>CM024755.1:90705426-91184750 GCA_014218235.1 Colocasia esculenta
ACTGTCGTACACTCTTGTTGCACTGCTATTGTTCAACTACTTTCTCTCGTTGTCTTTGACAACAAAGTGCTATGTTCTCTCTCGACTATCTACGGATAACCAAAGTGCAATACTATTTGATTGACGAAAGTTTATCAAAAGTGCTATACTACCTCGATTGATGAAAATCACTCAAAGTGCAATTTACTCTCTACATGGCCAATTACTATCTCTATCCTTGCTATACATGTCACTTGCTACTGCTTGACAATGTCGTTACTTGCTATATGTTGTTATCATTTTATATCGTAATTGACCTTAATCATCGTGTTATGCTTGATTCATCTGCTATTTGAACCATATTACCGGTGCTATTACTTTCTCGACTGTACATGACTCGCTCTATTATTAGTACTCTGTCCTTTAAAGCATTAATTATTTAAAGCATGCTTGATCCTGAGATTTAAGTCCTACTCGGCGTTATCGCTCACCCTTCGTTATTTGTTATTGTGTCTCAAGTAAGTCGGACAATGGCATTACACAAACCAATGGGACAGGACCAGAGTGTTGAGCGACCTAGAGTCAACTCATGAAGTTACCCTAGTGCAATGGAGTCTAGTAATTATTGCTTTAGATTTCTTTCTAATGTAGTGATGTCAATGAGCCTTGAGCATGGCTCCGAATTAGTGGTTGTAATAGTCTTAGTGATTTTATAATGAAATCAAGAGTTATTCTAATTATTTCATTAGATGCTCTGATGTTTGCGTCTATATGCACAATTTTACGTTACCATACTCGTTGCTCACGTTTCCCTCCTATTTATTCCGCTGCTAAATTGGAGGGGCGTGACAGTGACGGCACGCTTTATATCGACGTGGATTGGTACAATCATGCTGGTATAAAAGGGGTCGTTACAGAGATTGGTATCAGAGCAACATGTTGAGATTGTACATAAATAAGCCATCACATACACACTATTTCAAAGTCTCTATAGAATCAGTCTATATAAGTGGAAAATGCCTAATAATGAATTAATTATAGTTAAGAAAATAGTTTAGGACTAAAAGAACTTAGATCCTAATTAAGATATTTGTCTTACAGGTAATGGCGAGCCGTGGTAGGCATAGTGCTCAGGCTCCGGAGGACGAGCAGAGACGGGAGGAGAGGGGCGAGCATTAGGCCCCAGCACACCAGAGTCCCATAGTGCTCCCACCACCGTCACCAGTGGACTATGGCGTGTTCATGCAAGGCCTAGTCTTGGCGATGCAGACGCAGGCACAGACCCACGCAACATTACAGGCCTAGTTGCAGGCGCAGGTGGTGTTGTCAAGTAGGAGTAGTAGTTTGTTTTGTTGTTTGATTGCTCATGTGTTGTATTTGTCTCAGGCTCAGGCTCTAGTTCCCCAGGAGTTTGGACAGGGAGGTCCGTCTATCATGGAGCGATTAAGAGGATAGCTCCACCTTCTTTTAAGGGGCAGAGTTAGCCCCTCTTAGCAGAGAGCTAGTTGAGGGAGGTAGAGAAGATCTTCCGTGCTATCAGATGTATAGAAGAAGATAAAGGAGCCTAGCGACCTACATACTACAGGTACTTAGAGTATATGTGCTTGCATGTTGGTGTTTTAGTTAGTTGGTGCTTATGGGTTGTATCTTGCAGGAGAGAGCCAATGTTTGGTAGGCCTCTATGCTACGTACTAGGTATGAGGATGGGGCATTAGAGGTGACTTGGGCTGAGTTCATCAGACTCTTTAAGGCTAAGTTCATCCCCGAGTATATTCAAGACAAGATGGAACAAGAGTTTCTTGCTCTTACCCAGGGTTCCATGATTGTCCTAAAGTTAGGGGTGTTCATTAATCAATTCAACTTGAAAAATTGAACCGAACCGACGGTTCAGTTTGGTTCGGTTTGGGTTGAAGAATCCCACAATTCAGTTCGGTTCTCTACTGGGAAACCAAATGAACCGAATATATATTAAATATATTTAATAATTAAATAATATCACGAAAGAAAGCCTAGCCCAGTGGGCTAGCGCTTTCCCTTTCTCATGAGCGGTCCTGAGTTCGAAAACCTAGGACCGCCCATCCGTCCTTACATGTTTTTTTTTTTTTCAGTTCAAACAGAACCGAACGAACCGAACTCGTTTGGTCGGTTTCAGTTCACCCAAAAAATGGGGTGAACCGAACCGAACTAGACCATGTTCACCCCTACTTGGAGTACGAGGCTAGGTTTGCTGAGCTTTCCAAGTACGCTCCCCATATCATTGCAAATGAGCGTAGGAAGACCAAGAAGTTCGTGATGGGACTCAGACCATCACTCAGGATGAGACTAGTGGCTTTCGACCGGACTTTATGTAAGGCCCTCGAATTTCGCCCTCTTATTTAGATGTTGGTTGTGTAATGTTTAGATGCTTGTGAGTACAGTTATGTGTTGTATATATATATATATATATATATATGTATTTCTATACATATTATAATTAAATAAAGTGTACATATACGTATGCTTGTTTAATTATGTATATATGGTGTTTATGTAATATATTGTACATTATATGTATGTATGTACATAGTGTAAGCTTGGTGTTCTGCATTTCTGTGTTCTAGCCGAAGGACCATTTAACATCAACATACGTGGACGTTAGGGGTTGAGTCGACGTTCAGATCAATGGACGCCAACTCCAAGTTGGCGGCAACCTAGGTGGACGTCTATTTCCCAAAACCTGTGCGATCTCAGATCTGGAAACAGTGCGTTTCCTCCGGCTCCTATTTTGGAAACCTACTCCAACAGTAGGATCCCTTTCTAAATGCGTACCCCAACTTCTCTAGTTGATAAAAACTCCCTTTTGGCCGGATTAAAGTCCCTTTGGCTCTGTGAGAAAAACCCTAAGAACTTGTGCGAACCAAAACTTTGGCGGTTTGGATCTCTCTAGTTGGTATGATTCGGGCAATCTAAATTGATTGGAAGGAACTCTGAGCATAAATGAAGGCTTCCCCGATGACGGTGTACAACCAGCTTCATCATAGAACCTATTCGGGGGACGATTTGAGGAGCTTCTTGGCTTGGCCGAGGAGAGATTCTCCGACAAATAATTCCCTCTATCAATTTTTATAAAGGCAAGTAACCATTGGGCATTGTCCATACCCATGTCTAGTAGGTCCCAGGTATTTTTACCGATTTTATCTCATGTTCTGGAAACCCCCATTCATCATTGTTTCTGCGTTCAGTCTGTGTTCGCACAGACATGAAACTTAACGGCAACATCTGATGCCATTAAGATCCCCGGTTGGCGGCATGATCCTGTGTCGTTAACCTATATGGCGGCAACATCTGTGCCGCCAAGTTCAACAGGTTTGACAGAATGCATGTTAAGATCCATTGTTGGCGGCAACCTTTGGTGCCGTTAACCGCTGTTGGCGGCCATCTGTGCCGCCAAGTTCTTCAGTGTTTACAGGAAGTATGTTTTGACCTCTATGATTTATTCTAGAATTTGTGTATATGTGTACATTGTAAAAATTTGTTTAGTTAAAAACAATCAATGGATCATGCCAGGACAATGTGTTGAATTTCTGTAAATGTATTAATTACTAGAATTCTGCAACAAGGTGTTAGGCATAATTTAGCCTTGTAATTCTGGATTAATTAGACCCATGCTAAATTAGGGCTTCATAAATTTTATATGGCAGCATGATGACTGTATACATGTGTTGACACTTGGGAATGACTGATTTATTGGGAAGCTATTTAAATGAAATTAATGAAAAACATGCCTATAAACTATTTTAATTATGTAATTAGTGTATTGATCCAAAAATTCTGGAAAATTGAGCATGTAACGTATTGTCTGTTTATAACTCGTGATAAAAATTCAATTCATTCTGATGATAGTAAGTGTGATTCTTGTTGCATCATGGAAAATAAATATATTGAGCATGTTAAATTAAATCGGTATGATTTAGTATTTAACAGCATGTATAGGACCATGATGTGAGTTATTTATTTACTGTGAACAATAGTGTCATGTTAGGAGAACTGAAGCATAGGTAAGTGTATGAAAGTGAATAAAATTGTGTTAAGTGATGCGCAAGCAATGTGTAAATAATGTGAATTGAGTAAAATTGTGCCGTTTGTGACACTGCTACAATAGAGGGCTGTGGAACTGTATCTAGTAAAGTCTTTACGGAAAGGTTCAATGTGTGTGAAATCCTATGGGCAATTAGGATGAAATCCTGGAGGTAGACAAGTACCACTGGTTAGGGTGGAGAGTGCTTCTCCCGGTTTTGCGCAGTTAACCAAGATCTATCACTGTTTTGCCTAGGTGATAGGTATGTGAATGTGTATGTGTGTCTTCTAGTGGTGGTTTGGACTAGGTGTCACGACAACTAAGTGTAAAATGTGAAATTATGTGAATATGAATATGTGAATATGCAATGTGTTAAAACGAGCATGTGAAAGTATAAAGTGAATGTGTTGTTTTGTGAATAATTGTAAACTATGTGAATATGTTTATTTCATGTCAAAACAGCAAGCAAATGGTGAGGATAATTATGATAAATACATAAAAGAATATCTAGATTCATGCTAGATGTGCTCTTATTTAATACATAGCTTCGTGCTTAAATTGTGTATAGTTGCAAACCAACTTGAATATGTTTTAACTTTCAATTCATGTATGATAAAAGGTGACATCATGCATAATTGTGAATTATTTACATTAAAACAGCAAGTTAAATGTGTAAATGAATGTGAAAAGTGCATGTGAAATTGATTAGAATCCATGCTAGGTTGCTAATCACCCTGTGCTTAATTCCATGTTCTAGATTAGTAGAATTGTACTATAAAATAGATAATATTGAATTGTTAAATCATGTACATGTTATACGTAGGGAGCGTGTATAGGAATGTGAGTTATATTGTTTAATGTTATAAGTATGTAACATATATTCGATTGCTACTGCAAGTCTTTCCATGTATATTAGTTTAGATTGTATAGAGCATGCAACATGTGTTACTTCTTACATTTAAAAGTCAGCATGTGTGTATGATGTGTGTATGGATGTTGTACATGGATTACTTTCTGAGTCTATTAGACTCATACTTCTTCGGCGTACAGGTGTGACAGGTGTCTCCACTTCCGAGGAGGAGATAGTTAGGAGCGACTCCGAGCATGAGGAGTAGCTTGTGTTGTGGAGACTTCGACATTGTACTTTTATTTTCATAAGTATGTAATGAATAAGTGATGTATCTCATTTAGAAAATGTAAATTTGATTTAAAATTGTAATTATGTGAACTTTAGCTTTTCTTTTCAATGCTATATGGACTGTGGATATTTAATGATGATGATGGAATGAGAATAAACTTCTTATTATTTCGCTGTATTTGTATTGTATTTGTGTACATCCTAGCTTAGTTTAGTGTTGGGTCAATGTCCCACTGTGACGACGTCGTTATGCCGACGTGGATTGTATAATCGTACCGGTATAAGGAGGGTTGTTACAGGGATTGGTATCAGAGAAACAAGGTTGAGATTGTACATGAATATATGCCATCATCTTCATATATGCTAAGTCTTTATAGATTTGTCCACATGTGTAGAAATGATTAATAATGAATGAAAGATAGATAAGAAAGGGGTATGAATTAATAACTTAGTTCTAAATGTGATTAAATTGTTTTACAGGCTATGGCATCTCGTGGTAGGCGTGGTGCACCTGCTCGTGAGGACGAGAGGAGGAGAGAGGATAGGGGTGAGCAGCAGGCCCCAGCACCTCAGGGTCCTACTGTACTTCCTCCCCACCACACAGTAGATTATGGAGTATTCATGCAAGGTCTGGTGCAGGCCATGCAGCCCAGGCGCATAATCAAGCGGCACTCCAGGCTCAACTGGAGGCTCAGGTTAGAACAATAGATAGAGTAGTCTATTTTATTTAATTATATGATTGTTATGCTACTATGTGTATATGTTTATTTATGTTGGTTGTTGTAGCAGCCTCAGGCTCTAGCTCTAGTCCCCAGGGGAATGAACATGGTGGTCCTCCATCATGGAGCGATTCAAGAGGATGGCTCCATCCTCTTTTAAGGGGGAGAGTGATCCACTGCTAGCGGAGAGCTGGATGAGGGAGATCGAGAAGATCTTCCGAGCGATTAGGTGTGCTGAGGAGGACAAGGTCAGCTTGGCCACCTATATGCTACAGGTATGTGTTAGTTGCATATGCATTTATTTTCTTTAACTTAGATTGTCTAGATTGGTCCTTATGGATGGTTTAATGCAGGAGAGAGCTGATGTGTGGTGGGCCTCATTACTGCGTACTAGATTCGAGGACGGTGCTATCGAGGTAGCATGGGACGAGTTCGTGAGGCTCTTTCGGGCCAAGTTCATTCTAGAGCATATCCAGGACAAGATGGAGTAAGAGTTCCTTACTTTGACTCAGGGCTCCTGACTGTACTTGAGTACGAGGCCAGGTTTTCAGAATTATCAAAGTATGCACCTCATTTGGCTGATGAGCGCAGGAAAGCGAAGAAGTTGTGATGGGCCTTAATCCATCACTGAGGTTGAGGTTGGTGGCGTTTGACATTGTGCCCTAGATGAGGCTCTCAACGTGGCTTGTCGGCAGGAGAGCGAGATGGAGCAATATTTGGAGGAGAAGAAGGCTTCGTAGAAGAGATCTGCACATCCTTTCTAGCGGTAGGATAGGAAGAAGGCGGCGTACCAGTCACCGCAATGTCTTGTGGCAGCGAGCAGTCAGCAGGTAGCTTCTCAGCGGTCCCCCGGTAGTAGGCCTAGCACCAAGAGGGAGTGCCCTCACTGTGGAAGGGCACATGGCGGTACCAAGTGCTAGAAGATGGCGGGAAAGTATCTGAAGTGCGGAAGCAGCGAGCATCAAATCTGGGACTGCCCTAGACTTCAGCAGGGAGTCCAACGTGGAGCGCCAGCCCCAGCAGCGACAGCAGCAGTAGCTCCAGCTACAGGAAGACCAGGAAGGCCTCGAGCCCAAGCTTGAGTGTTTGCCCTAGCACGAGAGGATGCCGAGTGTGCTGATAATGTCACTGAAGGTACAGTTCTTTTCATGGGTGTGCACGCTCGGGTTTTCTTTGATACGGGTGCCACTCACTTGTTCATTTCCGAGCGGTTTGCTAGGCAGTTAGCTTTAGAGTCAAGATTAGAAGCTGAGGAGTTAGAGGTTCCGTTGTCTATGCACACACCTGCGAGAACGGTATTGACTAGGAAGTGTATTCCGTCGTTACCTGTGTGTATTGAGGATCGAGTATTAGATGGGTGTTTCTTCTTGCTAAAGATGACGGACTATGATGCTATTCTAGGTTTGGATTGGCTAGAGGAGCACTATGCTTTAGTTGATTATCGTGGGAAGAAGATCACTTTCCGTATTCCTAGTGAGGATGAGTTTTCACATCCCTTGCCAAGGAACTTAGCGGGAAGATTTGTTATCTCCACCATGAAGGCGATGAGGATGGTTAACAAGGGTTGTGACACTTTTTGCCAGCGTGGTATTAGTACCGAAGGCTGATGAGTCACCGACCCTTGAGGAGATTGATGTAGTGCGAGAGTTTCCAGATGTTTTTCCCGATGATTTGTCTGGATTGCCACCTGTTAGGGAGATAGAGTTTACCATAGAGTTTCTTCCAGGCACCTCTCCTATCTCAAAGGCTCCATATCGGATGCCACCTACAGAGTTAGCAGAGCTGAGGAAGCAGTTGTAAGATTTGCTAGATAAGGGATTTATTCGCCCTAGTGTATCTCCTTGGGGCGCACCTGTTTTATTTGTAAATAAGAAGGATGGGTCACTTAGGTTATGCATTGATTATAGGAAGCTCAACCAAGTGACTGTAAAGAATAGGTATCCCTTATCGCGGATTGATGATATATTTGACCAGTTGCAGAATGCATCGATCTTTTCCAAGATTGATCTACGATCTGGCTATCATCAGTTGAGAATTAGGAGTGAGGATGTGTCCAAGAAGGCCTTTAGGACCCGTTATGGACATTATGCATTTTTAGTTCTTCCTTTTGGTCTGACCAACGCCCCTGCAACGTTCATGGATCTCATGAACAGGGTGTTTAGACTTACCTAGATAGTTTTTTCGTAGTGTTTATCGATGATGTGTTGGTCTATTCTCTGGATGAGGCCACACACTATCATCATTTGAGGGTAGTGCTTGAAGTTCTCCGAGATCACAAGCTGTATGCAAAATTCAGCAAGTGTGATTCTGGATGCGTGAGGTTCATTCCTTGGGCATGTATCTCCGGTGCTGGTGTAGCAGTTGATCCAGCGAAGGTCCAGGCTATGTTAGATTGGGAGATTCCCAGAAACCATCGGAGATTTGTAGTTTTCTTGGTTAGTGGGTTATTATCGGCGATTCATTGAGGGATATGCATCTATCGCCACACTTTAAAAAGCTAACCAGGAAGGGTGTGAAGTTTGTTTGGTCGAGGAGTGTGAGAATAGCTTTCAGTTGTGAAGGCTAAGCTACTTCTGGCACGGTATTGGTTTTACCGAGTGGTGAAGAAGGTTTTGCCATTTACTCAGATGCATCTCAGATGGTTTAGGCTGTGTGTTAATGTAGCAGGGAAGGGTAGTGGCGTATGCTTCTCGTCAATTGAAGGAGCATGAGCGAACTATCTGACTCATGATTTAGAGCTTGCGGCAGTGGTTCATGCACTAAAGATCTGGAGGAACTATCTTTATGGTGTTAGATTTGATGTGTTTACTGACTATAAGAGCTTGAGGTATCTCTTCTCGCAAAAGGAATTAAACCTACGGTAGAGAAGATGGATTGAGTTCCTTAAGGAATACGACTTCGATCTTCAGTATCATCCTGGGAAGACGAATGTCATAGCAGATGCTCTTAGCAGGAAGAGGTCCTTACTCCTGCAGGATTGGAAGATGTTGGAGGATGCTGCTTGTGCGATGACTGAGTTAGAGCCATTATTGTGTTAGGCATTCGTGGCTCAGTTGTCTATCCGATCTACCGTGTTGATGAGGTGATCGAGCAGCAGGAGGCCGACCCTAGACTCCAGGAGTTAGTGGGCAAGGCAGGTATTGCTTGTGATGAGGATGGTGTGATTAGGTTCCATCACCGAGTCTGTGTTCCTGATATTGTGGATGTTCGTGAGCATGCATTAGCAGAAGCTCATAGGTCGAGATAATCTATTCATCCAGATAACACTAAGATGTACTAGAATTTGAAGAGATCATTTTGGTGGTCTGGCATGAATAAGGATGTAGCGAATTTTGTATCCAAGTGTTTAGTATGCCAGCAAGTGAAGGCCGAGCGGTAGCGACCATCCGGTCTAATGCAAAAGATGGAAATCCCAGTATGGAAGTGGGAGGCTGTCACTATGGATTTTGTAACGGGTTTGCCCAGGTCAGTTAGAGGCAATGACTCAATTTGGGTAGTTGTAGATAGATTCTCTAAGACTGCGCATTTCTTGCCTATGAAGAAGAAGCAGTCAGTTGAGAGTTTAGCTAGGTTGTATGTTAGTAGCATTGTTAGGTTGCATGGCGTGCCGAAGTCGATCATTTCGGATCGAGATCCGAGATTTACTTCGAGGTTGTGGAATGGTCTTTAGGATGCATTAGGTTCTGAATTGAAGCTTAGTTCGGCGTTCCATCCCCAGACAGATGAACAGTCTTAGAGGACTATCCAGACGCTCGAGGATATGTTGAGAACGTGTGTGCTGGATTTGAAGGGTGATTGGGAGCATCATTTACTTCTTGTGGAGTTCGCATATAACAACAGCTTTCATGCGAGTATTGGTATGGCTCCATTTGAGGCATTGTATGGAAGGCCTTGTAGTTCTCCTTTATGTTGGGAGGAGACCGGTGATAGGCAGTTGGTCGGTACAAAGTTAGTGCAAGAGGCTTCAGATAAGATCTAGCTTATCAGGAAGAGGCTTGTTGCGGCGCAGGATAGGCAGAAGAGTTACGCCGACAACAGAAGAAAGGATTTGGAGTTCGAGGTTGGCGAGCATGTCTTTTTGAAGATTTCGCCTACTCGAGGTGTTGTCAGATTTGTCAGGCATAACAAATTAAGTCCTAGATTCATTGGCCCGTATGAGATTCTCAGGCGTTTGGGCAGTGTGGCATGTGAGCTAGCTTTACCCCCGGCATTAGCTAGTGTTCATCATGTATTCCACATATCTATGCTCAGAAGATATGTCCGAGATCCCTCTCATGTTATTAGTCACGAGCCAGTGGAGATCTAGCTAGATCTATCTTACGTTGAGCAACCAGTAGCTATTCTTGATCGGAAGATTCATCATCTCCAGAACAAGAGCACTGCGTCCGTGAAGGTGCTATGGCGGAACTTCTCGCGAGAGGAGGCTAGATGGGAGCTTGAGGATGCTATGATGAAGAAGTATCCCCAATTGTTTGAGTAGTGTCATTCTAACTTTGAGGACGAAGCTTTTTTAAGGGGGAGAGGGTGTAAGACCCTCAAATTTTGCCCTTTTATTTAGATGTTTGGTTGTGTAATGTTTAGATGCTTGTGAGTACAATTATGTGTATATATATATGTATTTCTATACATATTATAATTAAATAAAGTTGTCCATATACGTATGCTTGTTTAATTATGTGCATATGGTGTTTATGTAATACATTGTACATTATATGTATATGTACATAGTGTAAGCTTGGTGTTCTGCATTTTTGTGTTCTGGCCGAAGGACCATTTAACGTCAACATGCGTGGAGTTAGGGGTTGAGTCGATGTCCAGATCGATGGACGCCAACTCCAAGTTGGCGGCAACCTAGGTGGACGTCATTTCCCAAAACCTGTGCGATCTCAGATCTGGAAATGGCTGCGTTTCCTCCGGCTTATATTTGGAAAACCACTCCAACGGTAGGATCCCCTCTAATGCGTACCCCAACTTCCCTAGCTTATAAAAACTCCCTTTGGCTGGATTAGAGTCCCTTTGGCTCTGTGAGAAAAACCCTAAAGAACATGTGTGAAACTGAAACATGGGGGTTTGGATCTCTCTTGTGGTATGATTTGGGCGATCTACATCGACTGGAAGGAACTCTGAGCATAGAGGAAGGCTTCCCCAATGATGGTGTACAACCAGCTTCATCAAGAACGGTTCGGGGGATGATTTGAGGAGCTTCTTGGCTTGGCCGAGGAGAGCTTCTCCGACAAATAATTCCCTTTATCGATTTTTATAAAGGCAAGTAACCATTGGGCATCATCCATACCCATGTCTGGTAGGTCCGAGGTATTTTTACCAATTTTATCTCGTGTCCTAGAACCCCCATTCATCACTGTTTCTGCGTTCAGTCTGTGTTCGCACAGATAGGAACTTAACGGCAACATCTGATGCCGTTAAGATCCCAGGTTGGCGGCATGATCTTGTGTCGTTGACCTATATTGGCGGCAACATCTGTGCCGCCGAGTTCAATAGGTTTGATAGAATGCATGTGAAGATCCATTGTTGGCGGCAACCTTTGGTGCCATTAACCGCTGTTGGCGGCCATCTGTGTGCTGCCAAGTTCTTCAGTGTTTACAGGAAGCATGTTTTGACCTCTATGATTTATTTTCTAGAATTCTGTGTATATATGTACACTGTAATTTATTTTTTTTGTTAAAAACAGTCAATGGATCATGCCAGGACAATGTGTTGAATTTCTGTAAATTATATTAATTACTAGAATTTCTGTAACAAGGTGTTAGACAATTTAGCCTGTAAATTCTGGATTAATTAAAACCATGTTAAATTAGGGTTCATAAATTTTATATGGCAGCATGATGACTGTATACATGTGTTGACACTGTTGGGAAGACTGATTACTATGGAAGCTATTAAATGAAATTAATGAAAAATATGCCTGTAAACTGTTTTAATTATTGTAATTAGTGTATTGATTCAAAAATTCTGGAAAATTGAGCATGTAACGTATTGTCTGTTTATAACTCGTGATAAAAATTCGGATTCATTCTGATGATAGTAAATGTGATTCTTTGTTGCATCATGGAAAATAAATATATTGAGCATGTTAAATTAAATCAGTATGATTTAGTATTTAACAGCATGTATAGGACCATGATGTGAGTTATTTATTTACTGTGAACAATAGTGTCATGTTAGGAGAACTGAAGCATATGTAAGTGTATGAATGAAATTGTGTTAAGTGATGCGCAAGCAATGTGTAAATAATGCTAATTGAGTAAAATTGTGCCGTTTGTGACACTGCTACCATAGAGGGCGTGTGGAACTATACCGTAGTAAAGTCCCTACGGAAAGGTTCAATGTGTGTGAAATCCTATGGGCAATTAGGATGAAATTCTAGAGGTGGACAAGTACCACTGGTTAGGGTGGAGGGAGTGCTTCTCCCAGTTTGCGCAGTTAACCAAGATCTATCATGTTTTGCTAGGTGATAGTATGTGAATGTGTTTGTGTGTCCTTCTAGTGGTGGTTTGGACTAGGTGTCACGACAACTAAGTGTAAAATGTGAAATTATGTGAATATGAATATGTGAATTATGCAATGTGTAAAAGAGCATGTGAAAGTATAAGTGAATGTGTTATTTTGTGAATAATGTAAACCATGTGAATATGTTTATTCATGTCAAAACAGAAAGCAAATGGTGAGGATAATTATGATAAATACATAAATGAATATCTAGATTCATGCTAGATGTATCTTATTTAATACATAGCTTCGTGCTTAAATTGTGTATAGTTGCAAACCAACTTGAATATGTTTTAACTTTCAATTCATGTATGATAAAAGGTGACATCATGCATAATTGTGAATTATTTACATTAAAACAACAAGTTAAATGTGTAAATGAATGTGAAAAGTGCATGTGAAATTGATTAGAATCCATGCTGGTTGCTAATCACCCTATGCTTAATTCCATGTTCTAGATTAGTAGAATTGTACTATAAAATGGATAATATTGAATTGTTAAATCATGTACATGTTATACGTAGGAACTGTATAGGAATGTGAGTTATATTGTTAATGCTATAAGTATGTAACATATATTCTATTGCTACAAGTCTTTCCATGTATATTAGTTTAGATTGTATAGAGCATGCAACATGTGTTACTTCTTACATTTAAAAGTCAGCATGTGCGTATGATGTGTGTATGGATGTTGTACATGGATTACATGCTGAGTCTATTAGACTCATACTTTCTTCGGCGTACAGGTGTGACAGGTGTCTCCAATTCCGAGGAGGAGATAGTTAGGAGCGACTCTAAGCGCGAGGACTAGCTTGTGTTGTGGAGACTTCAACATTGTACTTTTATTTTCATAAGTATGTAATGAATAAGTGATGTATCTCATTTAGACAATATAAATTTGATTTAAAATTGCAATTATGTGGACTTTAGCTTTTCTTTTCAATGCTATATGGACTGTGGATATTTAATGATGATGATGGAATGAGAATAAACTTCTTATTATTCCGCTGTATTTGTGTTGTATTTGTGTACATCTCAACTTAGTGTTTAGTGTTGGGTCAATGTCCCACTGTGACGACGTTAGTTATACCGACGTGTATTGGTATAATCGGACCGATATAAGGGGGGTTGTTACACTTTAGACGAGGCTCAAAACAACATGCAGATAGGAGAGCGAGATGGACTAGTACATGGAAGAGAAAAGGGCGATGCAGAAGAGGTCGGCAGCACTATTCCAGAGGAAAGACAAGAAGAGGGCAGCAGTGTACCAACAACCACAGTGTACAACAGTTCCGAACTAGTCCGTGGCTGTACCCCATGCGACGAGCTTCTGGCCTAGAGACAAGAAGGAGTGTCCTCATTGTGGGAAGACTCTTGGTGGCTCAGATACTTGGAAACTAGCAGGGAAGTGCCCGAAGTGCGGCAGCACAGAGCATTAGATTAGAGACTGCCCGAGACTTCAGCAGTTTGCACCGAGAGGAGCTCCAGTCCCAACAACAGCACAGCGGCTGTTGAGAAAAATGTTTTGAAAAATTTGTTGAAGCAACTATCTTAAGAATTGTTAAAGCAAATATTTAGGAACATTGTTGTGCATCTATCTTTTATAAATACTAGATCATTGTGTTTTTGCTATGACAAAAATCTTTTAATATCTTCTAAACAAATTTATTATACCACACTTTAATTTGAATGAAAATCAATGTGTTTCAGTAAAGACATACATGTATTTTACTATACAACCTTTAGTGATATGTATGTTTGTCAACTCACAAGACCTAGGTGTCAACACTGTCACACATGATAAGAAAGTTTTTCTAAGTCCACAGCGTATACTGAATACTACTGACTCCGACTCCTGGAAAGTCAAAGTAGGCTATCGATGTAGTGATCTACTGACTTCACTTTGACTCTTAAAAAGTCGAAGTGATCTGGACTCTCCGACTCCTCGAAGTCAAGTAGTCTAGCTTCACTCCGACTCCTTAAAAGTCGAAGTAATCTAGGCTCACTCCGACTCTTAAAAAGTTGAAGGGATCCAGCTTCATTCCGACTCATGAAAAGTCGAAGTATGACCGATTTCTAAACAAACTTGATTGACTCTGACTTTCAAGAAGTCGAAGTCTTTTACCAATTGCCTCACTCCGACTCTCCTAACAGTCGAAGTCTAGTATTGTTTGTCTTGATTTTTCACACCGACTATTTAGAAGTTGAAGTATAACATCAACTCCTGTGTAATCATACTTGGATAACTTCTTATTATTTCTTTAGAACATAATGTTTTACTTATCTTGATTATGTCAATAGGTTATCTTTATTCCCATAGGATCTTTTAAAGAACAAAAGTCTCATGCGTGACTTACAAAATAATTTCATCTCTACTATTGAATTCAATATTCTGATAGGCAGAAAATGTGTATTTAAAATTATCATATTAGAAATATTTTTGAGATTCGAAAGAGTTGTATATGTTCTCTTATTCTTTGTTAGAAATATAGTTCTATCTCTGTTAGACAGATAATAAGCAATAAATTCTTTGGTAGGTATAAGCAGCATGGGTTATTTGTCAGAACTCACCTACCACATCCCCTTTCTATCAGAACTCCCTTACTTTCAGGAAAAGTCTTGCATTCCCCGTGCTATTGTCTGTCTATCCTTAATGCTCTGAACATCTATCTTTCTGAAGTTCTTTATACTTTACATATATTTCTATCTCACCTACCTCCGAAAGGACAGAGGTATTTGAGTTTTTCTTGACTTTGCAGATATTTAACTACCTATTGAAGCATGCTTACGTTCAATCATGAGTATGGAGATTGCAGTCATTAAATTAAGCTGTCTTATAGAGCCATGAAGCTATCTGCATAGCCTGAAGCCGTTGAGACTCTGAGAGCTGAAGGAACAATGGTCATCTCTGAAAGCTCAAGGTCTCAACATTCAAGAATCAATGGCTATCTTTCGAATGACTATTTTTCAAACGGTCAGTTTCAAACGGGAAGCTTAAATCTCTAATGCATATATAGGAGCTGAAGTTTGAAACAGATAACACACCAGCATAGTGTTCATGAAGAAGAAGGATGGTTCTCTCAGGCTGTGCATTGACTACAGGAAGCTCAACCAGGTGATAGTGAAGAATAAGTACCCCTTTCCGCGCATTGATGACTTGTTTGATCAACTCCAGAATGCGTCTGTGTTCTCCAAAATTGATCTGCATTCAGGGTACCATCAGCTGAGGATCAAGGAGGAGGATGCTTCTAAGACAGCATTCAGGACCCGTTATGGACACTACGAGTTTCTTGTGCTTCCTTTTAGTCTGACTAATGCCCCTACTATTTTCATGGATCTCATGAATAGGGTGTTCACGCCATACTTGGCCAGTTTTGTCATGGTGTTCATAGTTGATGTGTTAGTTTACTCCCTGATGAAGCTACGCACCGTGAGCACCTGAGAACAGTTCTAGAAGTTCTCCGTGAGCACAAGCTGTACGTTAAGTTCAGCAGTGCGACTTCTAGATGTGTGAGGTTCACTTCCTTGGGCATGTTATCTCAGGCACTGGAGTTGCTGTTGATCAAGCGAAGGTGCAGGCATTGCTAGAGTGGGAGACTCCGAGGACACCATCGGAGATCAGGAGTTTTCTTAGTCTAGCCGGTTATTACAGGCAAATTATTAAGGGCTTTGCCTCCATAGCGGCGCCTTTGACCAAGCTAACCAGGAAAGGGGTGAAGTATGTATGGTCTGAGAAGTGCGAGAGTCATTTTTAGAAGCTGAAGACAAGGTTGACATCTGCACCGGTGCTGATATTGCCAAGTGGTGCCAATGGTTTTGCGATCTACTCAGATGCTTCATAGATAGGCCTTGGTTGTGTTTTAATGCAACATGGTAAGGTGGTTGCCTATGCTTCCATCAACTAAAGGAGCATGAGCGTAACTATCCGACCCATGATTTGAAGTTAGCGACTGTGGTCCATGAACTAATGATCTGGAGACACTATCTTTATGGTGTCAGGTTTGAGGTGTTCATAGAACACAAGAGTTTGAAATACCTATTCTCTCAGAAGGAGTTGAACTTGCGGCAGAGAAGATGGATCGAGGTTCTAAAGGACTATGACTCTGAGCTTCAGTACCATCCAGGGAAAGCGAATGTCATAGTAGACGCCCTTAGCAGGAAGAGGTCAGTACTTCAGCAGGATTGGAAGATGCTTGAGGAGGCAGCATGTGCCATGACTGAGTTAGATCCACAGCTGTGCCAAGCATTCGTGGCACAATTGTCCATCAGGTCCACTATGTTGGACAAGGTGATAGAGCAACAGGGAGCAGATCCCAAACTTCAGGAGATGGTGGGCAAGGCAGGCGTTGTTCGTGATGAGGATGACATTATTAGATTTCAGCATAGAGTATGTGTGCCAGACATTGCAGAGATTAAGGAGCAAGTGCTTGCAGAAGCTCACAGGTCACGGTTCTCCATTCATCTAGGAAACACCAAGATGTATCAAGATTTAAAGTGGTCCTTCTAGTGCTTAGGCATGAAGAAGGATGTAGCAGAGTTCGTATCTTGGTGTCTGGTGTGTCAATAGGTCAATGCCAAACCTCAAAGACCATCCGGCCTTATGCAGAAGATGGAGATACTAGTGTGGAAGTGGGAAGTGATCACCATGGATTTTGTAATGGGTTTGCCCAGATCGGTTAGGGGTAATGACTTGATATGGGTGGTTGTGGACCGATTCTCTAAGACTGATGTCATGCCCCGACGCGGAATATTGGAACGTGAGGCAGTTGCAAGTAAACGAGCATAGAGCGAGTACTAGACATCAAACCATTGCACGATGAATAATACTAAATAAAATTCTTCTCATTAATAACTTTCAAATGTCTAGTTACAACCTCTAATATCAGAGCCAATCTATAGGGCCCAATTACATTGAAATAAAGTAAAGACTAAACTATGACTCGAACATAATGCTAGGACGCTAGGGTACTCATAACATCACTCTTGGTCATTCTCATCCTCTTGAGTGTATAGTTCATCCTCGGTCTCACCTGAGAACACAACGACAAATAATGCAGGGTGAGCGATAATGCCCAGTAGGACTTAAATCTCAATAGTCAAGCAGGCCTTAAATGATTAATGCATTAAAAGGTAGAGTAACTAATGATAGAGCGAGAGAGTCAAGTAACGTGAGAGATAGTATGGTAGCACATGAACGAAATATCACAACTTTCTAAATATAGCACAAGTGTCGAGTATAGCACAAAATAGCAGGATGGCCATAGCACAAATAGCACAAGTATATCAATAGCACAACGAGTATAGTATAGCACTTTGTTGTCAACGGACAACGAGAGAACATAGCACTTTTTTCAACGAGAGAATATAGCACTTTTGATTGTCATTTAGATAGTCTAGATAGATAGCACTCGAGTGTAATGCCAAACACTCTGATCATTTAACTCCCATGGGCACTAGCATTTTCGGTGCACATCCCAGGACCAGATCGGGCCCTTTAAATATTGCTAGGCATTGGTTATATTGTATATCTTTAGACAATCAGTCAATGGCCAATATAGTACTAAGAAAGATGAGAGTACTAGATGAATAGACGAGATAGTAAAGTGAACGTGAATAGATGAGCGAGTAGAGTTTAGATGAGAACTAGTGGACGTTGCACGTAACACGTCGAGTAAACATGCGATAGTAACAGTTGCACAACACGCACACATGGTGTTGGCAGTCAGGTGGAACTCACGACCCTACCACTGGCCATGTTAAGCACAGGTCCAGAGGTCTGGCATAATTCAAGATAAGAGTGAACTTCTAATAGCAGTTTGGATCATGTTGATCCCTAAAGGGTATCATAGGGGTTAGGGTACAACCGGCTCATCGACCATGTGGGAATCCATGGATAGAGGAGACTTACGGAGGCCTTGAATAAAGACTCACTAGTCCGGCAGGAGGAGTATTCGACGAAGAGTTCGTCCAAGTCAAGAGAGTGTGTATATAGAAACAAGTGCTCGACGTTTTAGAGGAATTCTAGAAAAGTGGAGCGTCGATAACGGTATTCCCAAAACATCGCGAGAAAACGTAGACAAGTCTTATTTAAAATATGGCAATTTAATTACATAAATTACTAGATACATTATGAAATATTTTCATGCCAAATTAAGCCATATTTGATAGTTCAAGTGTGTGCATGTGTTAAGAGAAATTATAGATAGAGAAAGATCATGTGCATGTATTTTATCACACATAAATATTTGATTTATGACAAGTGTAATTTTATGTGTATATGACTGTTAACAAAGTGTACAAGCAGTGTATAGAGTCAGAGTATTAGAATTTGGGCTTTTTATGCAAAAAAATAGAACGTGACGCACCCTTGTAAGGGTTGTGACGGGGTTCAGGTAGAACGCGACAGGCTCTTGTACAGGTCGTGACGGGCTCATCGGTTCAGGCAGACAGATCGCGACGGGGTCGTTTGAAGGTCGCGACGGGCTTGTCAGATTGGGCAGCAGATCGCGACGACAGGCCCTATCGTGATCAGATCGTGACAACAGGCTCTGTCACGATGGCCCTGTGAACACGGCCTATTGGGCTGTCGCGTTCACAGGGTCTGCGCCCGAATCCGACAGGGACAAGAACAATATATTGGATTGCGGGCCAGACTTACCCTATTTGACATAGGGTGATTAAAAAAATCATAACTATTTGTACAAGTGATGAAAACTCATGGAACTAGTTACGAATTGATCTAGACATGCATAGGTACTTACAATAAATAGGAATTTGAAAACAAACAGGGTTTAGACATGCTTTAAACATGGGTATTCATAATGAACATGAAACAGTACATAGTTGAGATCAACGATTAAATTCACAAGATATGATGAATCAAAATTAGGGCTCTTGAGGCAAAAGATGCCCAACATGCATCAGGTCCTACAGTAAAAATCTCATGGCATGGGGTTGAGTATACAAGGAGAAAAAGAATTAAGATGAAGGTTCGGCTCATGCTAGTTCAGAACATGAAAAATCAGAAGAAAAAATATTGACTCCATGAAAAATTATGAACCAAAGGGCTTTTGTTTTCATGAGGTTTAGATCAACCTACAGACGAATTTGATTTAGTTTTGCTCGTGAGAATGCCTACCTTTGGATGATTTCCTCTTCTAGGGCTAGGACTTGAAGAATGGGTTGATGGCTTGAGAGCTCCTTCTTCCTACGAGTTCTCCTCCTCCTTGGCCTCTCCTCCTGGTCCAACAAGTCTTGGGTACGAGCTAGGGCCAGCCATGGGGGTTTAAAGAGAGTATTTATGCCTCTTAGGTTTCTATTTCCTAATAGGACTCTAATTACTATTTAATTCTGAGATTTCCTATTTCTCTTCTCTTTCTAAGCATACCAATTCCAATTTGGGTTAGGTTGGGAGCTAGATTCGTGGCCAAGCATCTAGGGTAGGTTTAGGAATCCAATTCCAACTCAAATTAGCTATTTAATGCATTAATTACCCCTTTTCTATTTAAGTAATAATTTAGTTACGAATTTAGGGTATTTTCCTATTATTCTCCTATTAAAAAATCTCTATTTTGGCCCACTAATTTCTAATGGGTCTATTTAACAAAGCCCATTACTTTTTTTCATTTAATGAGTTTTATTTAATTCTCTTTTATTTGATTTTCTAATTGCCTTTATTTTATTATTATTAAAAAATTTTATTTTTCGAAAATTCCAGGTTGCTACATCCTCCCCCCTCTTAAAAAGAATTTGGTCCCCAAATTCATATGATCATCCAGGAGAGAATGTCTTACCGAAAAGGTCGGGGTAGTTCCGCCTGATGGTTCCTTCTGGTTCCCATGTGGCTTCTTCCACTCCGCGGTTATTCCATAAGACTTTAACCACGTGGATGGGACGGTTCCTGAGCTGTTGTACCTTCCGTTCTAGTATCTTGACTGGCTTCTCTTCATATGTCACATCCTTGTTTAATACCAGCTTCTCGTGGCGAATGATGTGTGTAGGATCATATACATATTTCCTGAGCATGGAGACATGGAACACATTGTGTACACATGCCAGATCTGGTGGTAATGCCAGTCGGTATGCAACCTCACCAATCCTTTCGAGTACTTTAAAAGGACCGATGAATCTAGGACTAAGCTTTCCTTTTACACCAAATCTTTGGATGCCACGAGTAGTGACACCTTTAAGAATACATGATCACCAACTTGAAATTCTAAGTCTCGCCTTCTTTTGTCAGCATAGCTCTTTTGTCTAGACTGAGCAGTCTTAAGCCAGTCTCTAATCACCTGAATGTCCTTTGTTGTTCGTTGTACCATATCCGGGCCTAGCTATTGCTGTTCTCCTACCTCATTCCAGCATGCATGAGATCTACAATTTCTTCCGTAGAGTGCTTCGAACGGTTCCATCTTAATACTCGCCTGGTAACTGTTGTTATAGGAGAACTCAATGAGGGATAGGTGCTCGTTCCAATACCCTTGGAAGTCTATAGTGCAAGCTCTCAACATGTCTTCCACTATTTGGTTGGTTCTTTCAGTTTGCCCATCAGTTTGTGGATGAAATGCGGTACTAAAGTTGAGTTTAGTACCCAGTGCACCTTGCAGTCCTTTCCAAAAATGAGATGTAAATCTTGGATCTCGATCCGAGACTATGGATGATGGACTCCATGTAGTCTTACAATCTCTTTGACATATAAGGCAGCTAGTAGTTCTACTGACCACTTACTTTTTATAGGCAGAAGTGGTAGATTTGGTTAGTCGTCGACAATGACCCATATGGCGTCGAGTCCACCACGAGTCTTGGGTAAACCCATGATGAAGTCCATGCCAATGCTTTCCCATTTCCATTCCGAATATCTAGCGGTTTGAGTACACCCGCAGGGCGCAGTGTTTCGCCTTTACTTGTTGACAAGTAAGGCAGTGAGTAGCATGCTCGGCTACCTCTCTCTTCATGTTCGGCCACCAAAACATTCTCTTCATGTCTTGATACATTTTGGTACCTCCAGAATGAATAGTGTACTTCGTCTTGTGAGCTTCATCCATTAATCTTCTCTTCAGTTTTTCGTTGTCGGGGACACATGTCCTTCCTTGGAACACTAGTCTTCCATCCTCAGTCACAGCAAAGTCTGGTCTTTCGGCTAACGTTTCCTTGACGTAAACTAAGAATGGATCATAATTTTGTTGCTACAATCCTTACATGATCTCAGTGTCAGTTGCTACACTGTCTTTTAAGCATGTTTCGACTATTTCAGATATGGAGGACCTCGCCTACTTTGTATTCTCATACTGTGACACAGCGGCGCTTTAAACTGATAAAATGGATACCACCAGATTCGGGCTTGGTGTTAATTGGATGCGCAAGTAAAGGAACCCTGGTCTTTGTGGGGGGCGCAGGTGTATTAGGACAATGCGGGTAAAATGCTCTTAGCGTTGCTCACTCCTACGGCCTCTGGTGGTAGTTTCTTAGCTGAGGCACGTGCTCTTTGTGATGGG
Source organism: Colocasia esculenta (assembly GCA_014218235.1). NCBI lineage: Eukaryota > Viridiplantae > Streptophyta > Magnoliopsida > Alismatales > Araceae > Colocasia > Colocasia esculenta. The sequence goes on from CM024755.1 coordinate 90,727,318, forward strand.
ATCCGTCTGCCACTGAATTGGGTCTTACTTTATCTTTGATTTAGTCTGATTCGGCCGCCCTTGTCTCCTCTCTTAAGTCCGCCACATCCTTTCCTGGGTCAGTCTTCGCTGGTGGCGCAAAGTCTATGATTACATTCGCACTTCCGAGGTACAGGTCATCCACGTCTACAGGAAGCTAACCAGATCGCAGATGCTCTTGCCAACTACGGCTATAAAATTCTAGGAAATGTTACTTTCTTAGCACCGCTTCAATGCCTCGTGAATGTAAAGGTCCCCTTACCTTGGACCGATCTGGCTTTCCTACTATTAGGATTGTTTAGCTGGGGTATGCCCCTTCGCTTCTGTAATCATTTTCATTAATAATTTTTGACCCAGGTGTACGCTTGGGAGTTGGAACACTCCACTCCTCTTGAGTTGTGTGCACTCTCCCCGTCACTGTCCCTGGGACTCGTTGAATAAAAAAAAAAGATCATAATTTTGTTGAGCTTTGATCTCCTCTAGCAGGTCAGATTGAATCTTGATATTGGCAACCAAGACTCGATCATCCCTATGTTCAATATTTAAGTCTAACCTTGCGAATTGTTCTAGTAGTTGCATCTCGCCAAGGACTAGACTTGAAACAGATGCCATCGGCTTTCTACTGAGAGCATCAGCCACAATGTTTCCCTTGCCTGGATGGTATTGGATGTTGAAGTTGAAATCTTTAAGATATTCTAGCCATCTTCTCTGTCTCATGTTGAGTTCCTTCTGGGAGAATAAGTACTTCAGACTTTTATGGTCTGAGTAGACAATGAACTTTTCACCATATAAGTAATGTCTCCAGATCTTCAAGGTGAAGACCACGACAGCCAACTCCAGATCATGCACGGGGTAGTTGACTTCATGAGTCTTCAGTTGTCGAGAAGAGTAGGCGATGACTTTCTCCTTTTGCATCAGTACACACCCTAGCCCAATTCCCGAGGCATCGGTGTAGACAGAGAAACCTTCTCCCTCTATTGGCAGAGCGAGAATAGGTGGTGAGGTAAGGCAATCTTTAAGAGTTTGGAAACTTTTCTCACACTCTTTACTCCAGGAGTATGGATTCTCCTTTCATGTCAGACGCGTGAGAGGAACGGAAATCTTGGAGAAGTCCTTGATGAACTACCTGTAGTAGCCAGCTAGTCCTAAGAAGCTTCTTATCTCGGTGACATTGGTTGGTCTCTCCCAATTGAGTACAACTTCGACTTTGGAGGGATCAACAGAGATGTCGTCCTTTGAGATGACATGGCCCAAGAAGGACACTTCTTCGAGCCAGAATTCACACTTGCTAAGCTTTGCGTACAGTTTGTTGTCTCGCAAGACTTGCAATGCAATCTTCAAGTGTTCTTCGTGCTCTTCTTTAGTCTTTGAATATATGAGGATATCGTCGATGAAGACGACCACAAACTTGTCAAGGTATGGCCGATATATGCTGTTCATGAGTTGCATAAAGGCTGCAGGAGCATTGGTTAGACCAAAAGGCATAACGACGAATTCATAATGTCCATACCTGCTCCTGAAAGCCATTTTGAAGATATCGTCATCCTTGATCCTCATTTGATGATAGCCAGATCGAAGATCGATCTTGGAGAAGTATTGAGCTCCTGATATTTGGTCGAATAGCTCGTCGACCCTGGGCAATGGGTATTTGTTCTTGATGGTCAGCTGATTGAGTTGACGATAGTCGATGCATAGCCTCATCGATCCATCTTTCTTCTTGACGAATAGCACAGGTGCTCCCCATGGGGAAGTACTTGGTTTAATGAACCCCTTTTCTAATAGCTCCATCAGTTGTGCCTTCAACTCCTTTATCTCGGCAAGTGACATCCGGTATGGTTGACACGATACCGGGGCAGCTCCAGGGATCAACTCTATGGCGAAGTTGACATCTCGTTCCTGGGGAATCCCTGGCAGATCTTTAGGAAGCACATTGGGGTAATTCTGGACTATGTGGATGTCTTCTATCTTAGAACCATTCTTTTCAACTACTACGGCCGCAAGGAAGCAATACAACCTTTCCTTATCATATTGTGGGCTTTGATGGCGGAGATTAGAGACATCCGTCTCTTATGTCTATCCCAGAGAATGTCAATTTAGGAAAGTCACTAAAGGTAACCTTCCCTTTCTTACAGTCGACACTTGCCCCATATGTGGACAACCAGTCGGCTCCCAAAATTACATCATAGCCTTCCATGGGCATACACACTAGGTCGGCTTTTAGGTTATAGTCTCCGATCATTACATCGGTAGATGGAAAGTATTTGTTCAATTTCTCATTTTCCCCTAGTGGCGTTGTAACAAAGAACTCACAACCCATGGATATAGGTTTTGCAGTTAGGGTATCAACAAAGTGTTGAGATATAAATGATTGAGTGGCTCAGTATCAAATAGGACAAATGCTGATAAGGAGAAAACTTATAGAGTACCTTCTACCACGCCACCGTCCGTAGCGGGTTCCTCATCATGCAGGGCTTGCAGTCTTCCCTGTTTCTTAGGCGCATTAGGGCGCCGCTCATGTTCTTTCAGCAGCGGCCACTCGGGGATGCGGTGCTCATGACTTCCGCAGCGCAGACATACGCCGACTTTCCTTCAGCATTCATCAGTAGTGTGGCCTGGCTTGTCGCAATGCTTGCTTGCTTTTCACTGGAGTGTTGGGTACAAAGACCTTGTGTTTTCTTTCTTGGCTGGACCTCTCCGTGATGTTGAAGGGACGTTTCTTGCCATTGGTTGGCTTGGAAGATGATGGTCCAGAAGTCATTTCCTTTTTCACGAACTTCCCTTTGATACGGTCGGTGAAGTCCGTAGCATCTTCTAGCAGCTGAGCTTTCTTCACCATCTCGGCGTAGGTCTGGATGTCGAGAGGTGCTAGTTGGGTAATGTAGTGAGGCTTAAGGCCGTTAATAAAGTGCTTAGCCTTCATTCTCTCCGTGTTCACCAGGTGTTCAACATACCTTGCCAGTCTAGAGAATTGGGCCTCATACTCAGCCACTATCAGGCTCCTCTGCTTAAGGGCAGCAAATTCTGCAGCCTTCCTTTCTTGCACACACTCGGAGAAGTATTTGGAATTGAAGGCTTCTTTGAATTCAGCCCAAGTGAATTGACCATTCGCTCGGGTCGCTTCCACAGACTCCCACCAAGGGGGGGCGTCCTTTTCAAGTTGAAATGTGGCTAGCAGCAGCTTATCCCCCGCTGCACATTGCATGACACAGAAGATTCTTTCCGTTTCTTTGAGCCAATGTTCTGCTTCATCTGGATCCGTGGATCCACTGAACCTAGGTGGGTTTAGACTCCGGAAGTTACGATGCAGGTCGCCTGCACCACGATTGCCACCTCCTTGGGTAGCTTGCACAATTGCGCGCGTTAGTTCTTGGATGGTCTGTTGCATGCCCCTCATTTGAGCACGTTCAACAGTCACCTTGATTGCTTAGTTCCTACAAAAATAACTTATTGTTATGATATTGATGTGAAATTTAATTTGTGCTTGTGTGAGTTATTTTAGCTTGTTACCCATGGCTCTAACCACAACTCACATAGGTAGGATAATTGAATCTAGTCGAGGCAGGTCACCTAGATCATCCTATACTTAAGAATAACATAGGCCCTGATACCACAAAACTGTCACGCCCCGACGCAGAATATGGAACGTGAGGCAGTTGCAAGTAAACGGGTATAGAGCGAGTACTAGACATCAAACCATTGCACGATGAATAATGCTAAAGAAAATTCTTCTCATTAATAACTTTCAAATGTCTAGTTACAACCTCTAATATCAGAGCCAATCTATAGGGCCCAATTACGTTGAAATAAAGTAAAGACTAAACTATGACTCGAATATAATGCCAGGATGCTAGGGTGCTCATAATATCACTCCTGGCCGTTTCCGTCCTCTTGAGTGTATAGTTCATCCTCAGTCTCACCTGATAACACAATGACAAATAACGCAGGGTAAGCGATAACGCCCAGTAGGACTTAAATCTCAATAGTCAAGCAGGCTTTAATGGTTAATGTATTAAAAGGTAGAGTAACTATGATAGAGCGAGAGAGTCAAGTAACGTGAGAGATAGCATGATAGCACATGAACGAAATAGCACAACTTTCCAAATATAGCACAAGTGTCGAGTATAGCACAAAATAGCAGGATGGCCATAGCACAAATAGCACAAGTTTATCAATAGCACAACGAGTATAGTATAGCACTTTGTTGTCAACGGACAACGAGAGAACATAGCACTTTTTTCAACGAGAGAATATAGCACTTTTGATTGTCATTTAGATAGTCTAGATAGATAGCACTCGAGTGTAATGCCAAACACTCTGATCATTTAACTCCCATGGGCACTAGCATTTTCGGGTGCACATCCCAGGACCAGATCGGGCCCTTTAAATATTGCTAGGCATTGGTTATATTGTATATCTTTAGACAATCAGTCAATGGCCAATATAGAGTACTAAGAAAAGATGAGAGTACTAGATGAATAGACGAGATAGTAGAGTGAACGTGAATAGATGAGCGAGTAAAGTATAGATGAGAACTAGTGGACGTTGCACGTAACACGTCGAGTAAACAGGCGATAGTAAAAGTTGCACATGAAGGATCGAGGAAAATGTGTGGATAAGATCTAGAAGGGGGGGGGATGAATAGATCTATGCCACTTTATGCGGAAGCTTAAGCAATTTAAAAATACTTTTAGAATTAGAGGTAATTTTAACAGTGAAAAACACAGATCTGATGAGATGCTAAGTGAGTTGATAAAATAGATGTGAAACCAGTTGATTAAGTGAATCCTAAGCGATCCTATGCAAGCATCTAACAGATAATAGAATCAAACCACAAATAGACAAGTGCACAGAGATTTTTTCGGTGGTTCGGAAATCACCCATGTGATCCTACATCCCCCCTCACACTCCAGAGGATTCACTAAACAACCTGGGTAACACACCCACTGGAGCCAGACAACTCCAACACCTGAGTTTACAACTCACACAACTCTAGAGTAAGACTACTCTAGATCCCTGAGCAAGATTGCTCAACAACCACTTGAGTTTGACAACTCAAACCGAGCACAATGGCTCATAAATGACTTTGCTAGACACAACACAAGACATAGATCTTCTAGCAGCAGATCATGTCGAACATGAGAACATTCATGAGAATTTGCAGAAGCACTTGCACAATCTCAAAATTCTCAGAAGAATAGAAGTACAGTAAGAATTGTATGAAAAGACTTTGTTCTTCAATTGTACTCCCTTGCAGAAGTTCAGATTGGGAAGAAGCTTGGATTCTTGAAGTCCCAAACGATGCTCTGCACTTTTGAACTGGGATCTTCCTTGAGATCTTCTCCAACGATGCTTCTACTTGATCTGCTTCCTTGAGGCTTCAAATGCTTCTTCAAGGATCACACTCCAATTCTCACACTTGATTGATTGAGAGAATTGGTCTTTAGAAGACACCAGGAGAGCAGAGGAGGGAGATGAGCTCTTCTAGCCGCCAGGGAAACTTTCGGGGCTCCAAGAGTTCGTTGGGTCTATTTTGTGATGGATGGCCAATTGGGGGCTTTTTATACCCAAAAGATTCCAAAGTTACCCTTGGGTACAAGGGCACACGATCCTAGTTGATACACCATCGCCTAGGATGACACGTGGCAATCATCCATCTTAAGTTGCAATCTTTCTGTAGTGTGTCGACCTGCCCTGGTGGTGGTGTCGACCTCCTGTCCCAATTCTGAAAACAGGCTGTTCTGGAAATGATCCAGTGTCGACCTGCCTCATCCTGCGTCGACCTGCTGTCCCATTCTTCAAACAGACTGTTCTGGGAACGAGGTCCAGTGTCGACCTGCCCTCATCCTGCGTCGACCTCCTGTCCCATTCTGCAAATAGAATGTTCTGGGAACGAGGTCCAGTGTCGACCTGTCCTGATCAGTGTCGACCTGAGTAGTCTAATTCCTGGATTTTGCGACTCGTGTCGACCTGCTTTTTGACTCGTGTCGACACAGTCTCAGCTTTCTCCAGCTTTTTGCCTTTGAGTCTGAGGTATTGTGTCGACACCATTGTGGGGTGTGTCGACACCACCTTTGCAAAAAGTATTTGTACCTGAAAATTAAACACATATATCATTAGTAAAATATTTTATTATGAGTACAAATGATAATGTGTCTTTGAAACATGCTTTTTGAATATAAATTTCAGGTGAAATGTGGTTTATCATGTTTCAATTAGTTTGCATTAAAATCACATTTGTCATCATCAAAAAAGAGGGAAGTGTTATGAAATTACACTCAACCCAACAATCTCCCCCTTTTGATGATGACAACATTAAATCCATATGACAATGAGGTTTTGATGTGATGTGATTTTAAGCAATTTTTGGTTATTCAAATCCTTATTTTTCTTTTTGTTCATGCTTGTCAAAGACCTTTAAATATAACTCAGTCACAATTGATGGTTGTACTAGTGAAGTACAATGTTACTTAAAGTAAGTTAGTTGCATAAAAGAGGTCAAGCAACTTGACAAGCATTCATACATTCAATTCACATAACAATTTTCAACACATTGAGACACAAAATGAAAAAGTTCCATTCACGCTAAGCAAAAATCAATTGTCATTTCATTCAAGAAGATGTTTGAATAGAGGTGTTTCAAAGTTTCAAATTTATCATTTAAAAAGGAGAACACTCTGTGGGAACAGAAGGTCCACCAGAGGATGTGGATGCTTGAAATGTGGGTTTGGAGACATGTGGAATGTCCAATTCAGTGTGCATGGAGAGGGTTGAAACTGAGTGAGAAAGTGGGGGCATGAATGTATTATCACCTTCAGTTGAGACTTTGGCTGATCCTCATTCAAAGGAGGCTGATCCTCTTGACCTTGGGTCTGGTCCCCTTGAGCTTGAGGCTGTCCTCTTGCCCTGGTGCTGGTCCCCTTGACCTTGAGGCTGTTCCTCTGACCCTGGGCCTGGGTCCCCTTGACCTGAGGCTGTTCCTCTTGAGCTTGAGGGGCCTCAACTACAACTGGCCCTCTCCTAACTTGATTACCCTCCAGTCTGAATCCCATGAATTTCTGAATATTCTTGAAGCGATAAATGTTGGACTTAGGGATAGACTGGGATTTCTCATTGTCCAAAGGCACACCAAAGTGCTGGAACACTGAAGTCAGGTGTGCAGCATATGGAAGAGATCTCTTGAGGTCTTTCCTGGTTGTTTCAGATATAATTTGATACATTATTACATGGAGATTGATTTTGATGTCCTTTGCCATGCAATAGAGATGAACCTCTGTATATCTGTGAGTCTGTCCCTTCCACCACCTTGAGGGGTAATGATTGTGGTCACATATGGTGGATATCCTCAACACAGGGGAAATGTATTTGTGTTGAATTTGGTGACAAAGGTTTGTCTGGAATCATTTTATCAGCAGGCAGGCTTGTCATGATGGTATAAGCTTCATGAAGATCAAATTCGAAATTATGATAATCTGCCCCTTCATCTGGTACTTTGAAAATTGAGGCAGCTATGTCTGTGGGCATGTCAATAGCAATCCCCTTAACCTTTGACTGATACCCTTCATCTGTGCATTTCAAATTCTTGTAGAATTCCTGAACAAGTCTTGGATACATGATTTGAAATTCAGAAATGAAGATTAACCAAGACTGAAAAGAGAAGAAGGTCTGAATTTCTGGAAAGGTATTTGCTAGCTGAATGTCTGTCAAATCCACTATTCTGGGCTTTAGGATTAGCTTTGCTGCACTGATGGACTTTGAGGGGTTGGTTTCTTGAGACTGGGAAGACTCAGACGAAGATGATGATGACTCCGCAGAATCTCCAGAAGAGGAGCCCGGATTCGCAGGTCTAGGGTTGGTAGAAACCCTACCTCTGCCCGAAGAAGAGGGTCTACCTCTCTTGGCTGCTGGCTGAGATGCAGAGGAGGACCCTGGGTGCTCTGCAGGGTCATTGCGCCGTTTGGTTCTTCTTTCTGATAGAGAAACATCAACCTCTGCCCGAACTGGCCTAGATGAGGCCTGAGATTTTGCTCCACGGCGAGGACCCAATTTTCTCACCATGGTTGCAAGGTTGGAGTGGAATCGGGAGTGGATGAAGGAGAAGAGAGAGATGATTGAGAAAGGGATGTGATTGAGAGAGAAATTGTGGAATTTCTTGCCGGAAATGAGAGAAAAGCGACCGTCGGGTCGACCTGATGCCTAAAGGGTTTTAGTGGTGCAATACCCCGCAGGAACAATGGGCTAAACCGAACCCACGATTTAAAAAATCTGGCAAGGGGTGCAGTGTCGACACTGGAAGACTTTAGTGTCGACCTGACCTAGGGAGTGTGTCGACACGGGATAGATGTGGTGTCGACCTGGCCTATGAAGAAAAGTTGAATTTTTGAGGAAAGAAAATTTGAGAATTTTTGGGACTTCTTTAAAATGATAATCAATGAGAGAAATAGTCATTTCAAGGATTTTTAAGAGACTTAAAAATTCATTTGTTATATTTTGCAAAAATTCATCACAATTCAAGTTTTAAACAATTTCCAATAGATATGAGCATTCAAAGACTTGAGTCAATGAAATGATGATTTGAGGGATATAATATATCTAACAATCAACTATAAGCTACCATATTTCTCAACGTTAAAGAATAAAGATATCCTCTAGACTGAATACAATTGTTTTGAAAATAAAACACAATCTTAAAGAACAACTTGATGATGAATGAAAATGATTCTTTCTAAACAAAACTCCATTAACACACATATTTTGTTTTTGTAACAGACTATCAAATGATATAAATCTTTTTCACTCAAGTACTAGTGCTTTTTACACACCATAGTCCCTGGATACTTAAGATTTATTCATTGTCAAGTCTCAAAGGGGTAAATGATGACCTTTTGACATGAAAATATACGTTTTGTAGACGCCAATATTTCCAGTTACTCAGTCATCATCAAAAAGTATAGCACATTTTTGCTGTATTTTGAATTTATTTTTGAATTTTTTATCCCCTTTGAACAGAGATAGCATTAGTGCCTCATGACATGCATGGCACTTCATTCATTGAAGGTGTGCAGTTTCTCAGTACAAATGCCATTGCTCTGTTGAATATTCAAATTTTTAAGAGTTTTGTAAGATAGAAATCAATTTTATCCAACATCAGTTGCAAACAAAGAGATGTTTTAATGTCAAGACACAAGTTGTTTTCAATCTTGGAAGAGTTCTGAGTTTCTGTGGGTTGAAAAAACATAGTTGACAGTTGATTAGTAAAAAATGATAGATCACTCAAAGGATCATTTGAGACTCTAGACATCTGAATGATGACATCATGCAGGAAATTGATGAAATGCAAGAAAAGTTATGAATTTTGCAAAAGTCATGACTTGTGAATTTTCTAGCTCCCCCTGAGATGATGATTTCAATCATTTTCTATCAAATAAAGATATGCAAGTTTTTGAAATCAAGAAAGATAATTTTCTTTTAACAATAAAAGCTCCCCCTCAGCAATTGCATATTCATTTTTAGTACTTGGCGGAGATATATACTCACGCATAGTGAAAGTGTCCAGACAAGCCTGACTTGTCTTTCTCCATCACCATTTGATATACCAAGAAATTTCAACACAATAAGAGTTGAAGAATTTATTGTCCAAAAGAAATGGAAGTGGAATTGAGAGAATATGGACAGTGTGACTGAAGGAAGCAAAGGGTTATGATGTGAAAAGAACTCCCCCTTAGACAATGCATAACACTCAACCCAAACCTAAAGAGAGATCAAGAATGTGGACATTTACAAAGACCAAGTTCTCTCCTCAAGATGAAAATCTGTTTTCAGGAAGGGGTTTGGTGAATATGTCTGCAATTTGTTTTTCAGTTTCAATGAAGTGGAGTTCAAAGGACTTCTTTGCAACCTCATCTCTCAAGAAGTGATGCCTAATCTCAATATGCTTGGTTCTAGAATGCTGAATGGGGTTCTTAGACAGATTTATTGCACTTGTGTTATCACATAGGATGGGTACACAACCTAAATCTTGGTTGTAATCGAGAAGTTGATGTTTCACCCAGAGAATCTGAGTTCCACATCTACCTGCTGCAACATATTCAGCCTCTGCAGTTGACAGTGCAACTGAATGTTGCTTCTTGGAAGCCCAAAATAAGGCACCCACCTAGGAATAAACAAAGCCACTTGTGCTTTTTCTATCTAATTTACACCCAGCATAGTCAGCATCACAATAGGCAATCAAATCTAGCTTGCAATTAGCAGGATACCAAATTCCTAAATCACATGTTCCAACAAGATATTTGAAAATTCTTTTAACAGCTAACATGTGACTTTCCTTAGGATTAGACTGAAATCTAGCACACAAACACACACTAAACTGAATATCTGGTCTAGAAGTTGTAAGATAGAGTAGAGAGCCAATCATACCTCTGTAGGTCTTTGGGTCTACTGACTTACCATTTGAGTCTTCTTCTAGCTTAGCATTTATAGCAATAGGTGTGCTTGAATGCTTGAGGTTCTGAAAGTCAAACCTTTTGAGAAGTTCCTTGACATACTTGGCTTGACTGATGAAGATCCTTCAGATGTTTGGTTACCTGCAATCCCAAGAAAAATGTTAAATCTCCCATTAAACTCATTTCAAATTCATTCTTCATTTGATTTGAAAATTCAGTGCATAGGCCTTTATTGGTTGAGCCAAATATTATGTCATCAACATAAATTTGGACCACAATTATTTGATTTTTGACTATTTTTGTGAACAAAGTCTGATCAACATTTCCTCTAGAATATCCTTTTTCAAGTAAAAAGGTACTCAAACGGTCATACCAAGCTCTTGGAGCTTGCTTAAGACCATAGAGAGCTTATTAAGCTTGAAAACATGGTTAGGATGTTTTTCATTTTCAAATCCAGGAGGTTGTTCAACAAAAACATTTTCCTTATATATCCATTTAAAATGCACTTTTGACATCCATTTGATAAACTTTGAATTTCATGGAGGATGCAAAAGCAAGGAAAATTCTAACTGCTTCTAGTCTAGCTACAGGGGCATATGATTCTTCAAAATCAATTCCAAATTCTTGATTGTACCCCTTTGCAACTAGCCTAGCTTTATTTCTAATGACTGACCATTTTCATTCAACTTATTTCTAAAAACCCATCTAGTGCCAATGACTGTTTGGTCACTAGGTCTAGGTACTAATTCCCATACTTGATTTCTTTCAATTGATGAAGTTCATCATGCATGGCATTAATCAATCAGAACTTGATAAGCTTCATCAATTGACTTTGGTTCAATTTGGGAAATTAGAGCTAGTGGGTCTTCTTCAATATCATGCAGGAATGATGATCTAGTCCTAACTCTATCATGTACATTGCCAACCACATTGTCTAATGGGTGATCTCTCAAAAATCGATGTTCAGAAATTACCTGTTGAGAAGTACCCACTTCTGGGACAATTACCTGAACCACTTGAAGATGGTGTGTTCAGGTTCTCTTCAATGTTTTCAAACTCCTCAACAGTTGGTGAAGAGTCCACAATAAATTCATCCTCTTCAGTGTCTTGTCTTTCCCTGCAAGATTTAGAATTATTAGTTGAAAAGAATTTTCATCAAAGATAACATGTGGAGATTCTTCAACAGTTTTAGTTTAAGAATGTACACTTTGAAAGCCCTTGACACCTCAGAATAGCCAAGGAAGATGGCTTCCTGACTTTTAGCATCAAATTTGTCAAGGTTTTCTTTGTTATTGTTGTGTACAAAGCATTTGCACCCAAAGTTTTAAAATAAGATACAGTTGGCTTTTTGTTTTTCAATAATTCATAGGGGGTTTTTCTGATTTTTGGTCTGATCAATGCTCTATTTAGAATGTGATTGGCTGTGTTTACAGCTTCAGCCCAAAAGGATTTGGGCAAATTACTTCCTAAGAGCATGGATCTAGCCATTTCCACAAGAGTTCTATTCTTTCTTTCCACAACTCCATTTTGTTCTGGAGTTCTTGGTGAAGAAAACTTGTGAATATTTGAAATTCAGCACATAAATCAGAAAAGGATGTGTTCTCAAATTCACCCCCATGATCAGTCAAAATATTTTTGATTTATATGGATAAGTTGTTAAGACAGTGGTACAGAAGTTCCTGAATTCAAGACAAGTATCACTTTTGTGGGACAGAAAAATAACCCAAGTAAATCTAGTAAAATCATCAATGATTACAAACCCATATCTTTTGCCACTTAGACTTAGAATTCTTGTAGGGCCAAAAAGGTCCATGTGAAGTAATTCTAGTGGCCTAGATGTGAGTACCTCATTGAAGTTTTAAAAGATTTTCTTGTTTGTTTTCCTTTAGCACAGATCCCACAAACTTGATTTTCAACATTAGAGAAAGATTCAGGAAGACCCTTAACAAATTCAATCTTAACAACTTATTCATTGTTCTGAAACTTGCATGGCCAAGTCTTTTGTGCCAAGTCCATGCAATTTCATCTTTATTTGCAACAAAGCAAAGATTTTCAGAAAAGTTTTTATTTAGGTTGATCATGTAGACATTGTTTTCCCTTTTTCAAAAAATTGATTTTATCAGTTGATGAGTCAATTATCTTACAGAAATCAGATTCAAACACAACTTTGTGACCTTTGTCACATAGTTGCTGATACTGAGCAAATTGTAATCAAGACCATCAACTAGTAAACATTATCTACAGAGTTTGAGGAAGTTTGACCAACCTTACCAGATCCTATGATCTTTCCTTTATTTTTACCTCCAAAAGTTACTGACCCTCCCTCCTTTTCAATCAGGAATGAGAATTTGGCTCTGTCTCCCGTCATGTGTCGTGAACACCCACTGTCAAGAAACCACACATTGGAGTTGGGTGCACGACCTTCCTGCAAAATAGATCAGTGGAGAGAAGATTTTGGTACCCAAACAGAGTTGGGACCATCAGAATGTTTGAACATTGTTAGTAAATCTTTTCTCACCCAATTTGACTTGTTTTTTATTTTTGTTTTTTTACATTGGTGTTTTCAGTTTTTTCTGTTTGTTCTTTTCCCTTAGGAATGAAAGCACCAGTATTTTTGTTTTTAGTGGGAGGGGAGTTTTTCATTTGAGCATAGGATTCAGATGAGGAGATGGAATCCATGGATTTTGTTGGTACATCAAAGGTTTGGATAAAGAATTGAGGATGATACCAACAAGGGTTGTCATACCATTGGCTCCAAGGATTGGTCCAATCATCTTGAAATGCTGTCTTGGAGGTCCAAGGTTCTTTATAAATGATTTCCTTTGACTTTTCTTGTTTTTCAAATTTTTATTTGAATTTTTGATTGAGTTGTTTGTAGCTGTTGATGTTGAGCAGGTCGACCTCTCCATGACTGGTGTCGACACAGCAACCACAGAAGCCTTCTTCTTGTGGACTGGTGTCGACCTGTCAGGAGACTGTGTCGACCTGGTTGTCTTCTTTTGTTTTTGAGTTTTTGATTTGTTTTGTGTTTGTTTGATTTTTTGTCTGATGTTTTGTCTGATGTTTGCTTGATTTCTGTGTTCTCAAGATTAGGACCTTGACAAATTTAATTAATGGTGCTTTGCCCTTTTTCTCACCAGATTTGTCTTTCTTTGGTTTCTGTTTGTTGAATCCTAATCCATGAGAGTTGTTGTCATGTTTGTTCCTAGCAGCCTCCAAGTTATCTTTACCTTTTGTGAAGGTTTGGATAACTTCATCCCTTTCTTTTAGCTGGTTTTGAAGGGTTTTAATTTCTTCAATCTTTTGTTGTTTTCTTGTTTTTCCATTTCCAGCTTTTCAGATAGGTCTTTGAATTCTTGGGTGGCCTTTGAGAGGCAAGCTTTAGATCATCAATTAGGTTCAGGAATTTTCTTTTTCTTCATTTAATTCTGTTATTTCATTTTCTAGCTCACAAATTCTGTTGTTTGAAGATTGGTTATGATAAGTTTTCAATTTTCTTTTTGAGATGTTTTATTTTCTTTCTCATTTCAGAATATTTTTCAACTAATTCAGCATAAACATCCTGCCAATCTTCAACAGTGAAATCTTCAAAAGAAGTGCTTACCTTCCTTCAGAGTTGTTGGCCATGAAGCAGATTTCCTCACTCTCAGAGCTTGAGGATTTTTTGTCTTCTTCTTCTTCACTTGAGTCTTCATCAGACCAAGTGGCTACCATGGCCTTTGGCTTCTTGAACTTCTGGAACTTCTTGTGCTTTTCCTTCTTGTTCTCAGGACTTCTCCCTTCATATGTCCTGGTTTATTGCACCTGTAACAAATGACAGTTTCGTCAGATTTTTGATTCTTGTTGAAATTAGAAGAGGAAGTGTTTCTTTTACCTGAGGAAAACTTCTTTTTCCCAGACATTTTTCCTTTTCTATATTTCAAGAATTTTCTGAATTGCCTGGTCATGAGGGCAATTTCATCCTCATTTGACTCAGACTCCTCAGAACTTGTCTTTTCCTGACTTTTGTCTTTATTACTTGAAGAGCCTTAAGTGCCATTGGCTTGGTTTTAGTTATGTGTTCTTCATTTCTTTTCAAATTGATTTCATATGTCATTAAGGATCCTATCAATTCATCCAAAGAAATTTTGGACAAATCTTTAGAATCTTCAATGACAGTGGCCTTTGTGTGCCAAATTGAAGAAAGTGAACGTAAGATTTTCCTTACCAAGTCTGCATCTGTGTAGTCCTTACCTAAGGCCTTCAGTCCATTGACAATAACCATGAACCTGGCAAACATTTCAGAAATTGTTTCATTAGACTTCATCATAACAATTCATATTCTGAAACAAGAATATTTGCCTTAGTTTCCTTCACTTGTGATGTTCCCTCATAAAGTAATTCGAGTTTATCCCACATCTCTTTGGCAGATTTGCACATTGAGATTCTCGAATACTCTTTGGGATGAACAGCACATTGAATCATGTTCATGGCACTATAATTCAATGTGGCTTTTCTTATTTGTTCCCTAGTCCAGGTTTCTTCCTCTCCCTGGTTTTCATAGGGACCAACCTCAACCACTTTCCAGATTTCATAGTTTTGGGCTCTTAGAAACACTTGCATTCTATTTTTCCAATATGAATAGTCCGTTCCATTAAGAATGGTGGCCTATTTATGGAATGCCCCTCAGCTATGAAACCTTTGGAATCCATTGACTTAAAAAGAAAGCACAGAAGAAATACTCAGCAAGCAAGCAAACAATCAAGCAATCAAACACACAATACTCAAAACTGCTCAGATCAAATCAGATCAGTGTAAACCCGCTCTGATACCAATTGAAGGATCGAGGAAAAGGTGTGGATAAGATCTAGAAGGGGGGGATGAAAGATCTATGCCACTTTATGCGGAAGCTTAAGCAATTTAAAAATACTTTTAGAATCAGAGGCAATTTTAACAGTGAAAAACACAGATCTGATGAGATGTTAAGTGAGTTGATAAAATAGATGTGAAAACCAGTTGATTAAGTGAATCTTAAGCGATCCTATGCAAGCATCTAACGGATAATAGAATCAAACCACAATAGACAAGTGCACAGAGATTTTTAGGTGGTTCGGAAATCACCCATGTGATTCCTACATCCACCCCTCACACCCAGTGAGGATTCACTAAACAACTGGGTAACACACCCCCTGGAGCCAGACAACTCCAACACCTGAGTTTACAACTCACACAACTCTAGAGTAAGACTACTCTAGATCCCTGAGCAAGACTGCTCAACAAACACTTGAGTTCGACAACTCAAACTGAGCACAATGGCTCACAAATGACTTTGCTAGACACCAACACAAGACATAGATCTTCTAGCAGCAGATCATGTCGAACATGAGAACATTCATGAGAATTATGCAGAAGCACTTGCACAATCTCAAAATGTCTCAGAAGACAGAAGTACAGTGAGAATTGTATGAAAAGTTTGTTCTTCAGTCGTATTGGTAAAGCTCAGAGGGGGGGTTTGAGATTCTGCAGTCCCAACGATGCATCTAAACTTACTTCGGATAAAATATCTTCTCAATTAAAACCCTTTGATCTGCTTCAATTGGGCGCAAACTAACAGTTAGTGTGTAGACTCAAATCCCTATGCATGCATCTAGAGCGCAATACAGAGCAACCTGTCAAACCACAGTGCACCAGGGATTTTTTTAGGTGGTTCGGGATCACACCATGTGGACTCCTGGTCCACCCCCCAACATGAGGACACACTACTCAAGAACTGAGTACACACACACACCTAGCAAACCGGCTCACCACACATACACACGCTAGATGCAGTCCACAACAGATCATGATCCTCTAGCCTTGATCTGACCACACCCACACACAACGTTTTCTGGGCAAACACCGCAATCAGACAACAACACACTTCCACAACATGCCACGTACTGATCCTCAAATCAGTGCACACACACTGATATAGAAAGTCTGAAAGGAGAACGTTTTTGAGATGAAGACCAATCCCGATGTATATCTCTTCTCGTTGGCGTCCAAAGACTCCCAAGCTTTGTCTTGACAGTATCAATTGATGAACTCTTGAACTGGGACGAACCGGCGTCAACTCCGCTTGAAGGTTTGTATCTTCTTTTGTTCTGTCACAGAGATGGCGGGCAGCAGACAAAGCCTTGACTTGAACCTTTGCTTAGGGTTTTGGTATGTTGGCTCCTTGCTGCGAAAAATAGCCTCATATGACCATATATAGTGGTGTCCAAGCATAGAAGTCGTGCTAAAAGGAAACACCACAAATAGTCATATCCTGGCCACTAGATCTTCCCAAACCCGTCTGTCGCAGCCGACTTGCTGCTGTCGACAGATGCGACATTTTTGCAAACCGAAGACTTACTTTCTGGAAAAGATTTCTGAGTGTAGTCGACAGTGAAAATCATCTGTCGACAGATGCATCAGATGCACTATTCATCTGTTGACAGATGCATGTCATCTGTGACAGGTGCACTATTTCAGCACTTGTCTTGTTCTTTTGCACTTGGATTTTGGGCTTTGTCTTGCATGGAATCCCCTCATTAAAAGACATAATTAGTGAGATATAATGAACATATAAACAGTGTTTCATTGGCATCCAATTGTCATTCTCATCATGTTCAACACATTCCATAACACAACACTTTTTGTCTTGTTCATGAAATGTTCATCATCAAAACAAACTACCATTTGTGAAACATTTCACATAACATCAATTAGATTGCTCATCATCAAAAACATTTAAGCATTGTTTAACCCCATTCCACTATGAGACCCACAAAAGACTTTGTTCTTCATTGTCCTCCTGAGAAGTTCAGATTGGGAAGAAGCTTGGATTCTGAAGTCCCAAACGATGCTATGCACTTTTGAACTTGGATCTCCTTGAGATCTTCTCCAACGGATGCTTCTACTTGATCTGCTTCCTTGAGGCGCTTCAAATGCTTCTTCAAGGATCACACTCCAATTCTCACACTTGAATTGATGAGAATTGGTCTTCAGAAGACACCAGGAGAGCAGAAGAGGAGATGAGCTCTTCTAGCCGCCAAGGGAAACTTTTGGGAGGCTCCAAGAGTTCGTTGGGTCTATTTATGTGATGGATGGCCAATTGGGGGCTTTTTACCCAAAAGATTCCAATTACCCTTGGGTACAAGGGCACACGATCCTAGGTTGATACACCATCGCCCTAGATGACACGTGCCAATCTCCATCTTAAGTTGCATATTTCCGAAGTGTGTCGACCTGCCCTGGTGTGGTGTCGACCTCCTGTCCCAATTCTGAAAACAGGCTGTTCTGGAAATGATCCAGTGTCGACCTGCCCTCATCTACGTCGACCTGCGTCCCATTCTTCAAACAGACTGTTCTGGGAACGAGGTCCAGTGTCGACCTGCCCTTATCTTGCGTCGACCTCCTGTCCCATATGCAAACAGACTGTTCTGGGAACGAGGTCCAGTGTCGACCTGATCTGGATCAGTGTCTACCTGAGTAGTCTAATTCCTGGATTTTGCGACTTGTGTCGACCTGCTTTTTGACTCGTGTCGACACAGTCTCAGCATTTCTCCAGCTTTTTGCCTTTGAGTCTGAGGTATTGTGTTGACACCATTGTGGGGTGTGTCGACACCACCTTTGCAAAAAGTATTGTACCTAAAAATTAACACATATATCATTAGTAAAATATTTTATTATGAGTACAAATGATAAGTGTGCTTTGAAACATGCTTTTTGAATATAAATTTCAGGTGAAATGTGTTTATCATGTTTCAATTAGTTTGCATTAAAATCACATTTGTCATCATCAAAATAAGAGGGAAATGATATGAAATTACACTCAACCCAACAGCACAACACGCGCACATGGTGTTGGCAGTCAGGTGGAACTCACGACCCTACCACTGTCCATGTTAAGCACAGGTCCAGAGGTCCGGCGTGATTCAAGATAAGAGCGAACTTCTAATAGCCGTTTGGATCATGTTGATCCCTAAAGGGCATCATAGGGGTTAGGGTACAACCGGCTCGTCGACCATGTGGGAATCCATGGATAGAGGAGACTTATGGAGGCCTTGAACAAAGACTCACTAGTCCGGCAGAAGGAGTATCCGATGGAGAGTTCGTCCAAGTCAAGAGAGTGTGTATATAGAAACAAGTGCTCGACGTTCTAGAGGAATTCTAGAACAGTGGAGCGTCGATAATGGTATTCCCAAAACATCGCGAGAAAACGTAGACAAGTCTTATTTAAAATATGGCAATTTAATTACATAAATTACCAAATACATTATGAAATATTTTCATGCCAAATTAAGCCATATTAGATGGTTCAAGTGTGTGCATGTGTTAAGAGAAATTATAGATAGAGAAAGATCATGTGCATGTATTTTATCACACATAAATATTTGATTTATGACAAGTGTAATTTTATGTGTATATGACTGTTGACAAAGTGTACAAGTAGTGTATAGAGTCAGAGTATCAGAATTTGTCGGTTTTTATGCAAAAAACTAGAACGCGACGCACCCTTGTAAGGGTCGTGACGGGGTTCAGGCAGAACGCGACAGGCTTGTACAGGTTGCTACGGGCTCATCAGTTCAGGCAGACAGATCGCGACGGGCTCGTAAGATCAGGCAGCAGATCTCGACGACAGGCCCTGTCGCGATCAGATCGCGACAGTAGGTTTTGTCGCGATGGGCCTGTGAACGCGACCTATCGGGCCGTCGCGTTCACAGGGTTTGCGCCCGAGTCCGACAGGGACAAGAACAATATATTGGATTGAGGGCCAGACTTACCCTATTTGACATAGGGTGATTCAGAAAATCATAGTTGCGAATTGATCTAGACATGCATGGGTACTTACAGTAAATAGGAATTTGAAAACAAACAGGTTTAGACATGCTGTAAATATGGGTATTCAAGATGAACATGAAACAGTACATAGTTGAGATCAACGATTAAATTCGCAAGATAGGATGAATCAAAATTAGGGCTTTTAGGGGCAAAAGATGCCTAACATGCATCAGTTCCTACAATAAATATCTCGTGGCATGGGGTTGAGTATACAAGGAGAACAAGAATTAAGATGAATGGTCGGGCTCATGCTAGTTGCAGAACATGAAAAACCAAGAAGAAAATATTGACTCGATGACAAATTATGAAACCAAAGGGCTTTTGTTCCTGAGGTTAAAATAAACCTACAAATGAATTTGATTTAGTTTTGCTCGTGAGAATGCCTACCTTTAGACGATTTCCTCTTCTAGGGCTAGGACTTGAAGAATGGGGTTGATGGCTTGAGAGCTCCTTCTCCCCACGAGTTCTCCTCCTCCTTGGCCTCTCCTCCTGGTCCAACAAGTCCTGGGTATGAGCTAGGGCTAGCCATGGGGGTTTAAAGAGAGTATTTATGCCTCTTGGGTTTCTATTTCCTAATAGGACTCTAATTACTATTTAATTATGAGATTTCCTATTTCTCTCCTCTTTCTAAGCATACCAATTCCAATTTGGGTTAGGTTGGGAGCTAGATTCATGGCCAAGCATCTAGGGTAGGTTTAGGAATCCAATTCCAACTCAAATTAGCTATTTAATGCATTAATACCCCTTTTCTATTTAAGTAATAATTTAGTTATGAATTTAGGGTATTTTCCTATTATTCCCCTTTTAAAAATCTCTATTTTGACCCACTAATGTCTAATGGGTCTATTTAACAAAGCCCATTACTTCTTTTCATTTAATGGGTTTTATTTAATTCTCTTTTACTTGATTTTCTAATTACTTTTATTTTTATTATTATTAAAAAATTTATTTTTCTAAAAATCCAGGTTGCTACAACTGGTCACTTCTTGCCTATGAGGAAGAAACAGTCTGTAGAGAGCTTGGAGAGGCTGTATGTGGAGGGCATCGTGAGATGCTTGGAGTGCCTAAGTCCATTATCTCAGACCGAGACCCGGGGTTTACCTCGAGGTTGTGGCAGGGTCTCCAGGAGGAGTTGGGTTCTTAGTTGAAGTTTAGTTCGGCCTTTCATCCTCAGATAGACAGTCAATCCGAGAGGACGATTCAGATGCTCGAGGACATGTTGAGAGCGTGTGTGCTGGATTGGAAGGGCGACTGGGAACGTCACCTACCCCTTATTGAGTTTGCTTATAACAACAACTTTCACGCTAGTATAGGCATGGCTCCATTCGAGGTGTTAGACAATCGACCCTGTAGGTCTCCCTTGTGTTGGGAGAAGACTGAAGATAGGTAGCTAGTTGAACCCGAGTTGGTTCAGGAAATGACAGATAAGATCCAACTCATCAGGCTGAGATTGACTGTAATGCAGGATAGGCAGAAGGGCTACGCCGACAATAGAAGGAAGGACTTGGAGTTTTAGGTTGGTGAGCATGTTTTCCTCAAGGTGTCACCTACTTGAGGCGTTGTCAGATTTGTCAGGCATGGCAAGCTGAGTCCGAGGTTTATTGGCCCGTTTGAGATACTCAGGAAGATGGGCAGTGTGGCATACAAGCTGGCATTACCCCCAGCGCTAGCAAATGTACATCCTATATTCCACGTGTCTATGCTCAGGAGATACGTGCAAGATCCATCACATGTTATCAGCCACGAGCCAGTGAAACTTCAGCGAGACTTGTCATACATGGAGCGACCAGTAGCTATCCTGGATCGTAAGGTCCAACATCTCAGGAACAAGGCTATAACTTCTGTGAAGGTGCTGTGGAGGAACTTCTCACGAGAGGAAGCTACATGGGAGCTCGAGGATGTCATGAAGAAGTAGTATCCGCATCTGTTCGGTTAGTACCCTTGCTCTAACTTTGGGGATGAAGTTTCTTTTAGGGGGAGAGGGTGTAAGGCCCTAGCTTTCTATGCATTTTATCATTTGCTGTTATGTTTGAAGTGCTGGATGAATTTCTTATTAACGTCAACATCATGTGATGTTAATTACTTGTTGACGGCACATTATATGCCGTCTACTATCCAGATGGAGGATGTTAATGGCAAGATCGATTACCATCTACTTCATGTTAACAACAATCCACTTGATGTCAACGTCTTCGTCTGCGTTTGGGTTTCTTTCCCTGAATTCGTCCCGATTTCTTTGCAGATAAACATGGAAACCTCAAATTGGGTTGGAATTCACCTTCCCACCATGACCACGACTCAAACCCCAATAAAATTAAGTCATCTCTGTAAGAAGAGGACTTTTGCTCAACTAGGGTTTTCTGGGGTTCAGAGAGAGAAAAAGGGAGGCCTTAGAGGTGGTAGATCTGGTGAACTAGAGGCTATGCCGGCGTTCTGGGCAAGAAGAAGGCTCTATAGAAGGTCGAGAAGCTCTCTAAACGAGGAGAGATCAACTGTTTGTTGAACCACTCTTATATTTTACCCTTATATTTGGTGATAACAAAACATATGATTAATTAAATATTATAAAATATTTAATATCATGTTTTCCTAATAAATATAAATTTATGGCTCTATCATTGTGTGACTTGCACTAATAAGCAAAATCGATGTCTATTCAATATACATCGATTTCAGTTCACAAAGTGCCACATCGATTTCATTAGAACATGGATTCTATTCAAACATCAATTTCACTTAAACATGGATTCTGTTGAAAACATCGATTTCACTTAAACATCGATTCTCTTCAAACATTGATTTCACTTAAACATGGATTATGTTGAAAACATCGATTCTGTTCAAACATCGATTCTATTCAAACATCGATTTCACTTAAACATCGATTCTGTTCAAACATCAATTTCATTAGAACATGGATTCTGTTCAAACATCGATTTCACTTAAACATGGATTCTGTTCAAACAACGATTTCATTAGAACATGAATTCTGTTCAAACTTCGATCCCACTTAAACATGGATTCTGTTGAAAACATCGATTTCACTTGAACATGGATTCTGTTCAAACATAAATTTCAACTTAAATATTGACTCTGTTGAAACATGGATTTCATTAGAACATGGATTCTGTTCAAACATAGATTTCAACTTAAACATTGATTTCCTTTATACTCAGATATTTCAAAATGTTTTTGGCGTCTAATGAAAAGTCAAATATATTTCATTTGCGTAATCTTCTATCTTTCTGACAGAAGATATTTTTTCTTATCTCATAGGATCTCTTCTTTCCTACCAGACGAAAAGGGCTTACCTACCACTTCTGGGTGACTGCAAGAAACACAGAAGTACGCGCCTTTTTGACAGAAACACTCTTTGATCTAAACACTTTCTTCTATGCTTGCAGATCTTGAAGACCACCAAGTGGCTGACAGTCAGAAGAAGAAGAATAGAAAGATCAGCAACGACTAGAAGAATTCCAACGGATCTATTCAAAGCTGCTCATATAAAAGATTAAGCAAGCTATATAGAACAGAGCAGAGAGCTTTCCTGAAGATCTTTAAAGGAGTGTACATCTTGTGAGGACCTCAACTCACATACACTCAAAGAAAGAGAGAAGAGCTCAGCCCAATCAAGAGAAGCTTTTCATAGCAGAAGTTTTCGAAGCTTTCAAGCCTCTTCTCTTCACTCTCTCTGTGGTCATTGTAATTCCTAGGGAGAGTCCTTTGCTGAGAGTTTCTGGGTTAGAGTCCATTCTTGTAAAACTCCCAGCTTTGTTCTTTCTTTTCTAAGAAAGATTTCAGTCCAGCTGTAGGACTGTATACAATGAGTCTCTTTCTGTGTGAAGAGTTGGCCAGTGTAGTTGCTGACGTTTTCTATCCAGCTGAGGGACTGTACTTAGTGTAGAACCTAGCTGGGGGTTTATGTAGCACCCCGGAAATTTTAACTATATAAAAATTCAAATAAATGGAAATAAATAATTTCCATAATATCTAGGTGTTTAAAACATACGTGTCATTATCATATATGCTAAATCACAGTGGAAAAATCCGTAAAAATGGGAAACCAACCCCACACATTATTCTTAAGGTTCCATAAAGAAGTTATGCGATGAAAAATCCGACTAACCAAGTGAGTATCACATGGTGACCAATTATCCGAATTAAGGAAACAAGTCGGAAAACATTTAACGCGGAAATGCGACACAACCAAAATTGAATAAAGGTGTGGAGAGACTTCCAACATTATATACTAATGACCCAATATCATAATTGGGCCAATGGATCACATATGACCCAAAAATCAAATAAAGCTAGAAAATGCATGGAAATTCGTAACCATAAATAAGCTGAAATTAAAAAGGGGTAATTAGGGTTTAATTGGGATAAAATCATGCACTTTTAGCAACCAAATTCGTGCCTACCCATCCATGGAAGTTGCTTGGTGGCCAAGACTCTCTAATGGAGGAAGAAATCATCAAAAATAGGAAACCAACATGCCAATCCCGCAACCCTTCTTTCTAGTTACAATAGGACTCCTAAACACCATGGTTACTTAAATACTCTTCACCCAAACCATAGGGATGAATTTAGAACTTTCTGGGTGTGGAGGAGCTCTTGGTGGCTGGAGAGTAGGAGATCAAGCATACCAAGCTCATTTTCTTCCCCCGTTCATCTACTACGACCTGCACAAACCACCCTCTTGAAGCCGATCAAAGGTAGGCCAAACCTAAATCCCATCATGCAAGGATTATACCCTTGGAAAGAGGGTCGAGTCTACTTCCTAACCCAAGTGGAATGCCCAAATTCCATCTAGTATACTTGGAGTATTAAGCGTTCTTCAAACAGTGGTCTGAACAAGGGTTTTTTGAAGAACGAGACTTCATCAACCCAAGAGGTAGGTTTTCTCGGGCCAAATCTTAACATCTCCTATACCAAATGTGTAGAGAATCAAGTTAGATTTCATTGCCCTCTGGTTTCATCGAATTTCATTAAGTAAATTTTGAATTATAAGCGTTTTCTCAAAGTCGTGCACTGATAGGGCTTTTCCCGTTCTTTATAAGTTTCATGTTATTCAAGACCGAATTAGAGTAAACTCATAACATAAAAGATATTCTACTACTTGTCCTTTTCAAGTTTTGTGTTGAATGTTTTGTCTAAATATCATTAGTTAGAGAGTTATAAGCATGGTAATAGGGTTGCTGCACAAAACTACGGTTTCAGGTTACACTTGGTTTGATGTTGTGTTCGTCTTGATCAAAGCCTTTCGAAACCATCCTTATTTTCTAATTCTGATTTATTGGGAGTACCCTTGTATGTCTAGGTTGTTTTGAAACTAGTTTCGTTATTTTTCATACACTGTACAATTTGTTCTCTATTTTAGAACAACCCTGTGTCAAAAGAAGGAAAGATTGGTCGCAATCCAAAGCACTGCCCTGCTTTGTCAGAGTCTGGCGCAGAGCCTGTGAAGCGACGGCCCGATAGGTCACGTTCAGAGGTCTAGTAGCGACAGGCGCACCGTCGTTATCTGATCGCGATGAGTCGCTCCGTCGCGATGGTTCTGCCTGATCTGACCGCCTAGTTGCGTTCTTCACAACCCCCTGTCGCCTTCTGGTCCCGACCCGTCGCGATCCTTATATGAGCCTGCTGCGACCTGACCTGGGCCGGACAGCCCCATGTCGCTACCCTTATATACCCATGTCGCGACCTGACCCCGGGCCTTGCAAGCCATGTCGCCTTCCTTATATGTGCTTGTCGCGACCTGCCCCCGGGCCTGACAGCCATATCGCCTTCCTTATATAGCCATGTCGCGATGTCAGGATTTTTTTACCTGAAACCACAAGTTTTCTGCAAGATTTACCGCATATACCCGAAGTCTGTTTAAACGGGATATTTACTGTGTAAGTTGCTTGTCTTGGGTCTGATCATTACGTGATTATTATTTAATGGCTTAAAAGTGATTAACCCATTTAAAAGCTTTAATTACATGAATGCTATTCCAAGTGCTCCTTAAATGTTATGACCCATTCGTGCTACTCATGATTAATCTTCCTACTGTTCTACCATGTTTAAATGGTAAGGTTATCATAAAATCTTGCAAACCATGATTAGTTAAAGTGCATAGTTTTATTCCACGTTATAATGTCAAGTGCTTCCTGCGAGTTTGAGACCGATGGTTTGTGAATTGAGACACGCGTACCGCACTACACACTAGCACTGTTAGGTAGCCCCTTTCTTGGGAAACTGGAAACTCTCTACCGGTCATTCCAAATCGGTAGACTAGCGACCTTTTCACCAGGGCCTCCGTAAATCTCCTCTGACCATGGATTCCCACATGGCCGACGAGTTGGTTGTACCATTGAAGTTCCCTGGAGATAGCGTGCACTTCCTTTCTCTTCTTGTTCTCGTGAGTGTGATTGACCATCTAGACTAAAGCCATTAATGTAAAGATTTAACCAAAGTACAAATCGTACCGTTATGATGCCGAAATTATCTCTCGACCATTGTTATCATAAAATCATGTTCAATTACTTATTACTTGTTCCCATCATCATCATGAACATGACATTACACATGCTTACTTATTGAAACTCTCATTGGCCATTATTAATGACTGTGGGTATCTACATTTAAAAATTTACATGAGATGCTGACAGGGCACGACCTGTGTCCAAGGGCTCCAATCTAGCCCCAATGACGGTGAGTCATAGATATACTGAAAACCATGGGGTATAATGATTACTGGCATTGCATCTGCGCTGGGAGTCTTGCTTGCTTGTTGAATGATAGATACAATAACCACATACACGTGTCCTAGTGTACATTCTTGATGGATCTTTTCTCGGTGTACATTAGTGTCTGCGTGCCTGATTAGTGTTACTTGATCATGCTCGTACATTCTTGCTTGCTTGCGTGATATGGCCATCCTGCATTTAATGCAATTAGTGATATCTTGCGTTCTTAACATCAATTGAAATCTTGCGTGCTTGTACAAAGTGATCTATTGCTAGTTCTATCTTGTCATATTGTTCATCAATCTTACTCTATCATAATCACTCTCTCTAGCTTGTTTTATATATCATGTTTTAACGAGTTTTATCGTACTTGCATATCATTCATCGTACTTGCCTAGTTCTAAAATGCTAATCACTTATATCGTTGCCCGCACATTGAGATATAAATCCTACTGGGCTAGTTTGCTCATCCCCTACTTTTACCCAATCTAGGTGACTATGAAGTTCAAGAGGAAGAGCAAGTCGAGGATGTGAATGCGTCCGAGTGAAGAGCGTTCCAAGCATGAGTCTATTTATAGTAGTTTGCTTTGAGTGTTAGATTCATGTAGTAGGAAGTGAGGAATAAATGTACTTTCCTTTTTATTGAGTCTTAGTCCTGTACTAGTATCCATTTGGAATACAATGAGTTGAGATTGAATAAAAGATTAGTTGAGTTCAATATTTGGGCCCTATGATGATGTATGTTGTTATACATTTAGTGCGTGCTAGCTAGAGGCTTATTTACCGACTGTCCACGTCTCGGGATATCAACTCGAATTAATCAATTAATATCCGCTGCGTAATTCTTGGGACGTGACAGTTTAAGTCTAGTAGAACTGCACTGAGGTTTGTACCAGGAGGTTGGCTTCTTGACTTGTAAGAGAAGTGGGCTGCCTTCTAGCCCAGGAAAGAGAAGAAGACCAGCTGGGGTGCTGGGTGTTGTATTGTCCTTGAGGGGGACTGTACCCTTGGTTAGTAAAATCTCAAGAGGTTACTTGGGGACTAGATGTAGGACTTCCATGTGGGAAGGGCCAAACCAGGATAAATCCCTTGTGTTCTTTGTGTGATTGTTTACTTGCTTCCGCACTTCTACTCTCTATCACACTCAACTAACCAAACTTTCAAGAGTTAATTTTCTATGTTTAAGTTTCTGTTTCAGATTTCAGAAAACCTATTCACCCTCCCCCCCTTCTAGGTTAGCTTGCTGCTGCACTAAAAGGGCCAACACTGTTGAGGCGTGGAGGTCAGATTAAGCAAGTGAAGATCGTCTCTTTGGCTTGGCCGAGGAGGGCTTCATCACCTTAATTTGATCATCAGGGAGTCTTTCAGAGGGAAGTAACCTAGGGGTTTCATCCCTATGCCTATCACCTATAGGTTTTTCGATTTTAAGGAATTTTATCTTGTGTACTATCTCTTTTCTTTTAGTTCAGTTTGCACTTTCTGCAGATAGGGAGTTGACGACAACATCCTTGCCATCAAGTTCCCGAGTTAATGGCAATAGACTCTGTCGTTAACTTCCCTTGACGGCAAAGACCTTGCCCTTAAGTTCTTCAGCTTTTTTTTTTTAGAAATCTATTTTAGTACATGTGATGCAATCTTTCAGAAATTTTGAATGTATGAGTGGGTCCTAGGATTTTTGTCTTGTCATATACATAATGTAGATTGAACCATGAAATTTTAATAATTTTCTGATCATACCTATAATTGTTAGAAATTTTTGTGAGTAAATGAGCATGCTATATTAGGCTTAATCCAAGAAAAAAATTATTTACATGGTGTATCATTGTCTCAGTATTTTTCCATGGACTTAGGGTTCCTGTGAACATGTTTTAGAAAGATAGAATCGCCAGTTCTCTATTATACATGTTTTAGTAAATCATTTTGTTAATTGACTGAAATCTGTTTAAATGTTAAAAATAGGTATAGTGTCGAGAAAGTTCTGAAAAATTAGACATATGATGTATTCCATGATTACAATCTGTGGTTAAAATTTGAGAATGTTTTGATATCCACAACTACTGTTTCCAATTATAAGTCTTTAATGACCTTGTTAAGTATACTTAGTTAAAAGTAATGTTTTCTGATGATTAGCACCATGATAAGGTTCTGTTAAGCATGTTTTAACACTGTTAGATAGTCATGATTACTTCTGTAACCTGAAATATGTGTTTGAATCTTGAGCATGTAAATGGGTCATTAAGTGGATAAAAATTGAGTTAAACATGTGATCAAAGTGATTAATGTGCCGAATATTAACACTACTACCATAGAAGGCTATGGAGCCGTACTGTAGAAAAATTCTTATGGGAAGGCTCAATGTGTATGTGATATCCTTTGGGCATCAGGATGAAATCTTGGAGGTGGACAAGTACCACTGGTTAGGGTGGAGAGTGCTTCTCCCGGTTCTGCACAGTTACCAAGATTCGTCACTGTATTGCCTAGGTGACAAGTATGTGATATGTGCGTGATAATGTCATTCTTTATGGTGGTTTGGACTATTTGTCATGGCAAAAGATGTGTAAAGATGTGAATTAAGTATGGATGTGCAATGTGATTATGTGAAAACGATGTGTTAACGTGCCCCAATGTGTAAGAATGTGAAACCATGTGATTAAGCTATATATATGTTAAACAACAAGCAAAAGGTGAGAATTGTGACATAGGAGCATATTGAATGTGGTAGATATCATGCTAGTATCTCTAGTAGATATGTGCTTAGTTTCATGATTTAGATACTTGGAAATGTGTCATAAAATAAGTTATGTTGGGTACTATGAGTTTTATTAAATCCATGTGTAGTTAGTATGTTATAGACTTGTTCATTTGGTATTTGCTAATAGTCACATGAATCATGTGATAAATTGCCTTATGTGTTATACTTGTATAGAATGAATGTGGTAAATGTTTGGATGTGACCAATAGTTTTCTTGCTGAGTCTTTTGAGAAGACTCATCCTTGCTTAACTTTACAAGTGAGACAGGTGTCACGCCCCGACGCGGAATATCGGAGCGCGAATGCAGTTGCAAGAAAAGGTATAGA
This sequence comes from Colocasia esculenta, assembly GCA_014218235.1. NCBI lineage: Eukaryota > Viridiplantae > Streptophyta > Magnoliopsida > Alismatales > Araceae > Colocasia > Colocasia esculenta. The sequence goes on from CM024755.1 coordinate 90,756,428, forward strand.
GCGTATACTAGACATCAAACCATTGCACACTGAATAATACTAAAGCAAATCTTTCTCATTATTAATTTTCCAAATGTCTAGTTACAACCACTAATATCAGAGCCATTCTATAGGGCCCAATTACATTGCATTAGAAGGAAATAACTAACTACAACTCTAAGATAACATAACGACTCGAGGGTACTCCTGGCTTCACTCTTGGTCATTCCCTTCCTCGTGAGTGTATGTGTCATCCTCGGTCTCACCTGAGAACACAACATTAAATAACGTAGGGTGAGCGATAACGCCCAGTAGGACTTAAATCTCAGGCTCAAGCAGGCTTTAAATAATTAATGCATTTAATGGCAGAGTATCTAAAGATAGCAGGTACAAGAGAGTCAAAATATAGCAAGAGATAGAAGAATAGCACGAGAGCGAGTGTAGTTTCCAAAAAGAGCACAAGTATCGAGTATAGCACGAATAGCAGGATGGCCATAGCACAACTAGCACAAGTATAGTAATAGCACGACGAGTATAGCACTTGTTTGTCATTCTAGACATCGAGAGAGTGTAGCACGTTTTGTGTTTTTGATTGTCATATAGATAGTCGAGATAGATAGCACTTGAGTGTAATGCCAAACACTCTGATCATTTAACTCCCATGGGCACTAGCACTTTCGGGCGCACATCCCAGGACTAGATCGGGCCCTTTATATATTGCCAAGCATTGGTTATATTGTTTATCTTTAGACAATCAGTCAATGGCCAATATAGAGTACCAAGAAGTAGATGAGAGCACTAGATGAATAGACGAGAAAGTGGAGTGAAAGTGAATAGACGAGCGAGTAGAGTACAGATGAGAGCTAGGGGTCATTGCACGTAATACGACGAGTAAACAGGCGATAGTAACAGTTGCACAACACGCGCACGTCGTATTGGCAGTCAGGTGGAATTCACTATCATCCCACTGGCCATGTTATACACAAGTCCAGAGGTTCGACGTGATTCAAGGTAAGAGTGAACTCTAATAGCCGTTTGGATCATATAGATCCCTAAAGGGTATCATAGGTATTAGGGTACAACCGGCTCGTCGACCATGTGGGAATCCATGATCAGAGGAGACTTACGGAGGCCTTGTGCAAGAGTTCACTAGTCCGGCGAAAGGAATATCCGACGGAGAGTTCACCACAAGCCAAGTAAAGTGTGTATATAAACAGGTGCTCGACGTTCTAGAGGAATTCTAGGACAGTGGAGCGTCGATATCGGTACATAAACAACGCGAGAAATAAATACAAGTCCTTTCAAAATAGGGAAATTAATGTACTTCATTTCAATAAATTACCAAATACATTATGAGATATTTCCTTCAAGATTTCAGCCATATATGGATGGTTCAAGTGTGTGCAAGTGCAAGAGAAATCATAGATAGAAATAAGTCGTGAACATGTATTTTAAATCATTCAATATAGCACCATTTTTTTAAGTAGGGTTTTTACTGGGGGTATAACCGTAAGAAGGCGTAAGAATTATTTAGAAAGTGACAAAATATTTTATTTTATTTTTTTATGGGTTTTTCATCAAAAACCTGTGAAGGCGACATAGGGCTGTGAGGATGGCAACATGGGCCAGGCAGAACGCGACGACATCTTGCACAGGTCGCGACAGGGCATGCAAATCGGGAACTGAGAAAGCGACGGCTCACCTGTCGCCTTCTTGGTCGCGACAGGGAGGGTGTCGCAATCAGGCCCCAGAAAGCGACATGTCGAGGTGTCGCATTCTGGTTGTCTGCGCCTGACTCTGACAGGAGTCAGACCAGACATTGGATTGCGGACCAGGGATTTCAACCTTTGATACAGGGTTGTTCAGAAATTCATAACTAATTATATACATGATGAAAAATCATGAAATCAGTGGCAAATGAAACTAGACATGCGAGGGTACTTCCAGTAAATAGGGATTAGAGAGAGAGCATGGTTTGAACATGGTTTGAGCATGAACAACAACGAGTAACACAGAACAAGACATAGAGAGCAAGACTGATTTAATTCGAGCAACATGCTCAATGAAATTTAGGCTTTTAGGGGCAAATGATCCCTAACAACGTGAAGTATCTACAGTAAAACTTTCGTAGCATGGGATCAAGTATACATAGAGATTTGAATTAAACATGACACCTCGGGGTTATCATGTTTGCAGTTCTTTAGAAATTAAGAACAAAATATAGGATGGATGGAAAAATATGAAACTTGGGGGTTTCGTTCAAGAGGGTAGATAGAACCTACAGAAAAAGTTTCATGGTTTATGCTTGTGGGAATGCCTACCTTGACTCGATTTCCTCTTCTAGGGCTAGAACTTGAAGAACGGGGTTGAGAGCTTGAAAGGTTCTTCTCCCCACGAAATCTCCTCCTCCTTGGCCTCTCCTTCTGGTCCAGGAATCCTTTGGCACGAGCTTGGGTCGGCCATGAGGGTTTTAGGAGAGTATTTAAGCTTCTCCTCTTTCTATTCCTAATAGGACTCTAATTCCTCTTAAATTCCGAAATTTCCTTACTTCCTCCTTCCTTCCTTGCTTTCCAATCTCTATTTAGACTAGGAAGAGATCCAAATTCGTGCTAACCCATATGGGGTAGGTTTAGGAATCCTATTATAACTCAAACTAGCTATTTAATGCATTAAATACCCCTTTTCTATTTAGGTAATAATTTAGTTACGAATTTAGGGTATTTTCCTATTATTCTCCCTTTGTAAATTCATATTTTTGACCAATAAATTCTAGAAGATCCATTAAGCAAAGCCCATTACTCTTTTTCATCTAATGAGTTTTATTTATGCTCTATTTAAATATCGATTAAGCTGGGTTTTAAATTCTTTATTTAAATTTTTTATTTTTCGTAAAAATTCAGGTTGCTACAACAGGTATCCCAGAGATAGAGGAGGAGATAGCGAGGAGCGACTCCGAGCGAGAGGAGTAGTTGAGACTTGAGCACTATGTATATAACTTGTACTTTTCTTTTACTTAGTATGTGAGAGGGTGTTATTGTGATATGGACTATTGGACTTGATTATTTTGCAGACTTGGCATATTTATTTTGCTACTTTATAGACTGTGGGATGTGTGGTGATGATGGAATAAGAATTATTTTTATTACCACTGTACTTTCCTTTGTTATTTGTGTTCATCTCTACCTGCTACGTTGTGTTGGGTACATGTCCCACTGTGACGGCATACTTTGTATCGACGTGGATTGGTATAATCATACCGGTATAAAGTGGGTCGTTACAGACATGACGATGAAAATCATGGGGAAATAAAAGCAAATTATAGAGGGAAATAAGTATGGCTTCCAGATGAAAGATGTGTAGAATTACCTACAGCAGTAATCTAGAAGGGGGGTTGAATAGATTACTACCAATTAAAACAATTTAACCTTCTTTTCGATATTGAGATCTACTTGATGAAAGCTTAAACAGATATTGATCATTCTCAAACTTCAATGTGTGTGTAGAATGTGCTTGGAAAATCAGCAGTATGATGAGTGTGTGAACTAACGATCATGCCTAGCATACATCTAGCATCAAGCCATGCAAACCACAGGACACGATGATTTAAGGTGGTTCGGACTACACAACTCATGTATCCTACGTCCACCATCCACACACACACACCAAAGACTGCTTATCAAGCAAGTTCAACCGAACTACAACACACACACGATGTCTGAGGTAAACATGCTCTCAGAACCACCACACACATGTGGGTTGAGCACAAGGAACGCTCAAACCACAAACATACACACAGGTGATGGAAAATAGAATGAATGAAGAGTTCAGAGTTGAAGAATCAAATCCAAAGGTTGAACTCTTCAGGGTGTTCATCCAGAAGAACTCCAAGCTTCACGTCGATGAAGATCAGATGATGGTGACGAAGCTTGACTTGAGGATAAACCGGCTTCAACTCCTCGTACGAGACATATCTCTCTTTGAACGGTCTGGAGTCTTGAAGCAGAGCAGTAGGGAAAGCCTTCTTCTTGATCTTTGCTTAGGGTTTTGGTGTGGAGGCTTCTAGCTTCGAAAATAGGTCCATATGATCTATAGTAGTGTTCAAGTCCTGAGAATTGTGTCAGAGGAGAACACCCTAAGGTAGATCACATGCCTATCACATGTCTTGACTTATCCTGCGGCTGTCGATAGATGACTTAGGGCGTACTGCTACAAACTGGGCTTCCAGAACCATGTTCGTGTTGCCCAGCTAGCTAGCCCAGATGGGGGGTGGGGTGAATGGGATATTAAAATTATTTGATACTCAAATCCTATTCACACAATAGTCACAAAAACAACACTTCGCAGATTGTTAGTGTTAGTGAAGACAAAGATAAACACGCAAAGGCAATCGCACAACACAGAAAATTATCCTGGTTCGGATCTCCTTTCCTTAGGAGTCCTATGTCCAGTCCCTGAGCAATATCTCATGATTTCACTAACCCAAGGGTACTGTCCCCCTTATGGACCCTTACACACCCAACCGCAGTTGGTCTACCTTCAATATGAAGGGAAATACACCACCTAGATACCCCACCAGTCTTCCTTCACAACCGAAGGGAACAACACCCTGGATACCACACCAGGTCTTCCTTCACAACCGAAGGGAACAAACACAAGAGAATGTGTTCAAAGAGATGATGCCCCTAGATCAAGCTTATAGAACACTGCTTGATCTGAATCAAGGACTGAGAAGAAAAAGATCTACAATCAAGGACTCTTCTCAGAACAAAAGTCTCTCTCATAGATCTGAACTTAGCACAGAGAGCAAGAGCTAAGACTAATGAGAGTTTTTGCTTGGCTCTAAGAAAAGCTTGCAGAAGATAGAAGGCGTTGTAACTTCTTATGTTCTTCTCCCTCTTCCTTCGTATATATATATATATATATATATATATATATCATCTTTTGAAATTTGAACGTTGAAGTGCCCGTTGTCTCTATACTTAAGTGTACGTTAGATTGCTTGACACTTGAAAGCTTCCAGTCAACAGTCCTTTATCTTTTCATGCACGCAAAGAGAGAGAGGATCTTCTGTAATCTTCTTTGGCTTCTATTTTATCCAACGTTGTATGACGGATGCTGTCAGAGACCTGCACATATTTAAAGCTTGAACAATAGATAGCTAAGCTGTCTCTTGTTGTCAGTCAACGTTAGAACGAATGTTCATCAAAATAGTAATGCCATTTTGTTGTTCTAAAAGATGTTTACAGAGGAGATACGATAATGGAAGATATCGTCTGCATGCATGCAGTGATACGTAGTATCGTAATAAATGCACAGCTGTCAGAAAGATATGCGTAAGGACTTTGACTTTTCAACGTATTCATAAATTAGCTCGAAAATCAAATCGTTATATTTCACGAAATTGTTATATGCATGACTTATGAAATCGATGTGCAAATGAGTGAATCGTTATGCAATTCATAAGTAAGGAGATGCATACACAAATCGTTATATGTATTAATAATCAAATCGTTTTGAAGTTATAAACAAATCGATGTACAAATCATTATGTCATTATAAACAAATCGATGTACAAATCGTTATGAAGTTATAAACAAATCGATGTACAAATCGTTGTGATGTAATGAACAAATCGATGTACAAGTCGTTGTGATGTTATAAACAAATCGATGTTCTTACTTAAGAAATCGATGCGGAAAGCAAATCATTATGATTACTTAACGAATCGTTGCAAGAAACAAATCGTTGCGATCACTTAACGAATCGTTGTGAGGGCAAATCGTTGCGATCACTTAACGAATCATTGTGAGAAACAAATCGTTGCGATCACTTAATGAATCGTTGTGAGGGAAAATCGTTGCGATCACTTAACGAATCATTGTGAGGGTAAATCGTTGCGATCACTTAACAAATCGTTGTGAGAGCAAATCATTGCGATCACTTAATGAATCGTTGTGAGGGAAAATCGTTGCGATTACTTAACGAATCGTTTGTGAAGGCAAATCGTTGCGATCACTTAACGAATCCTTATGAATATGAAATCGTTATAACTTTATAGAAATCGTTATGACCTATAATGGAAATCGATGTGTACTTAGAGAAATTTTATGTGTACTGAACTCTAAATACTTCAGGGTGATATACTTACAGAATTTGCTTGACTTTTCTTGATTCATTTCCTGTGCTCAAAACTTGTAGAAAATATGTTAGATTAAACTTTATATAGTTTTGTTAATCACCAAAATAGATATGTAATTTATTAAATTACATGGGGATAAACTGATCATCAATCTCCCCCTTTTTGGTGATGACAAAACATAGCATTGAACCAAGATTTTCTGAAATAAAAACTTTAGTGATATTTCGAAATCATAAGAGTTGTATTTCAGAATTGCTATATTTTCTCCCCCTTTTTGTCATTTAAGCAAAAAGATCAAACGCTTGAGACAAAGATGAAGAGAAAAGATAAATGATTGTAGTACTCTTGAAGGGGTACATGGAGATAGAAAGTGGGAGAAAGAAGAGAGGCATGGCGGGAAATAAGTTCCCAAGCCTTAATCTCCTGTTCTTCAAAAAATTGTTGGAAGATGCCATAATCTATAGTGAAGGATTCACCCATTTCAGGACGCATGCGCTCAATGTAAAGCTTTCGTTGATCTTCTAAGAGACGCACATACTGATCCTTATCAAGGGTGAACCTAAAATGGCTGGACTTCCCAAAACTGGCATGCTGAAGGAAGTGAGCAATGTTAATAGGATAGAAGAGCTGATGATCCTTCAGGTCTTTTAGTAAGGAAATAAAAGCTGAGTAGCGCGCTGCCCATTGCACAAACAGTTCCTGAACTAGATTGATGGAATTCAAGTCCAAGAAAGCTTCAGCAGAGAGAGGTGGCTTGCTTGCTTGGACCAAGGAGTTGTTCAAGGATTCCAACTGGAGAGCAGATTGATTGTAGTGCTTCTCCCAATCTGTGGGAGAAAGCCTTTCACATTCAGATATCAAAGGAGAAAGCACTATAGAAGAAATGTGGCCCAGATGATATTTGCGAAAGATAAATCTCTGAAAGGAGGGAAGGCAGCCCTGCTGAGCTGAGATTATCCCCAATGACTCGTGCAAATCTTTCAAATGCATGAGAGCCAACAGAGGAATCCAAAACCAAGGAATGTAATTTCGGAAGAAATATTACTTCAGGCATCTTCAGAGTGGTGAAGTCCACTGTGAAGGGGCAATTAATGGGAACTTCAGTTCGAAGAGTAGCAAGAGCCCCATGGAATTGGCCAAACTGAGCTTTGGGTTGTTTGCGTAAATAACAAAAATCATTGAAGAGTTGGAAGCACCTGGTGATTCTGATTTCTTTGAGAATGAAGGGGCCCCAAAGTGCTTGATGATGAAATACAAACCATTCAAAAAGAGTGAGAGGATGATCTTGTCGAGAGGTGCTGTCTGATCTGGCAAGAAGATACTTGCTGTAGAGAGAGTTATGCCCTTTGGCCCACTGATCTTCAGTCTTGCATTCAGCCGATTGGAAGATTTTGAGTTGGTAGAATTTGGAAAGGTGGCAGAAGGGAAGAACAATGTTAAGGTGATCAGAAAGATTGAGAAAGGGAATGCCAAAAAGGTTGGCGAGAATACATTTTTGGAGATATTCGCAGTAAATTGATCTCCTTCGATTTTCAACTGAGAGGGAGTACCAAAGAGGAGGAAACGTGGGTTCAGAGGAAAGAGCAAGAGTTTTTGAAGTTTTCCTCTTTTTAGAAACATGACTAGAAGAATCAGTCCTGTGAACATGTGAAGCAACTGCCAGAATTAAGATGAGTGTGGTGCGTTCCAACGCATCCTCAAATTTATTTTGGAAAACACTGGCATGTTGTGGATTAGTAGGAGAAATTGTAACAGAAGTAGGTGGAGTAGGAGGATGAAGGAATGATCTAGGAGAAAGAATAGTGGATGCCCCGGCTGATGAGGGACCAAAGGAGGAAGAGGCTCCAGTTGATGAAGAAACTGGAGGATCAATGACAGGTGAAGAAGGAGAAATGGATGTGGAAAGGGTAGTAGGCATGAGAGGAGACGAATGAGATTCAGAGGGAAAAGGTGCTGGAGATGAGATGGTTCTTGGTACAGGTTGTTTGAAGGTCGGTGGAGCTGGAGGTGCTGTGGAAGAAGATGGTGGTGAAGATGGGTTGGTGTTGCAAGAGATGAAGGCTTAGGGGCTTCAGGAGCAACCGCTTGCTCTTCTACACTAGACTGCACATCCTTGGAGACCACTGGCCCTGTTGGCCGTGAAACAACCTTGACTAGCCTAGATGGCCCTGCAGGTTCTACCACAATTTTCCCTGATGGCCGATCTTCTGCTATACCAGATGGCCCCGATGGCCCGGCCTCTTCTTGCTGCTGCCTGGCCTGAGAAGGCCCTGAACTGCTAACTAGATCAACATGAGGGGGAATTGGAGGGGCAGAGGAGGATTGCTCCCGCGAGGAGATGAGCTTCTTGACACTGTCGAAGTCACCTTTCATCCATCAGCATAATTGTTTGAACATATTAAAAACATCTCTTAAACTGTGTACTTCAGTGGACAAGGTTCCAATTTCATTAGCTGTAGAAGTCTGACTGATAGAGATGGACTGAATATTTGATTGCATAGATGTGATGGCTTTGCCTTGATCATTCAACCTTCTGATAACATGCTTGAAATTAACCTTCAGATGTTTCTTCTTTGACCTTCGATGAGCTGCTCGTTTCCCCTTTGGCCTGCCCTTGTAATGGGCTCCACAAAATCAGCATGTTCCTCAGAGAATTGATCATTCATAGAAGTATTTTCAGTGTGCTCCCCATGAGGTGCTCCCTCTTTCTCAAATGATTGCTCCCCCTGAGCAGAAGCATCTTCCAGTTGATCTTCTTCAACAATAATTTCTTGTTCCCCCTGAATTGCTGCTTGCTCATCAACATATTGCTCCCCCTTATTGGGAGCATCTTCCATAACAATCTCATCAATGTGGCCTGATGCCACAGCTTCTGCAATTTGTACTTCACTATCTAGTGGACCCCTTAAAGAGCTTTGGAGGGATTCCAGTACATCTCTGAGTACTGAGCCTACTCGGGAAGAGGGAAGAGGATCCTCTGAACTATGCCCAACGAGATCAATATCCTCTGGAGGTATATCCTCAATTCTGCTGCTAGATGCTACTGCTGCTGCTACATCCACAGATGGTGCTGCTGCTACTTCTGGTTCTACTGCCGCATGAACTTCTTCTACCTCTGGAATTCTAGGAATTGTGCTAGCTGCTTCCTGACCTTCTTGGGCTTCGCCAATGATGGCTTCACCCTCAGCCACAGAAGTCTTTGTCCAGACCCTATTGACAACCGAAAGACCACTTTTTCTCAAATTTCTGGACTGGATATCTTGGCCCATCTTTTCAGACACATCACCCACCACACTAATGCCATAATGTTGAAATATCTTGGTGAGCAGATGAGCATAAGGTAGAGAAACATTCAGCTTGCTCTTTGTGTCCCATACCTGTGCGCTTGCAAAGTTCATCCTTTCAATCATGAGCTCTGCCGTGTTGATTTCCTGGTTCTTGATGACCCAGAACATCAAATCTGAATCAGCCCTAGTGCAAGTTGAAAAAGTAGCACTTCTGGGAACCACAATCTAACAAACTACAAAGTGCAATATGCGATTAAATGCATTCAACTGGTTTACATCAATCTTGTCATCTTTCAGTCTGAACTCGGGACCACTATCCCTAAACCCTTCTCTTGGATGTTCACAGAGTGAACTCCACTGTGTCCGGAGGTAGTCACACCAAAGAGAGATGCTAATAAGTCTCGTGTGACCCTAATCTGTGTTCCCTTGACCATGGAAGTCAAGGTCCCGTCTGCCTCTGACTTCAGACACACATAAAAAGCTTTTACCAGGTACGGAAAACTTACTTCAGAGATAGTAGCCATCTTCGTCCACTTCAATCTGTCCAAAGCTTTGATGATACTCCCCATTCTGTTCTTCTGCAAATCTGCCACATCCACTGCTTTGTGACCGCATAGCTTGATTTTCACAGACGCAAACCTTACTTGCTACTTGGCGGTAAGAAATTCGGCTCTGTAGCCCTCGACGCTACCGAAAATACCAGAAGTGGCCATGGATTTGAACAGAGAAGTTTCTGGAGGACTGGAAAGAGGGATGGAATAGAAGCCCTCAAGAAATTTCTGGCGGGAAGTGGTTGGAAGCTTGAAATCCCAGAGAGTCGATGTCAGAGTCGTTAGGGTATCGCCTCAGGCAGGTGAACGAGAGAGAGAGGGATAAAGGTAGGAGGTGAATCGTTCTCACATAGATTTCGGGATATATGAAAGAAATAGACCTTTTTTCCGAAACCAGAGCCGCCATTATGACGGAAAACGACAAAGTGACCAGTTTAATAGGAATAAAGGACTTATATGAAATAGCGAATCGATAGGAGTGGCTTAACACAAAAGTTTCTGTGGAAATTTGCTTAAATCCGGGGAGGAAAAAATAATTAGCATTCTGATAATTTATATTTCAGTTTTATACAGATGAATCTTTCACACTTTACACATGCCTAATTCCCTTCTAAGAGATGTAAACCTCTCTTCAGGTAAGGCTTTTGTGAAGATATCTGCTAACTGATTATTTGTATCAATAAATGAAATATCTATGTTACCATTAACTACATGATCACGAATGAAATGATATCTAACCTCAATGTGTTTAGTCCTTAAGTACTGTACTGGATTCTTGGTTAAATTTATAGCACTGGTGTTGTCACATAACAGTGGAATTGTCTTGATATATAGCCCATAATCCTCAAGTTGTTGCTTGATCCATAGGAGTTGTGTGCAGCAACTTCCAGCAGCTACGTACTCAGCTTCAGCTGTTGACAGAGCTACTGAATTTTGTTTCTTGGAGGACCATGATATCAGACACCCTGCAAGGAATTGACAACAACCACTAGTGCTTTTTCTATCTATTTTGCATCCAGCGTAGTCAGCATCAGAGTATCCTAGTAAATTAATTTCACAAGATTTTGGATACCAAAGACCTAAGTCATGAGTTCTAGTTAAATATCTAAAAATTCTTTTTACTGAAATTAGATGAGATTCTCTAGGATCTGCCTGATACCTAGCACACATGCATACACTAAACAGTATATCAGGTCTACTGGCAGTTAGGTAAAGTAATGAACCTATCATACCTCTGTAGATCTTTTGATCTACCTTCTTACTCTCCTTGTCACTGTCCATCCTTGTTGATGTGCTCATAGGTGTTCACAGTGGCTTGGCATTATCAAATCCGAATTTCTTTAAGAGTTCCTTGGTGTACTTAGCTTGGCAGATGTTAGTCCCTTCCTTTCCTTGTTTGATTTGCAATCTAAGGAAATAGTTGAGCTCTCCCATCATGCTCATCTCGAACTCTCCCTGCATAAGCTTCTCAAAGTACTTGCAAAGAGATTCATCAGTAGAACCAAATATTATATCATCAACATCGATTTGAACAAGCAATATATGTTTGACTTTAGATTTGATGAACAAAGTACTATCTACTTGACCTTTGATAAAACCATGGTTTAATAGAAAAGAGCTAAGCCTTTCATACCAGGCCCTAGGTGCTTGTTTTAAACCATATAATGCTTTGTGTAATTTAAAAACATGATTCGGAAATTCAGTGTCATCAAAGCCTGGAGGCTATTCTACATAAACTTCCTCCTTAATAAAACCATTAAGAAATGCTGACTTTACATCCATTTGAAATAATTTCACATCTAGTGCAGATGCATATGCAAGTAAGATTCTAATAGCCTCAAGTCTAGCCACAGGCGCATAGGTTTCATCGAAATCTATGCCTTCCTCTTGGGAATAGCCTTGAGCTACCAATCTGGCCTTGTTTCTTAAGATCACACCACTTTCATCCAATTTATTTTTGAGCATCCATTTGGTGCCAATTATTGGATGATTTGATGGTCTAGGAACAAGTGACCACACATGGTTTCTCTTGAACTGATTCAGTTCATCTTGCATGGCTAAAATCCAAGATTCATCAGTAAGAGCTTCATTGATTGTCCTAGGCTCTATTTGAGAAACAAAAGCTAAATAATCACATGGAATTATGTTACCTCTTCTTCTTACCCCTACAGATGGATCACCAATGATGTTTTCAGGAGGGTGATCTCTCTTATATCTCCATTCCTTTGGATGATTTTCATGTTCTATATCCTTTTGTTGTAGGTTTTCCAGAGGTGGATCTTCCTTGTCCTCAATTGATGAGTTCTTTAGCTTTTTGGACAATTCATCTGCATAATTATTATCACTATCTTCTTCCTTTCTCAAGGAAGGGTTAGTTTCATCAAAAATAACATATACTGACTGCTCAATCAATAAAGTACGCTTGTTGAACACTCTATATCCTTTAGGTTTAGAAGCATACCCCATGAAGATGCCTTCATCTGATTTGGCATCTAACTTACCAATGTCTCTTTTGCCGTTGTTGTGGATGAAGCATGGACATCCGAATGTCCTGAAGTGACTAATCTTAGGCTTCTTTCCTTTGAACAATTCATACATAGTCTTCTTCAGAATCGGCCTGATCATTACTCTATTGATGATGTAGCTTGCTGTGTTGACTGCTTCAGCCCAAAAATATCTTGGCAGATCATATTCTGATAACATTGTTCTTGCCATGTCCAATAAAGTGCTGTTCTTTCTCTCAGCAACTCCATTCTGCTGTGGTGTCCTTAGTGCTGAGAAATTGTGTTCAATTCCTTGGTCATCACAGAACTTGGAGAATTTATCATTCTGGAATTCTCCTCCATGGTCTGATCGGATTCCAACAATGCAATACTTCTTATCTTTTTAGACCTTTTTGCTGAAGCTCACAAAAATGTCAAACGTATCATCCATGTGTTCCAGGAAGAATACCCATGTGAATCTTGAATAGTCATCTACAATAACAAATCCATATTGCTTTCCTCCTAGACTGGTGGTCCTCATTGGCCTAAATAAGTCCATGTGTAAGAGTTCTAAGGGTTTAGAGGTTGTCACTATAGTCTTTGACTTGAATGAGGATTTTACATGCTTCCTTTTGGCATAAGGCCCGCAGATGCCATCCAATCTTGTGCTAATTTTAGTTAGACCTTCCACTAGGCTTTTCTTAATCAGCTTCCTTATGCCATCCAAACTGCAGTGGCCCAATCTTCTGTGCCACAGCTCAGTTGACTGCTCTTTGCTGGCTGCTAAACAAATGTCTTGATCTTTCAGCTGTTCAAGGTAAAGCACGTACAAATTCTTCTCTCTGTTGGCTTCAAAAATCACTTCTCCATCCTTCATAATACTGCATTTGGATTCTTGAAATTTGATCTGATGTCCCTTGTCACATAACTGGCTAATGTTGATAAGGTTGTGCTTCAAGCCTTTTACACATAGAACCTCTTCAATTACTATCTTGCCCTTACTGCTCACTGATCCACTGCCTATCACAGTCCCTTTTCCATTATCTCCATAGGTGACTGTGCCTTCTTCAGCTTCTAAATGGATAAACAGTCTTCTATTTCCTGACATATGCTTTGAGCATCCACTGTCCAAGTACCACTTGGATGCCCGGGGATTTTTCTGAAATGAAAACATCAAGCTTTAGGTACCCAAGTTTTTTGGGTCCTGGATGGTTAGTGTCATCAATTTTCCTTTTGATTATCCATCTTTTATATTTAGTTGGACAAGTTTTTTTGGTATGTCCTAGCTTGTTGCAGTGACTGCAACATGTCGTTCTAGTTATTTTTTCATATGGAGGATATTTAAACTCTAATTTATATGCTACATCTTGTTCAGGTACAAATTTTGGAGTTGGATATATTTTAGGGTATACTGTTGTGTCTTCATTATCTGGTGGAATGTAACCTAGTCCATTCTTCTTTTTACCTGACCGTCTAGCACCTTTTAATATTAAGGAATTTTTACCATTAGTAATTTTTTCTAACGTACTTGATAATTTTTCATTTTCTTCTGTTAGCATTTTAATTTTATTTTCTAATCCATCTATTGTCTCTTGTTTTTCTAGTTTGATTATTTGTTTGTTTTTATCTTTTAAATCTTCGCATAGTAACTCATTTCTTCTTTTAAGTTCATGAACTTCCTTTTCTAGTTCATTTTTTGATTTTAAATCTGAATTGGTATTCTCTAGACATGCAACATTTTTCTTACTAGTTTTTAGTAATTTAGATACTTCTCTATATTTATCATAAAGCTCGTTGAAAGCTTCTTCTAAATTATCTGAATCAGAATCATGACAGGAATCGAAAGATGAGTCAGAAGTTACCTTTTCTTCAGTATTTGCCATGAAGGCTAGGTTGGCTTCTTCTTCTTCCTCATTGCTTGAGTTTGACTCGCTGTCCGAGTCACTGCTGTTGCTCCAAGCTGCTGCCATGCTTTCTTCTTATATCTCTTGAATTTCTTAGAGCTGTCTTTCTTTTTGAATTTAGATTTTTTAAGCTTCGGACATTCTGCTTTAATATGTCCGGGCTTCTTACACTCGTAGCAGATGGGCTCACCTTTCTTTGAGTCCTTTCCTTCTATTTTCTTAAAGTCCTTATTTTTCTTGAAGTGTCTTCTGCCAGACTGATATCTTTTCTTTTGGCTAAAATTCGTTGAAGCCTCCTAGATAGCATAGCTTCTTCGTCTTCACTATCTTCGCTACTGGCTTCATATTCTGATTGTTCCTCAGAGCTGCCTTCTGCTGCTTTGAGGGCATTTGAGTGCTTCTTCTTACTAGATGATTCTCCTAATCTTTCCATGTTTATCTCATGGGCCATGAGGGACCCAATGAGCTTTTCCAATGACATCTTTTTCAAGTCATTGGCTTCTTTTATAGCTGTTACCTTGGGAGTCCAAGAAGATGGTAGGGATCTAAGAATTTTCCTTACCATATCTCCCATCTCATAGCTTTTTCCTAGTCCGGCCAATCCGTTTGTAATATCTATGAATCTGCTGAACATTTGGGTTATAGATTCTCCTGGCTGCATCTGGAACCTTTCATATTGAGTCACCAGAATGTCTATCCTGGTTTCCTTGACTTTGTCGGTGCCTTCATAAGTGATCCTGAGCTTTTCCCACATTTCCATGGCGGATTTGTAGGTAGATACACGGTTGAATTCCTTTTTACTAAGGGCACAACATAAAATGCTTTTGGCTTTACAGTTGAGAGATATTTTCTTTCTATCATCATCAATCCATTTGTCCTTTTCGTTGGTGACTAGAAGATCTCCTTCTTCTACAATTGACCAGATTTGAAAATCAAATCCGTGCAAGAAGTATTCCATCTTGGTCTTCCAGTAGGTGTAATCTTCTCAATCGAACAACGGTGGCCTGTTGACAGACTGACCTTCACAGTGACCTTGGGCTGCCATTGATCTTTACTCTTTAGATCGTTAGATCTTCTTCTTTGTCGAAGAGACTCGCTCTGATACCACTTGTTGCCCAGCTAGCTAGCCTAGAGGGGGGGGGGTGAATGGGATATTAAAATTATTTGATACTCAAATCCTGTTCACACAATAGTCACAAAAACAACACTTCGCAGATTGTTAGTGTTAGTGAAGATAAAGATAAACACGCAAAGGCAATCACACAACACAAAAAGTTATCCTGGTTCGGATCTCCTTTCCTTAGGAGTCCTACGTCCAGTCCCTGAGCAATATCTCAGGATTTCACTAACCCAAGGGTACTGTCCCCCTTATGGACCCTTACACACCCAACCACAGCTGGTCTTCCTTCAATCTGAAGGGAAATACACCACCCTAGATACCCCACCAGGTCTTCCTTCACAACCGAAGGGAACAACACCCTGGATACCACACCAGGTCTTCCTTCACAACCGAAGGGAACAAACACAAGAGAATGTGTTCAAAGAGATGATGCCCCTAGATCCAGCTTATAGAACACCGCTTGATCTGAAGCAAGGACTGAGAAGAAAAAGATCTACAATCAAGGACTTTTCTCAGAACAAAAGGCTCTCTCATAGATCTGAACTTAGCACAAAGAGCAAGAGCTAAGACTAATGGGAGTTTTTGCTTGGCTCTAAGAAAAGCTTGCAAAAGATAGAAGGCGTTGTAACTTCTTATGTTCTTCTCGCTCTCCTTCGTATATATATATATATATATATATATATATATATATATATATCATCTTTTGAAATTCGAACGTTGAAGTGCCCGTTGTCTCTATGCTTAAGTGTACGTTGGACTGCTTGACACTTGGAAGCTTCCAGTCAACAGTCCTTTATTTTTCATGCACGTAAAGAGAGAGAGGATCTTATGTAATCTTCTTTGGCTTCTATTTTGTCCAACGTTGTATGACGAATGCTGTCAGAGACCTGCACATATTTAAAGCTTGAACAATAGACAGCTAAGCTGTCTCTTGTTGTCAGTCAACGTTAGAATGAATGTTCATCAAAATAGTAATGCCATTTTGATGTTCTAAAAGATGTTTACAGAGGAGATACGATAATGGAAGATATCTTCTGCATGCATGCAGTGATACGTAATATCGTAATAAATGCACAGCTGTCAGAAAGATATGCTGAGGACTTTGACTTTTCAACGTATTCATAAATTAGATCGAAAATCAATCGTTATATTTCACGAAATCATTATATGCATGACTTATGAAATCGATGTACAAATCGTTATGTCATTATAAACAAATCGATGTACAAATCATTATGAAGTTATAAACAAATCGATGTACAAATCGTTGTGATGTAATGAACAAATCGATGTACAAGTCATTGTGATGTTATAAACAAATCGATGTTCTTACATAAGAAATCGTTGCGGAAAGAAAATCGTTATGATTACTTAACGAATCATTGCGAGAAACAAATCGTTGTGATCACTTAACGAATCGTTGTGAGGGAAAATCGTTGCGATCACTTAACGAATCGTTGTGAGAAACAAATTATTGCGATCACTTAACGAATCGTTGTGAGGGCAAATCGTTGCGATCATTTAATGAATCGTTGTGAGGACAAATCGTTGCGATCACTTAACGAATCGTTGTGAGAGAAAATCGTTGCAATCACTTAACGAATCGTTGAGGGCAAATCGTTGCGATCACTTAACAAATCATTTTTGAGGGCAAATCGTTGCGATCACTTAACGAATCCTTATGAATATGAAATCGTTATAGCTTTATAGAAATCGTTATGACCTATAATGGAAATCGATGTGTACTTAGAGAAATTTTATGTGTATTGAACTCTAAATACTTCAGTGTGAGATACTTACAGAATTTGCTTGACTTTTCTTGATTCATTTCCTATGCTCAAAACTTGTAGAAAATATGTTATATTAAACTTTATATAGTTTTGTTAATCACCAAAATAGATATGTAATTTATTTAAATTACATGGGGATAAATTGATCATCAGTTCATTACTAGAACCCTGGGCTGTTGACAAGCGACCTGGTGCTGTCGACAGGCATACCTGATTTGTCGACAGATGAGCTTTGTTTGTCGACAACTACTGCTTTTTCTTGTCTTCCAATAGCTTGTTTGTTGCTTTCTTCACTGGCTGTCGACATATGGCCTCTGGCCTATCGACAGATGAGTACTTTATGTGTATTCCCAGTTCTTTTGCACTTTGGTTTTGTTGCTTGTCTTATGCTTTCATTGACACCTACATGAAAGACATTCCAAGTAACACATCATGAATGCATAGATGGTCATAGAGTCATTTTCATTTGATCATAACTTCTTATGTCTTGATCATGTCTTCACAATGTTTACAACATCAATTATGTCAATCATCAAAAACATTTAAGCATTCAAACACATTCAACCATCAAGTCAATCATCATGCACATTGTAACCCAACACCAGAGACATTGATACCTCTGCAATCCGAGATCCAGAAGCTTCCTGGATCATGGCGAACCAACCCATCTTCAGATCTAGCGAATAGAGGTGCCAGATCGTGACGTCCATGGTCTCTTTGTCCCCTGGAGTCTCCACTCTGCAGTGCTTTAGGAATCTTCACACCATCGACTGTCACAACTCCCTATCCCCAACCTTCATTAGCCCCATCACACTACAAGAAGAAGCAGTATTGCCGACGAAAATTTTCGACGGAAATATTTTGTCGGTAATGCCGTCGAAAAATTCTAACAGAAGAAGTTTAGTCGGAATTTCAGTCGAAATTTCTGACGGAAAGTAATCCGTCAGAAATTCTGTCGGCATTACTGACATATTTTATTCTGTCGAAAGAAATCGTCGAAAATGCAAACGAAAATTTTGACAGAAATTTTGTCGTCGGAAATTTCCTTCATCAAATCCCCCATTTTTCCCCTCCCGCCTTGCTCTCGAAACCCACTTCATTGCTCTCTCTCTCTCTCTCTCTCTCTCTTGTCACCTCTGGTGGGATGCGACTGATGCCACTGCCTCCTTCGCCTGCATGACCAGCTCCGCTGCCCCTGCCACGACCTACTCCATCGACGCCGCGACCTGCGCCGCTGTGCCTCCTCTGTCGCACATGTACGACCTGTCCCTCCCTTGTGCCTCGCCGCCGTCAGCCTCCACCGTTGCCCCTCCCCCTCCTTTGCCTTCTTACTCTGGCATTACCGCTGCCGCCACCAATTGAATCACCCCCTCCTCCTACTCCGACATTATCGCCGCCACCACCCACTACGTTGGCCCCTCCTCCTCCTTCCTTGTCACCACTGCAACCCACGAAGCTTCCTCCTCCTCCTTCCTTGTCGCCACCGCCACCCACCAAGCCACCTCCTCCACCTCATGCTCTACCATTTCCGCCACCATCGCCACCCACTGAGTCTCCTCCTCCTCCCCCGTTGGTGGTTCTGCCACTATCTCCTCCGCCACCATCTACACCACCATTTAATCCCCCACCCACTCCCTCCCCTGAGCCGATGCCGCCCCATAGCTTCCTCGCTCATGTCCATCAAGTTTATCATAGTCTTGTGTTACTTTGCATATGGGCAATGCTGCCCCACTAAATACATTTGCTTCATGCAAACCCTAAAAGCAAATTTATTAATAATTTAGATTTCCTGATGACTTGATGTATGTAAACTGTCCTACTATATTTTGTATCAATATCCCCCCATATTGATGTAGTATATATGTGGAGATGTATCAAAGATGCAATAGGAACTAGCCTTATGCTCTCATAGCTGGTCTGAGAGGACAAATGGTTAGATCCCAAGAGCTTTTGTACATGCCTCTTTGTATCCAAATGTTATTATGGAAAACATGTTTTTCTCCACACTCTAGAGTTTCCCGGTCATGGAAGATCTCTTTCTTTCTTTCTTTCTTCCTGGCTTGTGCTTCTTGTCTTGTATTCCTTTTTGGTGCTTGTGTTAGGCTGGCGTTGGTCCTTGTCTGACTAATTATTGAGAGCAATGTTTGTTGCCCGGTGGCTTGAGTAGCTTTTATCCATGTTGTAGGCACAAAACATGTAAGAGGGTCCATGTTGAAATCAAAATTAGGGGTCCACTTGAAGAACCTGAATAAAAACCCCTTGACATACAAATTTTTCTTTTGAGCAACACCTTTACAAAATAAATTTCACACTGAAAACGGAGTAATACATGACTAGAATTAAGCCTGCTTATGATAAAGTTTCAAAATTTTTTGTAAAGGTAAAAAGAAATTAGAAAGACTTGCCATTCAATATCTTATTTATATATGTTATATAGGTTGCCACACAGTTGATGCCTAGACATGATATACTTATGTTATGGAGCCTGGTTATTACTTCAAGATGACTAAGAATAGAAGAAGTCTTTCATGACACAGACATGATGTACTTATGTTAAATGATACTTCGCAAGCCACTTAGGAGATTATATGGCAACATGGATCTATGTTAATTGGTGCACACTTTGTCATGTGGGCTAGCTAGATTGGTCTCATATTAAATTTATTCGGTTTGGTTCGTATTATTAACCCAAGTTGTTAGATTTTTGAATCAACCAAAAGATCCAATTTGATTCAATTTGGTTTGTCAGGTCAAACTGGAAGCTCTTAAAACTAGGGTTGTAAACGAGTCGAGCCGAGCCTAGTATTATGTTGCTTAAGCTCTGTTCGTTAATTTTTAATCAAGCTTGAGTCGAGCTCGAGCATTATTGAGTATTGAAAATGGTTGTTCAAGCTTGGTTCGTTTAAATACTCTCGAGATTGAGCCTTTAACGAGTATCTTAACAAGCCCAATTGAATTTACGAGTTATATATATATATATAGCCCAATTCAATCTACAAATAAAAAATAATTGTTTATAAGACCCAAATCTATCTTATTTCAAGGTCATACCTCAAGATCCTTCATAAGTTACTTGTTTAGATATTTTAGTAGAATGTTTAAAATATTTAACAACTATATTTATAATTTTAAAAAATAAATGAGCTTGTTCACGAGCTTAAACGAGTTGAGTAGGCATTTGCACATACACAACTCGTTTATGAAATGAGCTTAAATTTTTGTTTGAGCTTGACTCGTTTACCCTATTAAACGAGCCGAATTCAAATAACATCCGAGCCAACTACTTGTCGGGTGTATTGGTTCGTTTACAGTTCTACTTAAAACTCTAGGTCCATTGGTCTTTAAAAGGGTCCCAAACAAGGCTGTTAAAACCCCTTTTCTCATATGAGGAAAGCAAAGCAAATGGGGTTTTGACTCTAAGCATGATTATAAGAAAACCTCATGTACCTATGCAATGTAAGATGGGGTATAAATAAGCCAATGCAAACCCCAATGAAATGTGCATCCCAATTCAAATGGGATATGAGCCCTCCATGACATAGCAATGCAAATGGGGCTTTAACCCCAAACAACTCTTATAAATAGGAATCACATATGCTTACATATTGAAACATGAGATGTAAAGAAGCCAAATGGGAACACCATGAGGTATATATCTCAATTCAGAAAAAATACAATTTGAGTACAAACTCTTCTTT
This sequence comes from Colocasia esculenta, assembly GCA_014218235.1. Classification (NCBI taxonomy): domain Eukaryota; kingdom Viridiplantae; phylum Streptophyta; class Magnoliopsida; order Alismatales; family Araceae; genus Colocasia; species Colocasia esculenta. The sequence goes on from CM024755.1 coordinate 90,777,379, forward strand.
CTAGACATTAGATCATTGATTCAAACTTAATTCAATATGACACTATTATATTGATTGATTTTAATTATTTATTTTCAGTTTAGTGATTAGTATTACACTTCTTACTTTAATGTAATTCTTTTACATGTATGTTTGAATTTGGTTTAATATTACACTTGTTCACATGTAATATTTTGTTTTCATTTTCCTTTCATATTTATGTGATTTTAAATTTGATCTATGGATGTATAGCAATTTATCACTAATTACACCTCACGAGAGCGTGTTGAGTCCATGTCAATGAACCTTCTCATTCAAGACTTTGGGATTGATGTGCACGAGTCTCATTTTCAATATTGAGAAAGTGTATATCTAACTCAATGTCTTGAATTGTCCCTTTTTGGACAGTCTGTGAATGTTTGATCGCAGTTAGGTGGTTATTTACTATATGTGTTTGTATAGTTTGTTGAAAATTTTGGTTGCATCTTCTCACTCCTCTCTGGTATACCTTTATTGATTTTCAATATTTTCCTAACCACTTAGAAATAAGTGTTTATGAAAATTTCCTAATCAATAAATATTTTTGGTATCTCAGAGAGGTGTGGGGAGATGTTGTCGAAATTTTCAGAAAAATGTAGAAACACATAGTAAATGGCCATCTGAGTGCGATCAAATATTCATGGATGGGTAAAAAGTGATAATCTAATTAATATGTCCTACCTATTCATTTTGACTTACTCGAGTGTGGGTTGGGTTTTAACTCAACAAATGGCCAACCAGAGATTTTATGGTGAATATAGATAATATTTGAAAATTTTGTAAGAACTGAGTGTTGTTGCTAGTTATATGTTATTAAATAGTTACTTCAAATTTGAGTGCTGATGACATGTCATATCTTTATTGTTCTGAATAGAGATATGGTGTATGGAGGACGTAGTGGGAGGAGGTCCACCTCGTCCAGTGCACCCTCTACTTCTGTAGGCCGAAGGTCTACGCCGATAGGCATGTATGTACTCAACTCAATTCTTTTAAATTATTGTGTATATTAGCTTTATATTTTCTAACGTGCATATAAATTTGCAGGGTCCGCCTCCCCAACTATGCCGGTTGTCCCGGTGACAGGTATATATAGATGTACCCAAACACAAAACTCTCTATATTACTGTGTATGTTTACTTTATATTTTCTAATATGCATATAATTTTGCAGGATCCGCCTCCCCAACTATGCCAGTTGTCACGGTGACAGGGATATATATATATACCCAAACAAAAAACTTTCTATATTATTGTGTATATTAACTTTTTATTTTCTAACATGCATATAATTTTACAGGATCCGCATCACGCTCAGTAGCGTCACTTGTCCCATTCAACAGTAGGTACATGCATGTTTCCATACTTTAGTATGTTTCTTGTGTTCCAATGTTTTTAAAAATAGTGTACTTAATATTTACAACAGAGGTAGAGAGTCATCATCCAGCGGTGGAGGAGGTGGCCCAGCCAGTTGGACGCTAACCATGCTGGATTTCTGGGTAAACTTACTTCAAACTTATTATATATGTTATTTACTTATATCGTTCATGTAGAAAATTAATGTGCAATTGCAGGGGGAAGATAGACTCAGGATCTGCTTCTCGCTATATTACATCGTTGCTGCACGCACACGTTCCAGGACCAGTGGACTAGTCGAAAGAGTTCCCCCCTATTCGTCCAGGATCTGTTATTTGACATGTTCATGGTATTATTACTTTTTCCTCATTTGCAATCATTTCTTTAATTACTATCTCTCTCAGTTAGTGCACTAACTTGAGTAATTTAATTTCTAAACAGCGGAGGTATATGTTCACGAGAGAGGAGGATCTCCCTCGAGCACGAATCGTCTGGGAGTCTACTGCCTGGACTAATTTCAAAAAGTCATTGTGGGAGGCCCTGGACAAGGCGTCGAAGATCGTAGGCAGCCAGGATCGATTGGATGGATTACGGCCTGGTGTGGATGAAGAGGGACTATTGGGAGTCCCTTTGTCATTGTTGGACTACTGACCTTGGCAGGAGAGGTCACAGGTGGCTAAATGCAATCAAACAGCTCATCCGAAAAAGAATGTGCATACTAGTGGGTTGGTGTCTTATGCAATCCACAGTCGGAAATTGGTAAGTATATTAAGTTTCAATTGCTTAATACATTATTATTGTGAAACTAACAACTTTTTTTTAATTGTACGCATCACGAGCTCGAGCGTGCCCCTCTATTTTGCGAGTTGTTTGATCAGACTCATAAGAGGAAGGGGACCGATGACTTTGTCTGCGAGAGTGCTCACACGATTGCCGTAAGTCTATATATAACTTTTTTATTAAATAAATGTGCAATAAATAATACATTTTTAATTTGTTCTGCAGGAGACCTATGATAGGGCAATGGCGGATCACTATGCGGAGGGCACTCCCTAGCCAGACTTGGATCTGGAGGCCGGGGCCGACGCAGTGGGAGGGCCAAGTGTACAGTTATAGGGACAGCCTGGATACTAATCTAGTGCTGTCCTCATATGTGAGTTCAGTCGCTCCTCCGGCCTACACTGGTTCATCTACTGCGAGGCCCCGCAGCGGTGGAGAGGACATCAGAACTCTCATCTGATAAGAGCTATCGCAGTAGTTGCTGCTGCACCTTGGCGCCATGGTCAAGTAGCTAGTGACGGCCATCCAAAGAGCAGACACCTCAGAGCAAGACGCTCAGGTCAGTATTACTTTTAATTTCATATACCTCGAATGAAGTCGGGGGTCCAAAATCTGAAATAGGGATCCGATCAGTGTGCCGTTCTCTCCGACATGACCGGGTGCGTGAGAGCGATGTGTGGGAATTGACAGAATCCTGATCAAATTTCTGGTTTGGGTTTGGCTCTCAAACCACTAATCTAAAAAAAACCCAAGTGTAAAGGGTTAGAACACACAAGTCGGGGGTCAAAAATCTGAAATATGGATCCAATCGGCATGCCGTTTGCTCCGACATGACCGTGTGAGTGAGAGCGACGTGTGGGAATAGACATAATCCTGATTGAATTCTCGGTTTGAGTTTGGCGCTCAAACCACTAATCTAAAAAAACCCAAAGTGTAAAGGGTTGGAACACGCAAGTCGAGGGTCCAAAATCTGAAATAGGGATCCGATCGGCGTGCCGTTCACTCTGACATGACCGGGTGGGTGAGAGCGACGTATGAGAATTGAAGGAATCTTGATTAAAATTTTTGGTTTTGGGTTCAGTGCTCAAACCACTAATCTTAAAAAAACTCAGGTGTAAAGGGTTAAAACATGCAAGTCGGAGGTTCAAAATCTGAAATAGGGATCCGATCGGCGTGCCGTTCACTCCGACATGACCAGCTGGGTGAGAGCGACATGTGAGAACTGACGAAATCCTGATCAGATTCCCTGTTTGGGTTCGGCGCTCAAACCACTAATCTTAGAAAAACTCAAGTGTGAAGGGTTAGAACACGCAAGTCAGGGGGTCCAAAATCTGAAATAGGGTTCCGATCAATGTGCCGTTCACATCGACATGACCGGGTGGGTGAGAGAGATGCGTGAGAACTGACAAAATCCTAATCGGATTTCCGGTTTGGGTTCGGCGCTCAAACCACTAATCTTAAAAAAAACTCAAGTGTAGAGGGCTAGAATATGTAAGCCGGGGGTTCAATATCTAAAATAGTGATCTGATCGGTGTGTCGTTCACACCTACGTGACCAGGAGGGTGAGAGCGACGTGTGAGAACTGACGGAATCCTAATCGGATTTCCGGTTTGGGTTCGGTGCTCAAACCACTAATCTTAAAAAAACTCAAGTAAAGGGTTAGAACATGCAAGTTGGGGGTCCAAAATTTGGAACAGGGATCCGATCGCCATGCCATTCACTCCAACACGACTAGGTGGGTGAGAGTGATGTGTGAGAACTGATAGAATCATGATCGGCTTCCCAGTTTGGGTTCGGCGATCAAACCACTAATCTTACAAAAACCAAGTATAAAGGGTCAGAACACGCAACTCGAGGGTTCAAAATCAGAAGTAGGGATCCAATCAGCATGACGTTCACTTTGACACGACCAGGTGGGTGAGAGCGACGTGTGGGAACTAACAGAATCCTGATCGGATTTCCGATATGGGGTAGGCGCTCAAGCCACTCATCTTAACAAAACTCACGTGTAGAGGGTTAGAACACGCAAGTCAGCAGTCCAAAATCTGAAATAGGGATCCGATCGGCGTGCCATTCTCACCGACATGACTAGGTTTGTGAGAGCGACATGTGGGAACTGATGGAATCCTAATCGGATTTCCGGTTTGGGTTCGGCGCTCAAACCATTAATTATAAAAAAAACTCAAGTGTAAGAGGTTAGAAAACGCAAGTCAGGGGTCCAAAATATGAAATAGGGATCCAATCAATGTGCCGTTCACACCGACACGACTGGGTGGGTGAGAGCGACGTGTGGGAACTCACGAAATCCTAATCAGATTCCCGGTTTGCATTCGACACTCAAACAACTAATCTTAAGAGAACTCAAGTGTAAAGGGTTAGAACACACAAGTCGGGGGTCCAAAATCTGAAATAAGGATCCGATCGGTGTGTCGTTCACACCGACATGACCGGATGGGTGAGAGCGACGTGTGGGAATTGATGAAATCCTAATCCGATTTTTGGTTTGGGTTCGGCACTCAAACCACTAATCTGAAAAAAAAACTCAAGTGTAAAGAGTTAGAACACGCAAGTCAGGGGTCCAAAATTTGAAATAGGGATCCGATCGGCGTGCCGTTCACACCGACACGACTAGGTGGGTGAAAGCGACGTGTGGGAACTGACGAAATCCTAATCAGATTTTTGGTTTGGGTTCGACGCTCAAACCCCTAATCTAAAAAAAACCAAGTGTAAAGGGTCAGAGATATTCTCTAAATGCACTTAGTGAATATTCATATTTTTTGAATTTAAATTTATAAAGATAATTTAATTATGTTATTTTTATTTTTATTTCTAATGTTTGGTTTTATAATATAAGATCATTCAGCACATGACGACCATGAGGCTGGGAGAGAGGATGATCCAACAGATCTCTCTTGATTTTTTATTTGTTATTATTGTTGAACCACTCCTATATTTTATCTTTTAATTTTGGTGATAACATAACTCATGATTGACTTAAAATATCATTAATATGTTTTATATCATGTTTCTCCATGAATATAATATATTCTTGCATTATCGCTTCAGATTTACACTAAGTTTCAACTTCGTCATGCATGTTTTTATCATGATTTGTCTAAGCTTATTGTGTCATATACAAAGCTAGCTTCGTCATATCTGAAGTCCACTTCGTCATATACGAAGCTACACTTCGTCATGCATATTTTTTGGCCGTGATCAGTCAAAGTCCAACTTCATCATATCTGAAGTACTGTACGAAGTTCACTTCGATCGACTGCGTGTTTCAGCTTCGACCGACAATGATGTTTCCCATTCTATGCGAAGTTACACTTCGTCATATCCGAAGTGTTGAACCACTCTCATATTTTATCCTTTTATTTTGGTGATAACAAAACTCATGCTTAATTTAAATAACATGAATATATTTATTACCATTTTCAAGATTATTTTTGCATAAGAAATAACATGTTTTATTCAAAGTTTCTTCATGAATCGATGTTGGCAGTCGAAGTGGCATGTCGAAGTTCACATCGATTACACTTAAACATCGATTACATTGAAACATAGATTACATTGAAACATGGATTACATTGAAACATGGTTTACATTGAACCATCGATTGCATTGAAACATCGATTACAATTAAATATCGATTACATTAGAACATCGATTGTCTTTCACATCGATTACCTTAGAACATCGATTACATCAATTAGACTTAAACAACGATTGCATTGAAACATCAATTGTCTTTCACATCGATTACATTAGAACATCGATTGTCTCAAACATCGATTACCTTTATGAAACATTGATTGCCTCAGAAATATGAATTACTATTATACTTAAACATCGATTGCCTCTATATTTCAAATGTTTCAAAATGTCCTCTCAAAAGAAAGTTCAAATGTACTTCATATGTTTAACTTATTATTTCCCTGATTGACTGAAGATCTTTCTACTGTGTACCTTCTATCTTATCAGGGTAGGTAAGTGTAGACATGTCATTTTTGACAGCACATTAAGTACATTTCATGTCATAATGTAATGCCTCAAAGTGGCTTTCTTCAAATAACCATTTGAGTGATTTTCCCATTTTTTGGTTTTTAGAATTTTTCTAGGGCTTTCAGGGGTCCTTTGTGCACAGTTGGTTCACGACAGACATAGTGGTCGCGGTTCAGGAATTTGATCCACGACGAGTCATGCCATCGCGTATTAGGTTTCTATTCCGACCTGAACTATGTTTTATATTCGCGTCCGTCAGAGTCGTTGCGTTTAAGAGTTTCCATTTTTGATTTACGGTAATTTTCAAAATTGTTTTTAGAAAGATTTTGTTGCTAAATAGAATCACATCCACTTAGTTTGTCGTGTTTCTGACCTTCCATTGTTTAAAGATCGATTCCCAGAAGAAGATCGATTCTTTCAAATGCGCGACCACTCAGGCTGTCGCGATTCAATGTTTCCATTTATTAATTTGGTAAGAATCCGATCAATATTGGAAGTGTTATAAACCCGTTAGACTAGGTCATCGCGATTTTCATACTGTTGTGTCCCTGGTTTTGATGATGTCATAAGTCAAGCTTAATGTAATAATTATCTAACACAAGTCTTTTGTATCACAGAAAAATTCATAAAGTCAAACGCTCTTTTTAGTGTGTTGACTCTGGTTGCTTCATAGGTCGACACACATGTATCAATGAGTGAGTTACTGACATTCGTCATGCACATGAGTCGACTCTATTCAAAGGCTAGGTCGATGCTTGATGAATTTCCTGTAGCGCAAAACTTCAAAGTATCCCCTTAGGTCGACACTACTTGAAGAACAGGTCGACTCTAGTTGGTTTTCTGACTAGCGATGAAGGAAAAGAATTGCTTGAGGTCGACTCCAGATGAAGATCAGGTAGACTCTACCGGTCTACCAGGTCGACTCCAGATGAAGGTTAGGTCAACTCTACCATTATGTGAGGTCAACATTAAGATGCTACATGGTCAACTATACACCATGTACAGCCAGTCAGAACAGCAGTCACATGGATGAGGTCGACTCATGAGGACATGGAGTCGACTCTACTATAGAATTCTCACTGATCCAAGTCAAAGTCATTATGTGCACTGACACTATAATCAAAGTTTGTCGACTCTCTGACACTTATACTCCAAAGATAAAATATGTCTGCCAGCGCATAAGTTCCAGGCACATGATCCGAGGCCCAATGGTTGGGACTTCGGGTACATCTCACAAGGTTCTAGAAGGTGCCTCGTTTTGGCGGCAAAGTATCTCCCCAATATATAGGATTCTATTGAGGGGCCTGTAATCACGGGATTTGTATCCCCTTTTGAAATTGATTGTGAAGGGTGTAGGGATTAAAAACTGACCATGATCGCCACCAACGCAGTCGCCTCTTGATGTTCAGATGGAGGGCTGACTACCTTGGAAAGGAAGGATGAAGGAGAAGGCGTACCTGATAACACGACAGAGTAGGCATCGCGATGCTTTGGTGTGAACGCGACGTAGGCAACGGTGCCTTCTGGATCGCGACACAGCGGTCGTCGCCTTCTTCTTCAATGGATGGAGACTTGGATTCTTCGTCTTCCTGCTCCTCAGCCGGCCGAGGGGCAAGAGCCTCACCTTGCTCTGACCTTTAAACACCTGCCAATGTGGTTTAAACACATAAAACACCCATTAGAACTCGTGTGTAGAAGATCTATTCAATGAAAAGCATGAAATCATGAACTATTATTGGGGGAACTCACGAGATTGGGGATTTTAACCCCTGTGGGTGTTAAGAATAGGTTGTGTGTCGTGATCTAATTCTAAACTAGAAAGAAAACGAAGCTATGCATGCATGAAATCAAAGAAATAAAGAGAAGAAGGGAGGAAGAATTGTGTAGCCGATGGGAAAATGCCCTGGAGGGCTCTTGCTGATCGTATGGAGGGAAAACTCTTTTCGTGGAAGATGAAGCTCTCTTGCTCAGAGAACTAAAGAATCCGGCCTTTTTCGAAAAGATGCAGAGACGAGGTACTTATGGGTGATTATTCCCAACTTGGGTCTGAGAGGAATAATGGGCAAGAGTCCAACTCTGGGTAAGTATGGCCGTGCAAGGGCTATTGGAACTCGGAAAGGGACATGTTAGGAAGGTCTGCTCCGAATTTGAGAGGATTTGGACTTGATTTTGATGTCCAAAACACGCAATTACTATCAATAGCATGGGTCCAAATTGGCTTCGGATTGAGTTTCCTGTTTAAGGCCCTGAACGCGACGGCCTAGGTGTCGCCTTCCTGAATGCGACTGCTCGATACGTCGCCTTCCTCATATGGAAGGTAACTTGAGTCACTTTGCGATTTTCTGAGGATTTAAAATGTGGAATTATGATAGAGACATAGGTTTTGTCGTATTCAGGAAGGCGACCTAGGGCCTGTCGCCTTCTGGTCTTTTCTGCATTTCGGCATGTAATGCGTCCAATCAGCCATGCACAGCCTTCCGGATGAAATATTTGATCTTATACTCAGAGAGCTTTATAGTGAAAGAGATTGATTTGATGAGGAAGGGTCCTCCAGGGCGATGAACTAATGGAAACAATGTCATGATCGGAGAAAGCCAGCTTGACGATGATGAGCCAACGTGGGGCGTCAATAATACGACAAGGGATTTTGCTCGACTTATGGATCAGAAATGGGTGTCTACAGATTGCCCCTCCTTGATGCCTGCTTTGCAAGGGAGTGGAGCGGTGATGGAGCCAAAGTGGCATGAAATGGCGATGTAGCGGAATGAAGCGGAATGAGCTGAAAAGCGGGCATCAAGGTAAAGAGACACCCATTCTGGACGAATAAGCAGCGAGAATTATTTGGCTGACCTCGAACATGGCTGGGAACAGAGTGCGAGGATGGTTCCTATTTGGGACGAATAAAAATCAAAGAAAAGAATGATCAACCTCCTGATTCAAGAGGTACCCTGGCTATCTTTAGCGTGCAGGTTTCGTTCATTAGGGGATAGGTGCTGCCCGGCGGGTCGATTCGACTCTGGCCTTCGAGCGGGTCACGACTAATGAGCGGATCGGGGATAAAGGAATGACTGTTATAATGAATGGGGATGAGAAGAATCCTGCATAGGAACCATCACTGGTAAACTGGACCGAGCACAAGCTCGAGGAAAACTTTCAAATTCGAAGTGGAATCCTTGTCTGAAAATGAGGATTTGGGTCGGGACATCATTGAGAAGCTGACTTAGACAAATCATGATTCGTGAAGCTCAAAATCCCTACATGATGCATGCTGGGCTAAAATAAAAGGAAATCATAAAACGAATGCAAAGAAAGAGAGAAAATAACAAATATTCAAGGATAATATTGCTAGACAATATGAGCAAGGGTCAAGACACTTCGCATCCTCGACGTGCGATAGAATCCATCGTCCCCGAGTCATATCACCCAACGGCCTATCCAGCGATTAGCAGTGTGCACTTAGATCATCCTCGTTTTTGATGAAGGGGAACTCAGATCCTGGAACACACTGGGAACCAGCCGGTCCTTGAGCTGATATAATAGTGTAGATATCATATAGTAATGCGGAGGGATTAGGGTTAGAGATACTTACCTGACTTACCTGACGGATGTCTTTTGATTTTCTGGATTTTTCTGAATTTTTATGGATTTTCCTACATTTTCTGATTTTTTATGAATTTTCAATAATCAAAGCAATAAAGATAGACATGATACAATGCCCAAACAACGACATCAAAGCATATGTGCAAATATCCTGAACAGTCACAGAGGAATAAGCAAGACAAACAGACTGGTTAGAAGGGACGTAGGGCTTGTCGCGACCCTTGACTGAAGAAGGCGACGAAGCCTGTCGCCACCATGAAGGCGACAGGTCGATATGTCGCTTTCAGTTTTTCAGCCCGAGCTCAAAAGCCTTCAGCATAGGACTTGGTTTTGACTCACACTTGGATTCCTATTGCTCTCCACTCAAGGTCCACTCCTAATTGGTCTTCCTACCCTTCCTAGCAGGAATAGGAGTACCATGGCTCTATAAATAAGGGGATGAGAGGCCAATTCGGAGCTCTCACCTCTCTTTCTTTTCTTCAAGTCTTGCAAGCTCTCATGGCCATGAAGAGAGCTCCTCTTGATCCCATGGGTGGGGAGGCGGATTATGAAGGTCCGAAGCGTGCTCGGGCGACCTTTGAAGCTCTCATGAGGATTACGGATGTTCCCAACCACTTGGGCCGGAGCGAGGAAGTGAGAGAGGTAAGTTGGTTGGTGTTTTCAATTTCCATGATTTTATGCTCCGAATTTCATCATTAATTTTATGTTCTTGTTCTTCCTCTTTTCTCTCTTTTCCTTTCTTCCCTAGCTCTTCCCGGCTCTCGCCGCTACTCTAAGCTCACTTGGATTGCCCCGATGATCAAAGCCTTACCCATGTATGTCATTAGGTTCTTAAGAGAGTGGGGTTTGGGTGGGGTTTTGATAGCGGCTCACAACTACCACAAAATTTCCTTTGATTGGCATAGTATCACGGCCTTGATAGAATTATGGCACCCACAAACCCATACTTTTATTTTTCCAAGTTTGAGGCGACCGTCCTTTTAGAGGAGGTCGAGGCCTTCCTTGCTCTTCCCAAGACCAAACCCGGGGACGAGCAAAACATAAGCTACACGGTTGAGCCCATTAACCCGAAGTTTATCCTAGGAGATTCATGACCGATCGGGGGATGTCTACACCATAATTAGCCCACAATTCATACATCTAGTGCCATTGTCTAAGTGGGTCATATCCAAGTGTAAGGACAAGAGTGTGGACCACCGGGAGATCGCAAAGGCCGTGGTCATATGCTTATGTTGGGTGGTGCTCTTCCCGTCCGGGGATCACCTCATAGACTATGCTAGCCTTAGTGCGATTAGTGGGGTATGGCGAGGGCTTTCACTCTCTCACGCCGTCTTGGCATACCTTTACTCGGGCCTTACCTCGGCTTCCACGGGAGGTTTCCTTTATGGCTCTATGATCCTTCTAGAGTGTTGGTTGGGTGTGAGGATAAAATTCAAACCGGTAGACAACCCCACCACCGATAGTCGGATCTTCGGGTGCCATCCTTTGAACTTTATTGGCGGCGCGGCCAAATTCTCCGACAAGGTTTTATGCAGGACGGCAGACAAGAAAACAAGAAGTGCATGGCGCCTTTACTTCAGCACCCTACCAGTGGAACACTTTGCTTTGGGCATAGCGGCACTTCGTGGAGCAGAGATCCGGCTACCACTCGGACGCGGCTTGGACTTGCAATTAATAGGGAATATGACGACCGTGCGCTACAACCCGCAGCGGTGCTACCTACAGGTCGGGAAGCTGAGGACGAGAGTGCTTCCGCCATCACACTTGCCTCCCGTGAAGAAGCGACGCTTGGGGAACCCGGAGGACGAGCAGGCGGTGCGGAGCGCGCTGGCCTTGTGGAGGGCGTGCGCTACCCATGCACTCCCGCCGAGACTTGACGAGGACGGGGAAACGTACCAGGCGTACCTCGTGGAGCATGAGAAGATTCGGCCACTGAGGGGACCGTGAGTTAGAGAGATAGACTTGATTGTACCTTTTGATGTTTGATGTGGTGAGATTGGTGGGCTTGATGTAATAGGAGACATGTTATTGATGTAAGCATTGGTTTATTGCAATGAGCATTGAATTTTAGGGGTTTTTGTGCACTGATTAAGAAGGCGACGCTAGAATGTCGCTACCAAGAAGGCGACAGGTCAACGGTCGCTACCGAAAAGTGAAGGCGACATGAGCATCGTCGCCACCTGGGTAGAAGGCGACACAGACCTTGTCGCGTTCACAGGTCCCGGGGCGGTTTGAATTCGGCCGAGCGCCTTTCTTCTCTTTCCCTTCTTCCAAACCTCTCTTCCTTCTTCCCCCTATCCGGCGGACCGACCTCCTGTCCTTCTTCTTCCTTCACCCTTTCTCTCTTCTCTCCGTCAAGCCCCCCCCCTTTTTCCTCCTCTTCTTCCTCTCCTCCTCTCTTCTTCTTCTCCTTTGACGACCGGTGATGGAGGGTGACGGCAGTAGTGGGCAAGGAGGTGAGGGCGGCGGCCGGCGGCGCAAGAAATCCATCCGGCGCGACAACGGGCGAGGGGACGTCGACGGCGGCCCCGGAGGCTTCCCCGGCCGTGCCGATGGAGGAGGATGTCGCCGCGATGATGCCGGGCGAGGACGATCCCGTTGGACCTAAGAAGGTAGGGTCTCAAGCCCTAATCCCTATGTGTGTGGATGAGAGGGGATGCTGAGCACCCCAGTAGTAGGGCCTTTGGCCAAGGTGAACGGCCGAAAACGATTACTTTCCGTTTCCGGCCAGTCTGTGAACGCGACAGGGGGGGTGTCGCATTACCAGACAGGTCGCGACGGCCTAAGCGTCGCTTTCAGAAGGCGACAGCCTACTTGTCGCCTTCACAGGGGGAAGGTGACTCCTCTGGTGTCGCCTTCTGAAGGCGACAATATACCCGTCGCTACCTTAACAGAGTGCTGTTCTATTGATCCCTTGCTGATCCTTGCGTTTTCTGTGATTGTTTTGCAGAGCGAGCTACGGTCCCGGCTGGGGTGGTCCATTGTCCGGGCGATCTATCAGGGTTGCCGGATTTCCAAAGGACCCCGCTGGAGGAGATAGGGTTTGGCCCCTTTCTGAGGTTGGATGAGTTGACGCCGGACGTGGCGCTCATCCAGGCTTGAAGGAGCGATGGGACCCGGATAGTGCCACGCGTTCCTCCCCCGTGGGGTCACATGATCCCCACACTGGAGGACGTGGCACGGATCGCCGGCCTGAGGGTAGATGGCCAGGCGGTGACCGGGGTGACTTATACCAGCTATCAGGAGATGGTGGAGAGGCTTCGGGGTAGAGGTGACGTAGGAGAGATCCTCCCTGGTGCGAGGACGAGGTTGCAGGCGAGCCTTGGGGTGGCAGATGCGCGCCACCAGACTGGAGAGGGCCAGGCGGAGTACATGGCCCGGACAGCGGATTCCAGAGCAGCACTGGCGGAGGAGGAGGGAGCGGACGGATCGCAACTTGAGGCGCTTCCTGATCCTCGTGATCGGAAGTTGATCTTGGGTACGCGAGGAGACCCGGTGAGCTGTCGGTGTCTGCCTCTACTAGAGGACCTGACCCAGGTGGGGAGCTATGCGTGGGGTGCGGCCCTTCTGGCCCATCTTTTTGACAGCCTGGGCACCTCTAGTAGGGAGACAGGGGTGGCCGGGTTCTTCCCATTGTTACAGGTATGCTTCTCACCTTTACCCTTTACTGCTTTTCCTGCTTGTCTTAATTAACTGTGGTACTGACTTGTATTACTTTTGCAGGTGTGGGCGTACTACCACCTCCCCTCCCTGGGTCGGGGGTGGCGAGGCGACGCGGCGCTGTACCTCTCCTGCAGCGCTGGCGGTTTTGTCGCGACGGTCCCTGCGGCGACGGGTGACGCTCATCCATGATGCGTTGGACACCGTCCCCTTCAGACATGTAAGTACTTCTAGCCTTAACCTTTTCCTTTACTTTGCTTATTTGTCAATTGACTGACGGGTCTTTACTTGTGGTGTGCAGGTACAGTGGACTCCCTACGTCGGGGAGGACGATGCCACCCAGCCGTGGGTTAGAGGGGCCGTCCCTACTTCGGTAGGACATTTGGCTTCATTGCTTCAACACAGTGGTCCCGCTCCAGCACCGGCTAGTGGCGCGGACACTGGGACTCCACCAGGCAGTGGTGGAGTTCCCGACCCGACAGAGGTCATGGGAGAGGCCCGGTCGCAGCTTCCGAGGAATCCAGTAGGTCACGGACTGGACAGTCCGGGTCCGAGAGCAGCTGGACGACTGGAGCGGCAAGGGAAGGAGGTGGTCTCCGAGGCTGCCAGCGACGAGGACTACTTCCGGGCCTATGCCGTGAAGTATGAGGCCCAGGTGTACAAGGGGTCCCGACGACCGGCACGTATTTTACTGCTTTCAGTCTCTTTGAGTTCTTAGTTGATTATGTGACTGACTTGGCTGTGATTGCAGCTTGACCCCGAGGGACGGATCTCCTCGCTCGAGGGCATCTTCCATTCCACCATCCAGCAGCGAGACGACCTCCAGGCGGTGGTGGATCAGCTGGTAAGTACTCTGCACCCCACCCTTCTGTTTCTGACTGTGGTTGACTGACCTTTGATATTTTCTTTTGCAGCAGGCAGAGCTGGACCATGCGCAGCAGATGGTGGGAGGGGCTTCCTCCTCCCGAGAGGATCCTGGCAGCTCCGTCTTGGAGGGCCAGCTAGCGGCGGCGGCGGCCCGAGCGGAGGACGCCCTCGCCCAGCTGCGGGAGCGGGTAAGTTACTTATTTGGATGCCCCTGGGTTTTTTTTTTCTTTCGTGATTTCTGACAAAGTTTTTCTGATATTACAGGAGCAGGAGCTGAGGACCGCCCTGGCGCGGACGAACACGTTGGAGGTGGAGATGGCGGAGCTACACCTACGCCCCGAGGCAGCGGAGGGGCGCGGGGGTGGGCGCCAGGAGGCGAGGCGCGGCCCGCTGGCAGCAGGAGGCGGCGGAGGAGACGCGCTGGCGCCAGGAGGCGGAGGAGGTGGTATGACTGCGCGCCGAGCTTGGACCTCCGCACCCAGCTGGGGGAGGAGAGGCATCGCGGCGACATGCTGCGATCCAGATGAGGGGTCTAGAGAGAGCCCTGGCCTTGGTCGGGCGCAACCGGTCAGTGACTAGCCGGAGCGGTATCCCGAGCGGGTCTGCTGGGCATTACCTGACAGGTTCCTCCGAACGGTGGAGGAACGAGGAGGAGGAGCGACGACGGCGCGAGAGAGCGCCAGAGGGGAGCGAGACCGGGCCGAGAGGGATGGCCCCTCCATCTCCCCGCCCGCCTGAGGGTACGGGGGAGAGTGGTTGAGGGTTTGTACTTTTTGCTCCTTTCTTTTGTACATGATATGAATGGAATGGAACTTTTTGGTGTTTTTTTTTTTTTTTATGGTTTGCGACTGAGTGACAGTGACGAGTGAGATATGAGTGCCGCTTTCATTTCTGTCCTGCACACTTAGACAACCACGAAACAAGTCAGATCTGTTCTTAGGCTTAGCCCCTTGCCTTAAAATGCGACGAGTGAGCGACCTTGATAATTCGTCAAGGGGATAAGCCTTATTAAATAGACAAAAGATGCGAATAAACAAATGAAATGCATGTATGCAAATGACTTGGAATCATTTAATGTTTTGAGATTTTTGGAATTTTTGATTTTTAGGGTTTTGGAAATATTTGATTTTTTTGAGTTTTGGGGAATATTTGATTTTTTGGGGTTTTAGAAATATCTGATTTTTTGGGGTTTTGGAAATATCTGATTTTTTGGGGTTTTGGAAATATCTGATTTTTTGAGTTTTTTGTGAATATCTGAATTTTTGGTGTTTTTGTTAGCGCCTAAAGCTGACGTTAGCCCTTCCTAAAATAAGACACGCGAGACGGAAGATACTCGCATCTTCAGGCCACAACACTTAGACCGATTCGAGCCGCTGGTTAGGAATCTTGATCAACTCCGGTTCTCGCCACAGGGCTTTCTAAGTTAGGACGTGCGTAAGGGGTGACAATGCCTCGGAAAACCTACATTTAGTTGATGCTGCGACTAATTAAGCCCCACCCATGAGGTGACTCAGCCTTATAGGGAGAAACAGATGATTATTTAAGGAAAGTCTTGTGTGGGTATAAGGATGTTGGGTTCGGCTACTTCCTACAGCATACCATTCGGAGATTGGGTCTGTTGTGGAGGGACTTTATGGTCTTTTGCTATGGACTTGCCTTGCTTTGGGGCATGCGTACGATTGGGCTCATTAGTGTCCCGCGGGGACTTTGCCACTCTTTGCCATGCCCCTATTATATTATGGATTTTCTTTTCTTTTCGTTTCTTTGCTTCTTTGCCCTTTTGTTATTTTGACCGTCCCTGTTTGAGACTTTCTCTCGTCAGGGTATGCTGCAGGTTGACGACCTCACCCTTACGACCCTTTTGCCCCTACACTTCGACCGATTAGGAGAGAATGACCGATGCATCGCTAGAGTAGGGCCCGCATAATTACAGCATGTAACACCCCGGAAATTAAAAAAAAAATTAAAATTTCAGAAATATAGAGGGATAAAAATAAATAAACGTATTGGAGAGACTTCCAATACCATGTGTTAATAACCTATTAATAAGATTGGGCCAATAGAGCATATTTGGCCCAAGGATATGAACAAACTAGGACAAAAAATTGCCCAGAAATTCGTGTATGTAATTATGCAGTAATTAGGGAGGGTAATTTAGAGTCATATTATGGATGAGTAGTCATGTAAGGTAAGCCAAAACCGAACTCAATCTCAATTAGTGGTTTCCTAAACCTTGGCTACCTCTTTTAAGTAAAGGAATCCCAGATTTTCTGGAAACTAGGAAACAGAGCTCGTAGCCCCTTTCCTAGCATCATTAGGACTCTTAACAACATCCTAAAACTATAAGAACTCGTCCCTAAACTCTTGGGGAAGGTTTAACAACGAAGTTGGGGTCGTTTGGAAGCAAGCAGGAACTTCTGAGGAACAGGAGAAAGGCTGGGAATCCGGAGCTTCATCCCCTGCATCCTCTATTGTGTCCAGAACATCAACAGGTTTTAGATCTTCATAAAGGTAGGTGTTCTTGGGCCAAGATTAAAGAAAACCAATGCCAACATGTAGGTCTTTGAGTCTAGGATCATTTTCACTTGATTTGCCTATTTTCATGGAGTATTCTTTGTGTATTGGTTATTTCCCGAAGTCTTGCACAGTTAGGGCTTTTCTCGTTCGTCATATTGTGCACACAATTCAAGACCAAATTTGACTAACCTTTATTCATGAAAGTTCTTCCAATTGAAGTCACGATCATCTTCTATGTTGGACGTTTTGTCCAAAAATCCTTCGTTAGAGAGTTAGGAGCATGATAAGAGAGTTTCTGCATGATACTACGATTCGGGCTACACTTGACTTTCTGTTCTTCATATGTTTTATCGTGATTCAAGACCGAATTAGATCAAACCCTCAACATCAAAGTTCTTCTACTAGTTGTCCTCTTTATCTTTCATGTTGAACGTTTTGTGTAAATGTCACTCGTTAAATAGTTATAAGAGTTGTAAGTGAATCGCTGCATGAGATGTGTCATCGGGTTCCACATGACCATGTGTTTTGTTCTGGAAGGGCCACTAGTGTCGACACTGCCTGTGCTAGTGTCGACCTGCTGTCCCAAAACAGCCCAGAAAGTGTTCTGGGAAGCCCTCTAGTGTCGACACCACCCCATCTAGTGTCGACACACTCCCCCAGTTTGACCCAGAAAGCTTCTGGGAGCTGATCTAGTGTTGACACCACCTATGCTAGTGTAGACACACTGTCCCATATTGACCAGAAGGTTTTCTGGAAGCTGTCTCTAGTGTCGACACTACCTGGACTCGTGTCGACACTACTTGACTGTTTTGTCTTGCATTTGAAGCACTGTGTTGACACCACCTGGACTCGTGTCGACATGACTTGACCTTTTTGTCTTGTATTTGAGGCACTGTGTCGACACCACCTGAACTAGTGTCGACACTACCTGACCAGTTTTGCCTGATTTTGTCTTGTGTTTAGAGCATGGTGTCGACACCACCTGATCTAGTGTCGACACTATCCTTACAATATTTTTGTATAATTTGAGTCTAATCATTTCATGATGTCTTCAAGCATGTACATGATGTTATATGGTATGCATGGACTTAAAATAAATCAAACCATTAAAGGAAATGGTAATGATATGAATATGATTCTAATGTGTAAATTTTGATTGTTCTTATGATCATTGGATTATCTTGTGATCTTGCTTATTGTCAATTGATAAGATAAGAATATGATATGAATGTGGGGATGAATACATGATTAGTATGGACATATTAGTGGTGTTAATGTTATGATTTGCATATGAGTTTCATGGTTACTTGTTTTCCGGTGTCTGATTGATTACTGTCATATGCATACATGTTAGGAAATTTCATGTTCTACATATGATCTGTCTTTTGAAACACCCTCATGTCAAGACATTAAAGAATTATGAAACATAAGATACGTCGTTATCCTGCCTTGTTCTTTTGAGCTGTTTGTCATTCCTTGACTCTATGAATGATCATGTTTCTTTTACTATGAGCTTGTCATTGAAACTCTGTGGCCATAATATGAATTTGTTTGTTCGACACATCGTGGGACTCCGGTCCAAAACTTGATACAATGCCTGTGCAATAGGGCCCTGTCCGGTCCTGGGGAGGAGCGCCCCAATGTACTTGTTAACCGAGGGAGTATGGACTCTTGGTGCTTGGCATAGCACACCGACATGCAAGATTGTGAAATGTGCCTCCTGTTTGACTTGATAAGTTTGACTTGACATGATATGATACGTTTGTTCTTGTGAACACATGAACTCTGCTTGAATATGGCCAATCTCTTCTGACATGATTTTATTCTTGAATTATCTGTCCATTGTATATGGAACTCGACATTTGATCTGACATGTTATCCGTTCTACTTTGCTATTCAACTTGTTAGAAAAGCATGCATTGTCAGCATACTCATCAGCATATCTGCCTATATAAAATGTTAATCTTGTATACTAGTGCCCGCACGTGATTCAGATATAAATCCTACTGAGCTAGTTCGCTCACCCCTATCATCCTGCCCTTTTTCAGGTAGTGATGGAGAACCCGTGGAGTCAGATGGGGCCGAGCAAGAGTGACGAGCACTCGTCCTATAATAGATGACATTTTAGAAATAGAAATTGAGTAGTCTATGTAATAGTGAAACTTTTCTGGAAGATTATTTGAATAATGGACCCTTTGGTTAATTCTTCTTATATGAGGTTGTATCTAGTTGAATGAAATGAATTAAAGTATACTATTGGTGACCATATTATAGTCTTGAATGTGTTGTTATATCTGAATATGACTCTGCACTATTCAACTGTGATACACCGGTTTGTATCATTCACGTCCCCCAGTATTTATTCTGCTGCTAAATATTCGGGGCGTGACACAGCACCTACTGAGTGTAGTTATCCGGGATTGCCGTGTGCGTGTGTGTTAATCCTAACTTAGAGCAGCCCTTGGCGATTAGAGAGGTATCTTAGACTCCCAACATGGGGCTACTCCCCGATCTAGGTGTTGTGGCCTTACACCTATAGGCCTAAGAATAGAAATGTTTGAGGTACAACCCGTTCCACGGATGTGATAACTCGACGCCCTCAGCATTGATTAAGCGATATGCATTTCCAGGGTAGACCTCCCTCACAACGTACGGACCCTCCCAGTTGGGTTGCAGTTTGGACCTAGGACCTCCGGGTTTGATGAAGATGCGTTTCAAGACCATATCACCCTCTTGGAATTTTCGTTCAATTACCTTCTTTTGAAAAGACCTTGAGATTCGCCTTTGGTAGAAAGCACATGGTCGGCTGCCATAAGCCGCCTTTCGTCTAAAAGTTCCAATTGGACTAGTAACGCCTCTCGACGTTCATCAAGATTAAGTTCCTTGTCTAGTTGGACTCTTAGTGAAGGAATTAGTATCTCATATGGAACTACCACCTCCATCCCGTAGGTGAGAGCGTACGGGGTTTGTCCCGTGGGAGTGCGGACGGAGGTGCGGTAGGCCCATAGAGCCTCTATTAGCTTCTCTGGCCCGTCGGCGAATTTATGCGACTCACAGGTTTTCTTTAAGATTTTAGAAGGGTTTTGTTAGTTGCTTCAGCTTGGCCATTGCCTTGTGGGTAATACGGTGATGAATGATGCAGCGTGATGTTGTATTTCTTACAGAGGTCCTGGAGCTCTTGTGCGATGAATTGCGGCCCATTGTCCGTGACGATGCTGCTTGGCACTCCGAACTGCGAGATGATTTTCTCATGATGAAGCGGCACACCGTGGATGCTTTGATTTCTGTGAAGGCTTCAGCTTCTGCCACTTGGTATAATACTCAGTCGCAGTTAGGATAAATGACTTTTGTTTGGTTTGAGCATTAGAATCACCAAGAGGGCCGACAATGTCGAAAGCCCACATGGAGAATGGCCATGGTGTAGAGAGTAGGTGTGTGAGGAGGAAGGGGCATGGATTTTATCGGCATGGAGTTGACACTTGACACACCTACGGACGTAGATGGTACAGTCTTCTTCTAGGGTTGGTCAGTAATAGCCCTGCCTAATGATCTTCTTTGCTAGCATCTCTGTTGACGTGCCCTCCGCATTCACTAGCATGGGCCCCTTCCACCACCTTCCAAGCTTCGTCATCGGTAAGGCACCTTAAAAGGACTCCATTAAGGGCTCGCCTGTACAACTTCTCCGACAACTGTGTACCTTAAGGCGGCTCTTCTGATGGCCCTACGGTCTTCTGCACTTGCCCCTTCAGGATATGTTCCATCCCTGCAGTATTGCTCTATCTCAAAGTACCATGGCAGTTCTTCTTCATTCAGGATTTCCTCGAGCTCAGTTAACATGACTTGCTGCGCTCCTCTTTTCCTAGCCCTCTCTTCTATGGTTGCCCTAAGGTCGCTGAACCAAGGGTCCTGGGTAGATGGGACATCGAGACGCTGGACGGTGATTGTCTCAGTCCGGTGACTCAGAGGGAAGGATAGGGATGAGGCTAGAGACACCAGAGCATCGGCCAGGATGTTTTGGGAACGAGGAGTGTGGATGTAGATGAGATTACGGAACTGCCTTGCCAACAGCGTGACCAGGTCTTGATATGGCTTGAGCTTTGGGTCACGAGTGCGGTAAGTTGAGAGCACCTGTCGCAGGACGAGCTGAGAGTCTCCTATAATTCTGAGGTGTGATGCCCAGCAGATAAGCATGCTTGAGACCAGCAAGGAGAGCCTCATACTCTGACATGTTGTTGGTAGCGGGGAGGTGAGTTGATAGCAAAGGGGATGGTGATACCTTCCGGGGTAAGCAGCACGGCTCCAATGCCTCGTCCTTGAGAGTTGAGTGCACCATCGAAATGAAGGGACCAGAAGTGGTCTTTGATTATGACTGAGAGTTCCTCATCGGGGAATTCCTCTCGGAGGGAGTCACTGTGAGGGTGGTAGATGGGCTAGATGCTCGGCGATGGCATACCCCTTGACGGCCTTTTGGACCACAAAGGATATGTCAAACTGGAGAGGAAACTCTGCCAGCGTGCCAGCCGATCAGAAAGACGGGCTTTTCAAGAAGATATCGGAGTGGATCCATCCTTGAGATCAGCTTGACCTCGTGGGCTAGGAAGTAGTGCTTGAGCTTTTGGACTACCCACACGAGTGCGGCACAAGTTTTGTCCGCGGTGGTGAGCTTGGATTCAGCGGTGTTGAAGAGCCTAGAGAGGTAATACGCTGCCCTTTCTTTCCCAGACTCGTCATGTTGTGCCAGGACAGCTCCTAGGGAGTCCTCAATGACTGAGAGATACAGGATTAGCAGTTTCCCGAGTACAGGTGGCTGTAAGACTGGGGGATTCATGAGATAACTTTTCAGCTCATCGAAGGCCGCTTGGCATTTGTCATTCCATTCGAATTTTGCCCCTCCTTTCAAGAGATCATAAAATGGGCGACATCTTTGCGAGTGCTGGGAGATAAATCTTCTGATGAACTGCAAACGCCCGATTAACCCTCTTAATTGCGAGATATTCTTTGGAGGAGGCATTCTGCTATTACCTTGGCCTTGTTAGGATCGATCTCAATGCCCCTTACTAACTATGAAGCCCAACATTTTCCTGACGATACCCCGAACACGCACTTCTTTGGATTCATTTTAGCTGATACTCTCTAGATCTCTGCAGCACCTTGGCTAGGATCTCGGGGTGTTCTCTCTTGGTTTCGACTTCACCAAGATGTCATCCACGTAGACTTCAACATAGACATGGATCATATCGTGGAATATGGCCATCATCGCCCTCTGATAAGTAGCGCCGACATTCTTTAACCCAATGGCATGACTACATAGCAGTACGTTCCCCAGGCGTGGTGAAGGATGTTTCTCTTGATCTTCAGGAGATAGACGGATTTGGTTGTCCTGAATACCCATCCATGAATGAGAGGGTCTCATACCCAGCAGTATTGTCGATCAGCACATCAAGATGAGGAAGCGGGAAGTCATCCTACGACATGCCTTATTCAAATCCCTGAAGTCGATGCAGATTCTGACTTTGCCGTCTTTCTTCATAACAAGGACGATATTGGCCACCCAGTTCGGATAAAGCACTACCCTGATGAACCTAGCCTTATGGAGTTTGTCTACTTCGTCCTTCATCTTCAGGGCTGTAAGTGGGTGGAACCTTCGGAGTTTCTGCTTGATTGCCTTTGCCCCTTCTTTCAGTACCAGTCGGTGAGAAGCTCTGTGCAAGTTACCAGTCCACCAATAGCGGAAGAGAGGGTACAGTACACATCAGTCTGTAAGTTCTTACTGCAGCTCTTTCTTACCAGTCAAGTGAAGCAGTGGCAGATGTGAAGAATGCTTTCCTTCACGGCGAAGTGGATCGAGAGAGATATATGGAGCAACCTGACGGAAGAACAAAGACCAAATGTTCCTGGATTATTGCTCCCGTTGGACCATTTGTATCCTTTTTTTTAAGACCAAAAAAATTTCAGGGATTAGGTAAGGGTTTTAAACTTTTTGTCCTTTTAATGGAAAATTCTTCGATTTCTTCCGGAAGCAGATGACATAGACATTTTAGTTATAAATGTTGCATAAAACAAGTGATCCTTAATTTAGTTCCAGCATCTGATCATACATGTATTACAATAAAGAAGGAGGATTTTCCACTAGTGAGGGGTCCAGACCGGGCATGTCCTAGTAAGACCAGGCGAATGTATCCTTGTACTCCCTCAGGATTTGCACCAGTTCCTCTTCTTCATCAGGAGGGAGATATGCTAAGATAATCACAATCCTGGGATCTTCTTCTGTTCCAAGGTTGACTTCCTTAGTAGATTCATTCACCGCCGTTGTAGGCTTGTCGAACCTTCTTACTCCACTGGCATATTTTTCGGCAGCGTCATCTACTTCGCTATCCTCTCCTCATCGACCGGGTCCTCATCATTCATTATTTCGTATACGCCCAACACTCCGTCATCTATGAACCCCATCCTACTCAACACTTCTTCAAACCCAGCGCTTCTCTCATGAACTCCTCTATCAATAGCAGCGCTTGACACCGTTGAGCTAGCTCTTGAAGATATCTCCGGGGAATAGCTTTTCCCCGCTGCTTCCTACGATGGTGCTTGGAATTGGCGAATGGCGGGCTGACCTGACTCTCTATCCTATGCCTATCTATCTTAACTCTAGACTCACCTACTGTAGACTCTCCTAAACTAGACGACTCTACAGGACTGGGGGAGGACATGGTGTCCTCGAAGAGAATGGCTCCTAATGAAGGAGCAGGAGGGGGACCCTCAGTCGAGGGGTGCCCCTGATCAGCAGAGTGCAGGACGTATGCCGGCTCTTCGATCTCAACGTGCATTTGAAAGTGGACGTTTTTTTTTGGAGATCGGAGGAGAGCATGAAACAGGAGAGGGTGACCTCGTGGTCACCTGGATCAGGTTGAAGAGCGGAGAGGACATCCGGTGGGAGCTGGGGTGTAAGGAGGCTGTGCGCCGCCGTGAGGAGCTGAGGAGTCAGCTGGATCAGCAAAGGAGGAGAGGATGGGACCAGACTGGGAAGGAGGGAATCCAGGAGGGATGGGTGTATGGCTAGGCAGGTGCCTTTCCAGAGCTCGTCAACGGTTTTCCCCTCCTCGTAGGGGATGTCTGGTTCTCCCACGTCTGAGGCATCGCTCATGAGCTGCCTTTTGGACGTGATAGCAACGAGTGGATCTAGCAATTCTTCTGCAGCTAGCGGCCAGGTTCTCTCCTCCTCCCAGAACAGTCGGCTGAAGGCGATGGTGATGTCTTCTATGTCGAACCATCTATACCACTCAGCCTCTGGGTCTCCGGTCTTTCTCCTCCTGGTCGGACGGAGGGCTTCTAGGGCTCTATAGGTCAGTAACGGGGCCATGTGTCGAGAGAAGTTCCGGCCATGCACCTCGTGCTCTGAGAGTTCTGCCTCGACTACCATGGTGTTGTATCCAGAGTGTCCAAGTGAGTGGCTCTCGGTCGGCCTTAAGAGTGGATGTGCTGGATGACCATGGTTTGGATTTCTCCCTATACCCTAAGCCCCATCGGCTTTTCGTGACGATGTCGGGGATGGGTTTGACTATACCTTGTAGTTCTGCCCCTAGGCCCTTGCCTTCTTCATACCCCAACTTCATCATAATTTGCCACCCCTTTGTGCTTAGTGGCTCTTTTCTCTTGACTGCATTGACCCGGGCTAGGTTGACCTCTCGCTGGGACTGGAACGTGTAGCTCCAGGGGTAGTTGATGTCTAGCACTGAGACGATGGGTTTGTTGGCTGGCCACACAGCTGGGAGGTGGGTATCGTGGAGGGCATCTATGGAGTGGGTGGTGGCTATGCTCTTGACCTTGATGATTCTCCCTTGGAACGGGAACTTCAGGCATTGGTGCGCGGTAGATGGCACAGCTCCTAGTGACTCTAACCATGGGCGCCCTAAAATAGCCTTGAACATGGGATCGATATCTAGGACGTAGAAGTCCACTGTGACGGTGAGGGGTCCCAGTTCGGCTTGCACAGTCACCATGCCGTGGCAGGATCTTCTAGAATTGTCGTATGCGGCAATGGTGGTGGGCGTCGCCTCAGCATACCTTCTGACAGGTCACAGGCTCTTAGCGTACTCAGCGGGCAGACATTTATAGATGCCCCCGTATCGACCAGTGCCGCTCCCCTGCTATATGGTTGATGACTAGAGTGACACAGAGGGGGAGCCTCCTGGCTTCTGGGGGTGCTAATTCGCTTTCTGCAAATGTGATTGCCGGCCCGCGAGTCACCATGGCCAGGGCACTAGGTAGCTTGTCTGCCATCATGTCTTCATTCACACCACCTTATGCAGGAAATTCCTCAGGGCTTCCTGGTGCTCTTTAGACTTCTTTATCAGCTCCAGAATGGAGATCTTGGCTGGCACGTGGTCCAGGTGCTTGAGGATGTCATAGTGGTTCCAGGCAGTGGCTCAATCAACCCCTCATCTTGTGTTGTTGCTGAGTTGCTGTTGCTGTGGCGGCTGCAGGACCTGCTGGGGGTTTGTGGAAGTGGTGGTGGTGGAGATAGGTGGGTACGGGCGGCGAAAGACTCGCCCGCTCCGTAGGGTGGTCGGATTGGTGGGTGGCTGTCTGGCGGAGGATAATGTTGCGGCGGAGGGTTGGTCCGGCCCAGGTGGTGGTAGGATGATGGGTGAGGGAATGGATATGATAGGGGGTAGAGGGATGGAGACAGGTGGAGCGAAAGGTAAGATGATGGGTGGACTAGCGACTGGCGCATATGCTGAACTGACAGGCAGTATGACGGCGTTGGCCATGGAAACTATAGGAGGGACTGATTGGGGAGCCGCGTAGGCTGGTTGTGTTGTTTGTGATTGGATAGGATATTGGTTAATGGCCATCATCTGCTGAATGTCTAATTCATCATCATACGTCCAGTTTGCTTGTGGAGGAGGGTGGTGGACGATGGGGTTTACCTGGGCAGGTTGTTGTGGTGGCGGTGGGTTCGGAGCTGGTGGATGGTTAGGTAAGGGGTTGTGGACGATCCCGAGGTCCTGCAGTGGCTGCTGACGTTGTTGCTGTTGTTGTTGTGGAGGGGGTAGTTGGTGCTGCTGCCTTTGCTGTGTTGTTGTGTCTCTGCCTTTCTTTGATGTCTCCGATCACCTGCCGGAGGGCTGTCCAATCTGTCATGTTCTGCTCATGCAAGTCATACACCAAGTCCTTGAATGTAAAGCACTGATCGATGGAATGACCAGGCTGCCTGTGGAAGACACAGTATTGGGTTTGATCCACACTTGGGTTCAGAGGTCTCTCAGGAGGGAGCCTAATGGCGTCTGTGGAGAGCAAGGCCAAGAATATGTCGGAGAGTGTCTCCGGAAATGGTGGATAGTGAGCTCTCCTAGGGCCCATAGGACGCCTTTGTTGAGAGCCATCAGGAGGTGGTACTTGGTTGTATTGGCGCTGCTGCTGCCCTTGTGGCGGATTGGTAAGGTTCTGACCCTGGGCATTGTATTGACGGTTTTGGCTCTGGCCGGTAGGGTTGAACGTGCTTACTTGCTCGTTCACTTGGACGCCTTCGGTGATAGGCCCCTGAGGCTTTCTTTGGAAACGAGACTTCTGGGGTTCAAACATGGAATGGATGGGAGAATCTTTGAGCTGGGTCTGGATGAACCGGGCCCGGCTGTAGAGCTGATGCATATTGGAGATGTCGTTCATCGCCAAAATGTTGCGGTAGGCAGGTGTGGCATTGGCGATGATGATCTTCACCTTCTCCCCCTCTGGAAGGTACCTCGGAACTCTGGTGGCCATTTGCCTCCACCTATCGGCGTATGCTGAGAAATCCTCATCCGGCTTCATCTTTTCAGCTATGAGATCCGTGAGGGAATATTCAGGCCCGACCCTGTCATGGAATTGTTCGAGGAACTTGGCCTTCACGACAACGAAGTCCTCAGCGTCCTCAGGTAGCAAGGAGTAGAACCAACCAAGAGCATGCCCGTCCAGCGACCGGCGGAAGAGATATGCCATGAGACGGCGGTCATGCTGGTAGGGAGCGGACTCATAGATGAAGTCCTTGATATGAGTGTAAGGATTGCCTGAGCCGTTGTACTTGCGGTACTTTGGCAGCTCGGATGGAGAGGGGACCCATAGGCCATTGAAATTTGGCATATGCACATCGTGGTGCTGCCTAGGGTCGACTTGCTTACGGAGCTCTTGGATCTCCTTCTTGATGGACGCCCACTCGGACATCATGTCCGGTGCGGCGGATGGCTGAGCGTAGATGAACGAGGCACGAGAGGTGGGCCTGGCGCGTGGCTCAGGACGATGAGGGGAGTAACATGGCTGGTATGGTGGGGACCGCGGCCTCGACTCACGGGGAATATAGTGCTCAGACTCAAATGGCGTAAACCGGATGGTCCGCGGTCGGATGGGGGTGTTGTCGGCTCGTCCCATGGTGACGTGGGGGCCGGATGTAGCTGCTGCGGGGCGTGACGCGCCCGCTCTGGGTGAGGGTGAGGAAGTGGCCTTTCCTTTGAGGGCCGTCATGAGGGTCTGGATTTGGGACTGATCAAGCTGAGGAATTAGGTGCAAGAGCTGAGCGGCTTGATCGTCCGATTGAGGAGGGTGGGTGTTCCGAGATGGGCTGCCCTCGTCGCGACGGCGACCCTCAGAGGTATGGACGGTAGCGACCCAAGGCCGGGTCACCTCGTCAAAGAGATCATGGGGGAGGGACTCTTCGTAATCCCAAGAATTCTGGAGGGCAGTGTCGGGATTCTCACTATTGTAGATCAGGTTCAAGAAAGACTCCATGTTTGGAAAGTGGGTGGAGAGAGATGGGGAGAGCCTTTCCAGACTTGAGAGAGGCAACCTAACCTAGACAGACTCTTAGTTTCCTAAACAAGCAATCCTATGCAGACAAAAGGGAAGAGAAAATGTCTCACCCAAAGCAAGCAGTTGGCAATGATGATGGTACTTTTAATTGATTCGAATTTGCCTTTTAGTGATTTTGACTTTTAGCAAGTTCTCTCCAAGTGAGGAAGGGTTTCCTAAATGGGAGAAGGCTTCCAACTTCGGGTAGGACTAGGGTTCTCTCTACCTTGCCAAATGAATCTAGACTCGATCCTAGGTGGTGACGGGTACAACCAGCCCGGCAACCGTGTGGGAATCTACGGTCAGCGGGGACTTATGGAGGCCCTCGAGCGAGTGCTCTAGTCGGACACAAGGAATATGTGGCCGAGAGAGCGAGCGTCGCTGAGGAGGAAACTTATCTACGAATATGGAAAGATGTATGCAAATCCTATGTGCACCAGAGTGCATGCAAGATTCTAACCTAGTGCTAACACAACAAGAACTAGAACTAACTGCTCTCAGAGAGGAAAGGCGACAAGGAAGATGTCGCTACCAAGATAGCGACGATCACCCTGTCGCGTTGCTTCTCGCAGTGGACAGAGAGCAATTAAGTCCTAATTATGCACGAAAAAGTCAAACAACCATATAAAATACAAGAGTGGCAATCTCTCAAGAGCATGGAAAAGAGCATGGCATGATGAAATCTGAATGGAGTATGTGAAAGCAAACCCAAATTTGCAAGGAAACACAATGAAACCAGAGTGCTGACCTGATCACGACAATGCCCCTGTCGCCTCCTTGAACGCGACGCACCCCTCGTCGCGTTCCTTCCAGACTTCAGCAGACTTCAAATAATGGAAAAAAGTGTATGGGTAGAGCGCGTACCTGATGGTGACGCTGCTGCTGTCGTTTTCTTTAACGCGACGATCAAAACGTCGCCTTTCTCACAGCACACTGCACACAACCGGACAAGAGAGAGGCTTTGTACTAACCTAATTGCGACGTGCAGCGTGTCGCTACTCGGATTGCGACGCCTTTGTTGTCGCCTTCTCACCCGGAACCGCAGAGCACTATGAAAACTCAGAGGAAGAGAACAAACAAGGAAAATGACAAACAACACACCTGTTAGAGGATAGGGATGGTAGGGAAAGGAAGAACAAGCGTGATGGGCACAAGTGGTCCTACCGTGACCGCCAAAAGGTGTAATCACGGGATTTGTATACCCTTTTGAAATTGATTGTGAAGGGTGTAAGGATTAAGAACTGACCGTGATCGCCACCAATGCAGTCGCCTCTTGATGTTCAGATGGAGGGCTGACTACCTTGGAAAGGAAGGATGAAGAAAAAGGCGTACCTGATAATGCGACAGAGTAGGTGTCGTGATGCTTTGGTGTGAATGCGACGTAGGCAACGGCGCCTTCTGGATCGCGACACAGCGGTCGTCGCCTTCTTCTTCAATGGATGGAGACTTGGGTTCTTCGTCTTCCTACTCCTCAGCCGGCCGAGGGGCAAGAGCCTCACCTTGCTCTGACCTTTAAACACCTGCCAAAGTGGTTTAAACAAATAAAACACCCATTAGAACTCGTGTGTAGAAGATCTATTCAATGAAAAGCATGAAATCATGAACTATTATGGGGGGAACTCACGAGATTGGGGCTTTTAACCCCTGTGGGTGTTAAAAATAGGTGTGTGTGTCGTGATCTAATGCTAAACTAGAAAGAAAACGAAGCTATGCATGCATGAAATCAAAGAAATAAAGAGAAGAAGGGAGGAAGAATTGTGTAGCCGATGGGAAAACGCCCTGGAGGGCTCTTGCTGATTGTCTGGAGGGAAAACTCTCTTCGTGGAAGATGAAGCTCTCTTGCTCAGCGAACTAAAGAATACAGCCTTTTTCGAAAAGATGCAGAGACGAGGTACTTATGGGTGATTATTCCCAACTCGGGTCTGAGAGGAATAATGGGCAAGAGTCCGACTCTGGGTAAGTATGGCTGTGCAAGGGCTATTGGAACTCGGAAAGGGACATGTTAGGAAGGTCTGCTCCAAATTTGAGAGGATTTGGACTTGATTTGGACGTCCAAAACACGCAATTACCATCAATAGCATGGGTCCAAATTGGCTTCGGATTGAGTTTCCTGTTTAAGGCCCTGAACGCGACGGCCTAGGTGTCGCCTTCCTGAATGCGACTGCTCGATACGTCGCCTTCCTCATATGGAAGGTAACTTGAGTCACTTTGCGATTTTTGAGGATTTAAAATGTGGAATTATGATAGCGACATAGGTTTTGTCGTATTCAGGAAGGCGACCTAGGGCCTGTCGCCTTCTGGTCTTTTCTGCATTTCGGCATGTAATGCGTCCAATCAGCCATGCACAGCCTTCGGGATGAAATATCGGATCTTATACTCAGAGAGCTTTATAGTGAAAGAGATTGATTTGACCAAGAAGGGTCCTCCAGGGCGATGAACTAATGGAAATAATGTCATGATCGGAGAAAGCCAGCTTGACGATGATGAGCCAACGTGGGGCGTCAATAATACGACAAGGGATTTTGCTCGACTTATGGGTCAGAAATGGGTGTCTACAGGGCCCACCTGAAAAGATTCTGTGAAGCAGATCAAAAAGGGTGAGTCGTCTTCTGCAAAAAAGTATCGCACACAGAAAGAAAAAGTGCAGTGATCTGAGAGCGAAAAAGTACAGAGAGAGCAGAGCTTGAGTTCAGAGAGCGGTGCAGGTTTTGGAGCAGTGAACTCATCAAGAGGAGAAGATGATGGAGTGTGTCTTCTTCCCGTACGAAGACCTGTAGTTGATCAATTAAAGTAGAGCATCGGAATTTAACTCAACTCAGAGGCAATTGATCCTTGTGCTGTAGCCAGAAGAGGAATTCGATGAGCTCAAGCCTGAAGGAGATGTAATTGGGAGTTCAAGGAGACATCTGACCAGATCCAAACTCCAGCACAGAGTGTTTGCATATTTATGCATTCCTTCAGAAATCTCTCTAGTTTGATTTTTTCTTATTTCTTCTCTTCACCAATTGTTTGGTTGTCTGCTCCAGTAGGAGTAGACGGATTTGATCCTACATGTGTGTGTAAGGATTATGAGATTTGAAGCAATTTTGAAGCTGTGAATCAGCGGTCTGTAAGAAGCTGTGAATCAGCAGTTGTGTGAGTGTTTCACACATTTGAGCTGTTAGAGAAGCCTAACTTGGTTTAGTGAGGGGTGGATGTAGGTCTCCACACTGTAGCCGAACCACCTTAAAATTTCCGATTGTGTGGTTTGATGTGCACCTGCTACATTGTTTCATCTGATTTGATCATAGTCTCAACTTTTTAATTTTTAATTGGTCAATACCTATTCACCCCCTCTAGATATTCATTCCATACACAACATGTGGTATCAGAGCTAGGCTCTCCATTCTTTTGGTTTAACAACCAGGAGAGATCTGTGTAAAATGGAGTTTAGAGGTTATATTGCAGAAGGTCATTCTGTTAATAGACCCCCTTATTTTGATAGAACTAACTATGCGAACTGAAAAACTCGCATGCATATGTTTTTGCGAGCACAAGATCATCAAATTTGGAGGGTGGTGAGTAATGGACCCTACGAGTTATCAGAAGATGAAGAGAAGTGTGTTGGGTTGAGTGTGTTTTGGAATTTTCTAAAGTTGTATTTTAATGATGACCAATGAACATCACTCATACTTTGATTTTGATGATGATAAAACATATGCACAATCTCCCAATAACCTGACTTCCTTGACTGCAATAACTCCCTTGACCATATACACCCTTTGAACTTTCTCCCCATAAAGAACTTTCTCCCCTAGAAACTTTTACTTTCTCCTCCTTTAAGGAACTTTCTCCCCCTTTTGACAGCATCAAAAAGTTAGACAAGAGAGACAAACAAAGATTGTAGGAGATCAAGAAATGAAATGTAGGAAATGAATGGTCAGAAGTAATGAAAATAAGTGAGGCAAAGTGATATTGTCAAATGAGAGAAATGATTGTGTTTTTGGTATTGTGCCACAAAGTTTAATCACAAAGACACACTCAACACAAGGTATTGCAAGATATAATGATCTGAATGTGGTTAAAATAATGATGCAAATGTGAAATAAAGTGACCTATATGAGTGATCAGAAGTATTTAACAAGGATGTTAGGAGCTTTAATTTTAACACAATGTAGAATAATAGGTCTAAACTCAGTATACATGAACTTTATTAAGGTCTTAAGCTTTTCTATCATGTCTTTTGATTTTCTTGTAATTTTGGCTAGGAAAGAATACAAAAATAAATTAGTTAAATCTCACTTTTCAGTGCAAGAGATCACACTGATCAGATGCAAGATCTCCTGATTACTTAGTGGTTTAACTTTCATTATGTTATACAGAGTTGAAAATTTGATTTCCACTTTTTTACGTGAAATAAATCACTTTTTAGGTGAAATGGCCCGGTTACTTAGTGGTTCAAAAATTTGCATTACTTTGTTTATATATTTCCAAGGTTTTGATCATTTTCTTTTGATGTTTTACAGGAATATATTTGCTTTGACCAGAAAAGTTAGGAATACGAATTTAGAAAAATTATTCTTAACATGTGGTAAAAATGAAGCTTAAACATGCACATGTTAAATAGTAAAGCCAATCATGTGCCTACAAGTGTTTTGCAAGTCATTTTAAAGACATTCAGTATTAAGATTGCTTAACTGTGAAATGATACTGAATCTTTGAAATTAAACTAAATGCACAATGAGTTTAGTTTCAATGTTTTAATTCTCTCATAAGAAAATAGCACAAGGACTCAAAAATTCTGATGACTTGGGGTTCAAAATAGACAAGTAAGTTCAAGAGATATGACAATGACTCCCCCTTTCATGTATCTCCCCCTTACAAGGTGAACATGAAGATTATTGAAGAAATAGGAATGAAATCAAGTGAAAACAGAATGAACGTGAATGTTTTATTTGAAAGACAAGGACTCTCCCTCAACAATTGCATACAAGGCTCTTGATACTTGGCGGAGACATATACTCACGTATAGTGAAAGTGTCCAGACAAGCCTGACTTGTCTTTCTTCAAATCACCATTTGATATACCAATAATGTCAATGCAATGTGAGAGTGAGGAATTTATTTGCAAGAACATTTGTCAACAAACTGAATGGGAGTTGTTAATAAATCAGATATGAAAGAATATTTCTCCAGTATTTCACTCAAAGATTCTTTTGACTCACTTCCCCATAAGATATGCATGATATGAAATGATCATTTAAGCAATTCAGATATGTTCATTCAAAGTAGTTTGCACAGAAAGAATATGAACATGATCAAGCATGCATTAACATGCAATTTATTGAAGGAGAAAAGTTTTTCAAAAACTCAAAATTGTTTCAAAGACTTAAAATAGAGTTTTTGAGATTTTCATTTTTCTTGATGACCTTTATGCAGAAAAGGACTATTGATACTTGGCGGAGAATTTTTCTCACGCATGATGATAGTTTCCAGACAAGTCTAACTTGTCCTTTCACATTTCACCATTTGATATATCACATAGTCACTGCAAAAAGGTCAATTATTCTTTATTGTTAGCATGAAATTCATTGCATTTTCAAGAACATTT
The DNA here is from genome assembly GCA_014218235.1 of Colocasia esculenta. Lineage (NCBI taxonomy): Eukaryota > Viridiplantae > Streptophyta > Magnoliopsida > Alismatales > Araceae > Colocasia > Colocasia esculenta. Next base: position 90,810,585 of record CM024755.1, read on the forward strand.
TTGCACTTTTTCAAATTTACTCCCCCTTAATATGTGCATGGAATGAAAAAGCTAGCAAGCAATTCACACATGATTATGCACACAATTAGCTTTAAGCATAACATGACTTTTGGTACTTGGCGGAGTATTTTACTCATACATAATGATAGCTTCCAAACAAGCATAACTTGCTTCTCCACATGTCATCATTTGATATACAAAAAGTCAAGGCTGTTGATATGCACACAGAATCATGGGCACAGTTAAGCAAGCATGATAACACAAACATGATTCCAAATGTTAAAACACAAAGTTATTGTTGAGAGTTGCATCAGAACACATTTTTCATTGTTCAGATAAAAAATCAAACATCATTTCAATTCAGGTAATTCAAATTTGAAATGATAAAGAAGTTTTACTTGAATGGACTTCAATTGCTTTTCAAAGATTTTACCTGTGTTTTCCAATCATTTCTTGCCTTGCACAACTAATATCTTGAATCCATTTACAATGTATGGCTGCAAGACTCCTCAGCTTGCTGATCAAGCTGGTTTTGGGACTCACACTTACTTGGATCCTACAATGAAATAAATGTTAGAGTGCAATAAAGATTTTTGAATCCAAAATGATTTTATTTTTGGTATAGATGCATTTGTTTCATTGACAAAACTATGAGCAGAATTAGTTCCAAATTTTCTTTTTGCCTTGCTCAATGCATCTATGTTTTCATGAAGTGTTCAATTTATATTCACATGGAGTTTCTGAGCATTTTCAAGAAAATCATGATTCTTAGTTACATGTGAATGATGTGAAAATTTTTGCAAGTAATTGAAGCTAAAATCATCATGGAAGAAATGAAATAAACAAGCAATCATGTTTTAATGACAACCTTTTTTTTATTTTTATTTTTAAAATTAATGACTCTTACACAAGGAAGATCATTGGTACTTGGCGGAGGTTATTCCTCACACATAATGATAGTTTCCAGACAAGCATGACTTGTCCTTCCACAGTTCACCATTTGATATACCAATTGATCTTTGCATAAGAGTCCCAATTGATTTCAGTTTTTATTTAGCAGGGAATCTCTCAGAAGTATTTACTTGATGAGATTTTCATTTTCTTTCATTCTCTTCACTTACTTTCCTTGTAGCCTTTGTCATGAAGCCTTCATCTTGAAATTGACTACAAAGATCCCTGCATCCAGCATTCAAGCAGTACATTTCAGAACCCAAACTTGTTTGGGTCCTAAGGATCTTCCATGAATCTGCAACAACGATTTTTGAATCCAAAAGGATTTTATATTGGTGCATTTTTTGAAGAGTAGAAACACTAGAATCTTGGTTTCTAATCTTAGAGTTATTGGTATAGAATGCACCACTGACATACTGAACATTTTGTTTTCTATTTTTCAGATTTTTATCATTGAGATTTTTATCATGGAATTCAGAAGAGATTTTTTGTGCAACAATTCTTTTTTCATGTATATAGAATTTCTGAGTGTTTTCAGCATGAACATGATCTTTATTCTTATGTACATTAACATGAAACATGGGAGCATGCACAAGATTATCAATTCTATGCCAACATTCCCTAGAAGTATGCCCAAATTTATGACATGTGAAGCACTGGACTGATTTGGCATATTTATGGAAATGTTGATCTCTATTCCAGTAGAATTTGGCTAAATGATCAGGTTTTTTACAATTAAAGTAAATAAGATCATTTCTTACCTGGTACTTACCTTAGCATGTATGCATTTGCTGGAATCTCATTTTCATGTGAGGAGGCTTACCATGAGGAGAAGGAGGTACCTTTTGGTGGCTCTTGGCATGATGTGAATTTGGAACTTGTCTTGGAGCTTTTTGGACTGATGGAGGAAGTAGATGAATCTTCTTGACAGTAGCATTTTTCTTTTTCTCTGTCTATTTCTGAACAAGAACTTTCACTAGTTTTTCATTAGAATTGGCAGAATTCTTATTCGCAGCAGCTTTAACAAATGTTAATTTTGTTTTATTTCAATTTTCTTATCTCTCACAGAAGCAAGACTTGTGTATTTAATATTTTTCAATTCATGTTGAAGCTTCTATTTTTCAGCTTTTAATGCAACAACTTCTTTTTCTGAAATTTGAAGCTTGTTTAGCATGACATCCAAACCATTTTTCATCTTGTTCTTTTCATTTTCAAATTGAGCAATTTATTTTTCCAAATCAGCAATTTTATTACTGAAATTGCTACAATCATTGTCCAATGATTTGTCATGCAACAGCATTCAATCTTCCTCTGTAAATGATGATTTTCTTCAACAAGTTGTTTGCATCTCTCATTATTTGATGATCATGAGCCATGTTAGAAATCTGTCTGTTTAATTGATCTATATAAATTTGAAGTTTTCATTGAGATCAATCAATTTTTCATTTTCCTCTTTCAAATCAAGACTTTCATATTCCAACTGATCATAATTTTCTTTCAACTTGGACAACTTGTTTTCACAATTTTGATTTTATCTTTCCAACTTTCTTTTTTAGAATTCAGTTTCTGAACTTCAATTTTCAAATTCTCATTTTTTTCTGAAAGATCTTTATCATTGTTCTGGAGCAATTCAAGTGTATTTTTCAAGTTTTCACTTTCTTTATGGCAATGTTTTAAAGTCTTTTTCAAATCTTTATTCTTAGTGTTCAACTTTGCATTAAGATTTTGCATCTTTTCACAGAATTCAATCAATTCAACATAAGACATACCTTCATCTGCATCAGAATCAGAATTAGAATACATAAATGGATCTGGAATTGATTTACCTGATCTTGTAGACCATGTGAACTCTTGTGTTATGGAGAGGATGCAGAATGCTCTGAGCTCATGGGATGTGCTGCTAGAGCCAAAGTCTTTTGAATTGTTGATTTTCTGGATTCATTGAAGCTCTTCTTTGTCATTGAGCATTTGTGAATTCCTTTTGCTCCTTTTCTTTGTGCTTCCTCTGAAAAACTTGTTGAAAGTGAGATTGGGGATTTCTATGAAATTATAACAGGAAATTCATGCAGATTAAAGAAATTTTCCATTATACCAAAACTCAAAAGACTATAGATCTAATCATAGTGAATCAATGTAACAAGGAATTAGATCTAACAATTAGAGTGGTGATCCCGCTCTGATACCAAATGTAGGAATCAGAGCGATTAAGCACACAGAGACAATGAAAGATCAAGCAAACAGTTCAAGCAGATAGAGCACAAAGATCAAACAGAACCAATCAAATCAGATCAGAACAGATATTAACCTGCTCTGATACCAATTGTAGGATCAGATATGAGGATGGATTAGATCTAGAAGGGGGGGGGGGTTGAATAGATCTGACATCAATTAACGCGGAAGCTTTAGCAATTTAAAATTACTTCGAATCAGAGATCAATTCACACAAACAATTTATTGATCTGAAGTGTGAGTGTGTGTAAATCATGTGTGAAGCAATTCAACAATTAGTGTGAGTACGAAATCCTATGCAAGCATCTAGCGCAAACAAGCAGATCAAACCATTGCACATAGGATTTTTTAAGTGGTTCGAAAATCACACCAGTGATTCCTACATCCACCCCTCACACAGTGAGGCTCCACTACTCAACCTGAGTACAACACACACTGGAGCACGACGACTCCAAACAACCTTGAGTTCAACGACTCACAAACTGAGCGCGATGGCTTAAATAACAACCGGAGCACAACGACTCCAAATTGAGCACGACGGCTCAAACCGCACCGTGAGTGCGATGACTCACAAACCAGAGCTCAACGGCTCCCAAAAACAAGCTAGATCAAAGACAACAAAAATCAGATCCTCTAGCAATGATCTGATTCAAGACAAATTCGTACACAGAAATTTGTGCAGAACTTTGTGCACAAATCTCATGGATGAAATAAGGAAGAACAAACTCTGAAGTGAGAGAAATGGATGTAGAATGAGTGTTCTTCGGTGAAGAGGTCTTGAAGACGCTTGAATTGAGGAGCCTTGATGGAATTCGGTGGAGATTCTCCTCAGTTGGCGATACTATGCTTTGATGGCATCTGAAATGCCAGAAATCCCTCTTCTACTGCTGCTCTTCAGTTGGATCTGCTCCATTTCCTAGCACAACAACCTTCTCTCCAGAGATTCCCCTTGATTCCCACGTCCTTCCTCTTGAACGGATGGCCTACAGCTTTTGGAGATGGAGCAAGATATGGAGAAACCCCTTTTTCCGCCAAACAGCTTTTCTGGGTGTTGTATGGGCTCTCCTTCATGGTGTCCTCCTTTGGAGTACAAGGATTGGGGGTATTTATAGCCCCATATTTCCATGAGGTGCGTGGGCACAAAAATCTAGGTCAAATCCCTCAATTCCCAAGCAGCCACGTGTCCAAAAAAATTCGCGTTTTTGAGTTTCAGCTAGACTGTGTCGACACCACCAGGGAGTGTGTCGACACACTGTCCCAAACATGAGAATAGGTTTCTTGGAAGCTGGAACTAGTGTCGACCTGACCATTGAGTGTGTCGACACGACTGGCAGACTGTGTCAACACACAAGCAGAGTGTGTCAACACACAGGTGGACTGTGTCGACACACTGAGACAAATTTGTGTAAACCAAAAATATAAAGTGTAAACCATTATACAAGATATTATCATTAAAATATGAGATACTAAACATCAAAAAATGTTGTTTGAGCATTATTGTGATATGTATAAAATGTATAACATGTTCAACATGTCATCATCAAAATCACAATATGTTATCATTAAAATCACAATATGTCATCATTAAAATCACAATATGTCATCATTAAAATCACAAATGTCATCATTAAATGAGCCGTCGTGCTCAATTGGAGTCGTCGTGCTCCGGTTGTTGTTTAAGCCATCGCGCTCAGTTTGTGAGTCATTGAACTCAAGGTTGTTTGGAGTCGTCGTGCTCCAGTGTGGTTGTACTCAGGTTGAGTAGTGGAGCCTCACTGTGTGAGGGGTGGATGTAGGAATCACTGGTGTGATTTCCGAACCACCTAAAAATCCTATGTGCAATGGTTTGATCTGCTTGTTTGCGCTAGATGCTTGCATAGGATTTCGTACTCACACTAATTGTTGAATTGCTTCACACATTATCTACACACACTCACACTTCAGATCAGGATGTGGCTATTCCACTGGATCTCCCTAAGGAATTTCTACATCTGGAACAGGTTCTTCTTGTAATTGTTCTGCTAGTTGTTCCACAACTGGCCCTCTAATGACCTGATCCCCTTCAACTCTGAACTTCATAAATTTCTTGGCATGGTGGAAACAATAGATGTTATTCTGAGGAATTTATTGCACTTTTTCATTCAGTAAAGAGACACTAAAATGCTCAAAGACAACAGTCAAATGAGCAGCATAAGGCAGAGATCTGTGAAGCTCTTTCCTAATTGTCTCAGAGATGATTTGAGACATGATCAAAACCAAGTTTGCTTTGATATTCTTCTTCATGCAGTACAACAAAACCTCTGAATATCAGTAAGCCTATTTCTACCACCACCTTGAGGAGTGATAATGGTGGTAGAAACATGATGCACTAGACTGAGTAGAGGAGGGAAAGTGTTGGTATTGAAACTAGTGAGATTGGTTTGTTTGGAATTTTTCTTGTCATGAGGGATGCCAGTGAGAAGAGTATTTGCCTCATGAAGATTAAATTGATAGGAACAATAATCTCACCAGAGTCAGGTATGTGAAGCAATTGAGATATCAATTATGGATAAAGAAGAATATTAACACCCTTGACTTCTGACTTAAAACCTTCTTCTGTATCCACAATGTTATGATAAAACTCTTTAACTAATCGAGGATATAAAGTTCTAAATCAGATATGAACTTAAGCCAGCCTTGAAATTCAAAGAAAGGTACAAATTCAGGAAAAGCATCTGCAAGTTCTTGATCAGAGAGATCAACAACCCTAGGTTTCAAAATAGATCTTCCTTTAGATAAAAAGGACTTGGAGGGTGTTGCTACCGGAGTCTGAGATGTGTCTGAGGAAGATGAACCGACAGAAGATGATGAACCGTCCTCATCAGAAGAATCTGAGTCTTGCAAAATCATCCTCTTAGGGTATCGAGATGGCATTGGAGACTTGCCTTTGCTTTGAGGGGTTGATCTGCCCCTCATGGAGGGTGTACCATAATGGAATCTGATTTTCTCTTGAAAATATCATGGTGGAACTTTCTCCTTCTCTCCACTGGTGGTTCTTTGATAACCACACCTTTTGCAGCTGCCTTGGCCTAGGCTCCACGCCTTGGAGTTTGCTTGGGTGCCATGAATGCCTGAGATGAAGAGAGATGGAGAAGCCTGGAGGAAGGATGAAGAACCCTGGGAGAAATCAGGGGATCAGTTTCGTCCAAGGTTGTGGGAGAAGAGAGAAGTTTGAAAGTTTGGGAAACCAAAGGGTAGGGTCGACCTAGGTTTCAGTGCATTTAAGGAGAGGATCAACTCCAAAAGAAATGAGATAAAATGAACCGCAGGTCCATTTACCTCAAACCTGAACCACTTCTTGGGTGTAATTGTGTCGACACATGCAAGATGTGTGTTGACCTAAGATGATGTTGTGTCGACACAGACAAGATGTGTGTCGACCTGAGTTGACAGGAAATGTAGAATTTTTGAAAAATAATGAGAAGGAAAATCTTTATTAAGATTAAAAAGAACTAAAACCAATCATCCAAGGACTTTTAACATGTTAAAGATTTCACATCCAAATTCTCATCATCATGCCTTTGCAAATTTACTGGTTTGAGGAATACCATACAAGACTGGGGCAGGTATACTTTTTCTAGAGTGGGTGGTTTGCTAGGAAATTACATTTTGTGCCATTCTTGCTCTGCTAGGGTTTGGCCGCCGCTGGCCTTGTGCTGGTCGTCGACGCCATCCATGGGGCTGCTGGGGGAGGCCCCGACCTGTCCCCGTCCCGCCTGGGGAAGGCCCGCTGATCCTGGTCATCTGGTGGGCACGAGCACTGCGTCCGTTGCTTGCCATGCAGATGAAGCCGCTCCAGGACGTGTCGATGTGGGTACGTGCATGCTGGCCATTAATGCTGCTGAGCCACGATCGTCCAGCCAGGTCCATGTTGCAACGACAACACCTCAATAAACTTTTGCGCAGATCCTCATGGCATCCATTCAGCCTCATGTTCCTCCTATCAAGGTCCACAGCCCTGCTTGTACGGATTCTGGTGAACCAGCATTTTTTTTCTCTCTTGAAGAGGTACGATTATCTTGTGTTCCTTTCAAGCATGCTATCATCGCCCGTACCCCCTTGGGTAGGCCTTCCTTCCAGGAGATTCGTATGCATTTCATCTAGCACTTTAACTTTGTGAAGGACTTCATCATAAGCGCCTTGGATGGTCGTCATCTTCTCCTTCGGTTTCAAGATCAAGAGGACTAGTCTTAAGGTTCTGCTAAAGGACACATTATTTGTTAAGGGGCATTTGTTTCGATTTTTTCAATGGTCGATGAACTTTTCCCCAGATGAAGATTCCACTACTGTTCCTATTTGGGTGGAGATGCCGGGCCTTCCGGAAAATTTCTATAATGAACCCATGCTGAGATCCATTGCTGGTAGTATCGGATAGGTTTTGCAGGTTGATAGAGATACAACTACATAAACCTGTACCCATGCAGCGCGTATATGTGTCCAACTAGATATTTCAAAAAATATCCCTGAGAGTGTATGGATAGGTATCGGTGCTGGAGGTCTATGGCAACCTCTTTTTTATCCAAATCCTCCGGTGTTTTGCAAAATTTGTAAGCGGCTGGGACATATCGATTCCAAGTGTAAGAAATCCACACCTGTTGATGGTCCTCCTATTCCGAGTGGTAATTTTACTAAACATACTGACCCACTAGCAAAGCGGATTTGGCATCTTGTTTCGATGACTCAATCCTTGGAGAATGGTGGGAAGGCTCCTGTGCTTGAGAATACTACTGGTAATCCTTCTTTGTTGGGTCTGCTTGATGGCTTGGTGGTGGAATCCGACCAAGCTGATATACGTCCTACTATGGATGCTCCTATTATCTCCAATCTGGGTGAGGATGGTGTTGTGGGTGCTACTGTAGATCAAGCTGATGGTTGTGTTCAAAACAATAAAATCATTATTTTTGGTAGCTTAGGTAATGGGCCGGGTGATGGTGTAGCTACTCTTCATGATTCTAACAACAATATTATTTCAGATCCAGAGGACTCTAGAATGCTGCATGCTTTGGTTATGGAACACAAAACTTCTGTTACGGGGGAAAATGATAGTGTTGGTTCTCCTCTTACTCCTCCTCTGGAATTAAATGCTAACTGTGAAATTTGTCCTCCTTCGCATCGCGTGATCTCCCTGCCAGGTTCCATTTCATCTCTGGACAAATCAGACTTTGCAGATATTCATGCCAATTTTGTTGGATCGGATCATGTGGCTGAGACGACAGTTGATGGTGTCAGGACTAGGTATTCCCTGCGCAGGAGCGCCTCTGTTAACACCTCCTCCAAGTAGTTTTCTATGAAAGCAATTATTTGGAACATAAGAGGTATTGGTAATGCTTCTTCTGTACATCATCTAAAGTTTCTTATTCGTCAGCATAACCCATCCTTTTTGGCCATTATTGAGCCCAAGTTAGCTCATGATAAAATTGATAAATATAGACAGAAGTTGGGTATGGATTTCTTTCTTATAAATTCTAATGACAAAGGACGAATTTGGTTGTTCTGGAAACATGATATTTCTGCACAACTAGTTTTTTCTTCGGATCAATTCATCACTGTGCGTATATTTTCTTGCTATCATCGGGATGTTCTTTTCACTATTGTTCATGCTAGCTGCTTGTTATCAGAGCGGAGAATTCTCTGGGATCATATTGTTGATTTTTTTGCTACTTGTGTTAGCCCTTAGCTTATTGGAGACGATTTTATTAGTATTCTTGAGCCTGATGAGAAGAGAGGTGGTAGAAAGGCTTTTGAGTGTTCTATGCTAGATTTCCGGCTTGTGTAGCTGCTGCAGGCCTAGAGGATGCTGGCTTCTCTGGTAGTCGGTTCACTTAGTTCAATGGTCAGGCTTCTAATGGTATCTGGGCAAGGCTGGATAGGGTGCTTTTGAATGGTGAATGGTTAGTCACCTATCAGACTCATCAAATTCAACACCTATCTCGTGCTTGTAGTGACCACTGCCCTCTGATTGTTTCTACTTTGGCCCCTGTGCAACGTATGCCTGCTAGATTCTGTTTTCAACAAATGTGGACTACTCATGATAGGTTTCTGGAGGACGCTCGGCAGGCTTGGATGGCATCTCCTCACTCCTCATATCCATTGCTCACAATGGCGCTGAAACTTAAGCACATGAAATCCTTCTTCCGAGAATGGAATAAAAATGTCTTTAAGAATATAGCAAGCAATGTTTTGAATGCGAAGGATGAATTTCAGGCTGCCCAATCTATGTTTGATGTTGATGTTTCTCAGGCGAACTCTTGTGCGTACTCATGCCCAGGAGGAAATTTTTTGGAGGCAAAAATCCAGGTTGAAATGGTTGAAAGAGGGTGATGGAAACACAAAATTTTACCCTGCTTATGCTAATTCTCGTAGAAGAAAATCGATGATTACTCAAATCAATAATGATGATGGTATTCCTGTGATGAATAAAGATGATATTGATACATTATTTGTCTCACATTTTACCAAGGCTTTCACCTCTGAAACTCATAGTATCAATCAGGACTTACTTGGTGTTATTCCTTGTATCCTGGACAACAATCAGAACGATATGCTTTGCATGATTCCAACTAATGAAGAAGTTAAAAGGGTCATTATGTCTATGTCTCCTGACAGCTCCCCGGGACCTGATGGTTATACTGGTCACTTCTTCCAGTCTTGCTGGAGTTTCATAGAGCCTGATGTATGTTCTGCAGTGCAACCTTTTTTCTGTGGCCATGCTCTACCCAGAGGGTTCACTTCCTCCTTAATTGCTCTGATTCCAAAAATTGATATCCCAAAGGTTTGTGCAGATTTTAGGCCCATCAGCCTCTGTAATTTTGTCTACAAAATTATATCTCGTATTATCAGCGACATGCTTGCACAGCTTTTGCCCATCTTAATTTCTGAAGAGCAAGGTGCCTTTGTTAAGGGGAGGAATATATCTGAAAATGTTTCATTGGCTATGGAAATGGTGTAGCATTTGGGTAGGAAATGCAGAGGTGGTAATGTGATCCTCAAGTTGGACATGGATAAGGCCTATGATCGTTTAGAAAGGGACTTTCTCTATGCCGTTTTGCAAAAAAATTGGCTTTTCTATCAGATTTATTTCCCTTGTCGAGCCCCTTCTCTCCAATTGCTGGTTCTCGGTGCTTTTGAATGGTGAGACTCATGGCTATTTTAAATCCACTAGAGGTATTCGTCAAGGAGATCCTCTTGCACCGGCACCATTTATCTTGGCTCAAGAAGTTCTCAGCAGGGGTGTGTCAGGTTTGTTTCGTGGGAGTTTTGGTAGGGCATATCAAACTATGAGACGTTGTCCTCTAGTTTCCCATTTGTTATTTGCTGATGACACTTTAATTTTTTCTAATGGTTCAGCAAGGCATGTTAGGCGGCTTATGGCTTTTCTAAGGGATTATGAAGTTTCCTCTGGGCAAATGATAAATGTGGCCAAGAGTTCCTTTCTCTTATCCGAAAGGGCCTCCTTATCTATTAGCCGATCCATTGGCCAAATCACAGGTTTTGTTCGGGGTTCACTTCCATTCAAATACCTTGGTGTTTCTATTTACTCTGGAAGACGGAGGCCTCTCTACTTCTCACACATCCTCTCTAAAACGGCCAATAAATTACAAGCATGGAAGTCAAAATTTCTGTCATCTGGTGGCAGGCTGATTTTATTAAGACATGTGCTATCAGCTATTCCTATCTATACTATGTCTTCTTTATCCATCCCCAGTACGGTCATCAAATCTTTTCATAAATTACTTGCTAATTTTTTCTGGGGTTCTTATGAAGGTTCTCCGAAGAAGCATTGGGTATCCTGGAAAACCATTGCTTAGCCCAAGGAGTGTGGGGGCCTTGGGATCCTTAATTTGCAGGACATGCAGATTGCCTTAAGGACTAAACTTTTATGGAAGGCGATTACTGGAAATTCACTGTGGGGAAATTTTTTCAAGGCTAGATACCTTCACAACAGTCATTTCTCTGAGGCTTCTTATGACTCCATGTCTGCTGCTGATAGCCGCCTCTGGCGGCTTGCCTCATCCTTGATCGCCTCCAACCATCGGGTATTTCTTGCTAATATGGAATCTAATGCTAGTTTCTGGTTTGATGTTTGGACAGGTTTTGTCCCTTTACATAGTTACATTCCAGAAAGCATATGGAGGAACCTTGCAGGAAAAACTTTATCTATTATGCAAGTTGTACATGAGTCTGGGGGTCATCATCTGATGCTGGCCCATCGATATTGCCCCGATGGTTCTTAGCAACACTATTGCGGTTAATGGGGACACGTATAAGTGGATTTGGTGTCCAAATCCAGATGGTAAATTCACCTCGTCCTCTGTGCGCAAGCTTTCTCAAGGAATCCACATACCTGGCTGGGACAAGTTGTGGAGCTCCGCCATCCCTGTCAAATGGTCTATCCTAGCTTGGCGTTTGGTGAAGCACTGTGTGCCTACTGATGATATCTTAGTGGGTTGTGGTATCCCTCTTTGCTCCATGTGTTCTTGCTGCTCTCTCCCTAGTGCTGAATCTGGTACCCACTTGTTTTTTCATAGTGATGTGGCTAAGGATGTGTGGGCATCTCTTTGTGATGTCCTTCAACTATATAATCTGTAGATCCAAAATGCGGCGCAAGGAACTATCTTCTTCCTGTCTGGCTACTTTGGCTGTACATCTTGGGGAAAGCTTGCTCGGTTTATTTTCCTCTCTATGATATGGGAGCTATGGTGCAGTCGAAACCGTGCCAGATTTGACTCTATTCCTATGTCCAGCCAACAAGTACTGTTTAAAGTTAGGCTGACTGTGCAGGATGCTATTAGCGCCCCTTTATTTATTCTGAAAGACTTGGCGCCAGCTCAGCTTAGGTTCTTATCGCAGTGGGGGATTTCTCTACCACAGTTGGTTAATCCACCTCCAAGGATTGTTAGATGGTTACTTCCTCCAACAGGGAGACACAAGCTCAATGTTGATGGCCCTTACAAGCATTCTACGGGTATGCAGCAGGTGGTGGTATCCTCCGGAATGATCGTGGGGATGTTATTTTCTCTTTTGCCCACCGCTACCCCCAGGTTCACTCCAGCCTTGAGACTGAAGCGCTAGCCTTAAGGGATGGTCTTACTCTGTGCTGCACTCGTGGTGTTGCTAATCTTATTGTTGAATCTGATTCTATGGTTCTAGTGCAAATCATCAAGGGACGATTCCTTTGTCCATGGCGGCTTGTCTTCCCTGTTCATGACATTTTATCCAAATGCCAGACCCTCCACGTCTCTATTTGTCATGTATTTAGGGAGATCAACCAGGTTGCAGATGCTCTTGCTAATTTTGGTTGTTCTTCTTTAGATCTTTGTAATCTCTGGTCTTCTTGGGCTGATCTCCCCCCTTCTGTAAAGGGACCTTGCCGTCTTGATAAGGCTGAGTTTCCTTCCATTAGGCCCTAAGACCTATCATGTACTGTTGTTTCTCAATTTTATTAATAAAAGTCCCTGGGAGTTGTGTGGTGGTGGAGTGGTAACCTCATTCCTTCTCTGAAGGGGTGAGCACTCTCCCTCTACCTCTTCTAGGTATTCGCTTAAAAAAAAAATACCATACAAAACTTCATCATTAAGTAATTCTGAAAAACCTGGATTCCAACTTAATTGAATTAAAATATTCTCGTCAGAATAAATCATTCTTTTAAGCCTTACTAAACTAAAATAAGGTGATTTCACCAGTATAAATGCAATTTGTATTGAAGTTAAACATCCTTAAGAAGTCTGAGTTAGGAAAGAAGTTGTCCATTTTGTTTGATTGATTTTTCTTGAAATAGAGGCAATGAGCATTCAAATATAGTAAACATTTTTCACTCAAGTACACATGTTTTTCACACACCAGAGTCCCTGGTTACTGAATATTTACTAATTATTCTGCCTCAAGGGGTTAATGAAAATATTTTGACATGGAAATATACGTTTATCAGACGCCAATATTTCTAGTTACTCAGTTAACATTGATCTTAAATATTTTGATTTAAGCCCTTAGAACAGAGATAACATGACACTTCATGACATACATAGCTCATCACTTTCTGTGAAGGTGTGCAGTTTCTCAGTATTCATGCCATTGCTCTACTAGAAAACAAATTGTTTTAATGAGCATCAAGAATTTGACACAACTTTAACCTTTATCAAACTCAAAAGAAATGTGTAAGGACAATACTGAATTGAACATTTTTCAACCAGGGGAATCAAATTACTTTAGAATTTCAGAAAATAAAAGAATGTTGACTTGAAGAATATGTTAAGACTATTAAGAGTGCATTCCTGATTGTTTTCAGAAGAATTAATGATCAAGTTATGAATTACATATTAAAACCACTAAATTGGTTTTCGTTTGATGAGAGAAAAAAGTAGTGAAGCCTTTAGCTCCCCTTAATTATTGACCTGATCAATTTTCATCAAAAATAAAGAGAGTCCTTCTTCAATCATGGGATTCACAAGAAGTTAAATGAAGTGAATGTGACTCAAATTGAAAGATTTGAAAATGATATTGAAGAATTGTGTCGACACAGAAATGGATATGTGTTGACACATAATCTGTGAAAAGATCACTCACAACTGAGGAACAATGGTCTAGTGTCGACACTACACTAATTGTGTGTCGACCTGACAGCTTAGCAGATACACTGATTGTCCCATCAAATTTGATCAAACACTGCAGATTGTTCTCAAATACTTCATGTGCCAATCGGGTACCATTGTAGCCTCCTTTCCAAACTCAATTTCTCTTCTCAAAAATTAATGCTCCTCCTCAAAATATGCATTACTGAAACATATGGTATTTAAATATGTACAACCAATTTAGCACTCAATTTCAGCATTCAGTCAAGCATGATCAGCATGAGAGATATGAACATTAACAAATAGACATGTTTCGAACACAACCAATTTCATTTTTTTAATTTTTAAAAATTAATGATTCTTACCCAAGGAAGATCATTGGTACTTGGCGGAGGATTTTCCTCAACACATAATGATAGCTTTCAGACAAGCCTAACTTGCCCTTCCACAAATCACCATTTGATATACCAATTAATCTATGCATAAGAATCCTAATTGATTTCAGTTTTTATTGCATCTGGTAAATTCCAAGTTCTCTTCTCAAGGATGTGAATCTTTCTTCTACCAATGGTTTTGTAAAAATGTCAGCAATTTGTTTTTCAGTAGGAATGAATTCCAGTTCAATGTTCTTGTTTGCAACTTCATCCCTAAGAAAATGATGTATAATTTCAATATGTTTTGTCCTGGAATGTTGAATTGGATTTTTGGAGAGATTAATAGCACTAGTATTGTCACACATAATAGATGAACATCCAATATCAATATTATAGTCAAGTAATTAACTTTTAATTCACAACACTTGAGCTGCACAACTCTCTGCAGCAACATATTCTGCTTCTACAGTAGAGAGTGCAACTGAGTGTTGCTTTTTGGATGCCCATGTTATCATGCAATTACCCAAGAATTGACAATAACCACTAGTACTCTTCCTATCAAGTTTACAACCAGCATAGTCAGCATCAGAATATGAAATTAAATCAACATGACAACCAGCTGGATACCATAAACCCAAGTCACATGTACCACAAAGGTATCTAAAAATTCTCTTAGCAGCAAGCAAGTGACTTTCCTTAGGACTAGACTGAAATATAGCACAAAGATAAACACTAAACTGAATATCAGGTCTACTTATAGTAAGATATAAAAGAGATCCAATCATACCTCTGTATTGCTTTACATCAACCATTTTACCTTTTTCATTATTGTCCAATTTGATGCTTGTACTCATGGGAGTGGATGCTAGCTTGGCTTGCTCAAAATGAAATCTTTTCAGTAATTCTTTGACATATTTTGCTTGGTTGATGAAAAATCTGTCTTCAAGTTGTTTGACTTGCAAACCAAGGAAAAATTGTAATTCTCCCATAAGACTCATTTCAAATTCACTGTGCATGTGATTTTAAAATTCTTTACACAGTGAAGGATTGGTGGAACCAAACATAATATCGTCCACATAAACCTGAACTACAATGATGTGATTGTGGACAGATTTTGTGAAAAGAGTTTGATCCACCTTACCTCTAGAATAATTTTTACTAACCAAAAAGCTGTTCAGCCTGTCATACTATACTCTTGGAGCTTGTTTCAATCCATAAAGAGCTTTATGCAGTTTATAAACATAGTTAGGTTTATCATTATCTTCAAATCCAGATGGTTGTGCAACAAACACTTCTTCTTTGATATAACCATTCAGAAAAGTAGTTTTCACATCCATTTTAAATAATTTGAAATTTTGGAACATGCATATGCCAATAAAATCCTTAAAGCTTCCAATCTAGCTACTAGTGCAAAGGATTTTTCAAAACCTACCCCAAACTCTTGATTGTATCCTTTTGCTACCAATCTAGCTTTATTCCTCACAACTTTTCCTTCTTCATTCAGTTTATTCCTAAATACCCACCTATTTCCAATATTGAGTTTTCGGGATTTCTAGGAACTAGACTCCAAACATTATTCCTTTTGAATTGATTGAATTCATCATGCATCGCTTCTACCCAAGAGTTATCTTTCAAGGCTTCTTCAATGTTTTTAGGTTCCATTTGAGATATAAAAGCCATTTGGTCTTGTTCAATGATAATTTTGAAATGAGATCTAGTATGAACTTTATCATTGACATTACCTACAACGTTCTCAAGTGGATGATCTTTGGAATATTTGAAGTTACCTCTTGTCACTATACTGAATTGATCTGATGTCGACCTGATGCTTTGTGGAGTCGGCACATCTTGTTCAGGAAATTCTTCATTCTCAAGTGGTTGATGTGATTCTTTTAAAAGGATATCAGCATCTTCTTCTTGGTTCCTGCAAGAATCATGGTCATTAAGTTTTTCACAATTTCATCAAAAATGACATGTGGAGTTTCTTCCACAGTTCTTGATTCATTATTGAATACCCTATATGACCTTGAATGTTCAGAGTATCTAGAAAGATGCCTACATCACTTTTCTTTCAAATTGATCTAGATCATGTTTGTCATTATTATGAATGAAAACTTTACTTCCAAAGACTCTAAAATAGGCAATGTAAGGTTTCTTACCTTTTAAGAGTTCATAGAAAGTTTTCTTAAGTACTGGTCTTACCATGACTCCGTTGAGAATATAGCATGAAATGTTGACAGCTTCTACCCAAAAGCTCCTTGGGATATGACTTTCAATCAACAGAGTTTTCCTTTCAACAATTCCATTCTGTTCAGGAGTCCTTGGGGAAGCAAATCTGTGATTAATTCCTTTTTCTCTGCAAAAATAAAAAAATAGATTATTGTCAAATTCTCCTCTGTGATCAGTAAGTATGGAGCAGATTTTATTTGTTTTTCCATTTTCAATTTTATTAAAGAAATTTTGAAAGTTTTCAAATGTGTCACTCTTGTGGGACAGAAAAAATACCCAGGTAAACCTAGAAAAATCATCAACAATCACAAACTAAAATCTATGTCCACTAAGACTGAGTGTCCGAGTAGGACCAAATAAATTCATATGCAACAATTCAAAGGGTTTGGATGTTATTAATGGTGCAACAGACTTGAATGATTTTCTAGTTTGTTTACTTTGAGCACATACAGAACAAACAATTACAATTTCTTTTTCTTCATTTTAGGTAATCCATTCACAAGAGCATGTCTCATCAATTTATTCAAAATATTCTCACTTGCATGACCTAGTCTACGATGCCACAATTGAAATAGATCATGTTGGCTAGCAACCAAACATAGATTTTCATGTTGATGATCATTCAGGTCAACTAGATAAACATGTTAATCCTTTGACCAAGAACTTTATTTTTCCAGAATCCTTTTCAAAAATTTCACATGATTAGAACTGAAAATTACCTTAAGGCCTTTGTCACAAAGTTGACTGATGCTCAGTAAGTTATGATCAAGACCTTCAACTAACAATACATTTCAATAGAGCTTGAAGGATTCTTACCAACGTTTCCAGTTCCAATGATTTGACCTTTGTTTTTACCTCCAAAGATCACTTGCCACCATCTTTCTCAGTTAGTGAAGAGAATTTTCCCTATCTCCAGTCATATGTCTTGAACAACCACTGTCAAGCTACCGTTTGTCTCTTGTGGGTTGTAAGACATTCCTGCAAAGAGATTTAGAAAGAGGATTTTGGTACCCAAATTGTTTTGGGTCCCATCAGTTTTGTCAATTCAATAGCAATTTATTTTGGAATCCAGATTTGTTTCATTCTACATACATTCACATTTGATCTGCAATTGTCATCAGTATGTCCAGATTTCTTGCAAATTGTGCATGTCTGGTGTGAAATTTTTGTTGCTTTTCAAATTAGAGTTAGATCTAAATGTGAAGTTTTTGTTGCTTTTCAGATATGAGATAGATCTAACATTTGGCTTCAAGTTCTGTTGATTATTAACTTGAACTCTTCCATGTTTGGATTGTATTTTAGAAATTTTCAATTGATTCTGATTTTTGAGTTTTGAGTTCATTGGTGGTTTTCCCTGAATGTTCTTTCCTAACTGATTGTGAGAGGTGGTTCCTTTAATAAATGATGTATTAAAGTCTGTCCAATTTTCTTCTTGTTCTCTGACTGAAAACCTAAACCATACTTAGTAGTGTTCATCTGAACTCCAATATAGCATCTAGATTTTCTTTCCCTTTAACAAATTTGGACAGAGTTTCTTTCTTATCATTTAATTCTTTTTGTGCAATTTCAATTCTTCTTGAATCACCTCTTTCTCTTTCTTGAGTTTTTCATTTTATCAATCAAAATTTGTTTCTCTTTTTCAGTATTTTGGCATCTTTCTTTGACATGATCAAGTTGTTCATCAAAATTCTTGTTCCCTTTTCAAGCTAACAATTTCATTATTTAGAAGATTCACTTGTTCAGATTCTTGAGAATTATACAATATGCTGTGAATTTCTTTTCAATGATTTATTTTCATATTTTAATTCACACAATTTTTCAAATAAGGTGGCATATGCTTTTTCTAAATCATCAATTGAAAAATCTTCATATGAAGAACTTACCTCATTGTTCTCTTCATTTCTGGCCATGAGGCATGTAACTTCTTCTTCTTCAGATTCACTTCCTTCTTGCTCTTCATCATCTTCATCACTCCATGTGGCCAACATGGCTCTAGTTTTCTTAAACATTTGATTCTTCAACTTCTTTTTCAAGTCAGGACACTCTCCTCTCATGTGTCCTGGTTCTTGCATTCATAAAAAATTATATCAGTCTTCTTGTGTTTCAATTTTCTTATTGAAATCATTTTTCTTTGAAAATTCTTTCTATTGGAAGGTCTGAATTTACCTTTTCCTTTCTTTCTCAAGAATTTCTTGAATTGCCTTGTCAATAAGGCCAATTCTTCATCATCATCTTCATCATAAGATTCATAGTTTCATTAGATTTTTCAATCACATTCTTTGAGCTAGATAAGGCTTTCAAAGCAATAGGTTTCTTAGAAGTAATGACATATGCATTTCTTTTCAAATTAATCTCATATGTCATTAATGATCCTATCAACTCATCTAATTGCATGGTTGATAAATTCTTTGAATCCTCAATAACAGTGGCCTTTGTGTGCCAAGCATATGGAAGAGACCTAAGTATCTTCCGAACAAGATGACTGTTAGAATAATCTTTTCCTAGACCTCTAAGACCATTTACAATAAGCATGATCCTATCAAATATTTCAGAAATTGTCTCATCACTCTTCATCCTAAACATTTCATGTTCTGAGACTAGTATACTTGCCTTTGTCTCCCTTACCTCTAATGTTCCCTCATAGATCAGTTGAAGTTTATCCCACATCTCCTTCGTAGACTTACATGATGAGACTCCGGAGTAATCTTTGGGATGTATGGCGCACTGTATCATATTCATAGCACTCCAATTGAGTGTGGACTTCTTGATTTTCTCCTTGGTTCATAGATCTTCATCTTCTGGCAGTTCAGCAGGTCCTTTGTCAACAATCTTCTAGAGTTCATAGTCCCGAGCTCTTAAAAACACCTTGTAACGACCCACTTTATATTAGTACGATTATACCAACCCATGTCGGTACAAAGGGCGTCATTACAGTGGGAGATTTACCCAACACTTAACACTAGATTGAGATGTACACAAATATAACAAGATTACAGTGGAAATAAAAAAACTTTCATTCTCATTCCATCATTATCATCATATCCACAATCTATATAGCAATAAAAGAATTACTAAAGTCCACATTATTACAACTTCAAATAGAATACATTGTCCATATGAATTACACAATTCCACTGATTACATACTATGAAAGAAAAGAAACAATGTAGCAATGTTCCCAAAGGTAGCTACTCCTCGCACTCGGAGTCGCTCCTAACTATGTCCTTCTCAGAAGTGGAGACACCTGTCACACCTGTACGCCGAAGCAAGGATGAGTCTAAAGAGACCCAACACACAATCTAAGAACAACACCCTTACACATATCATATGCACATACTATCTTTTACAATAAGGAAAACATATGGTTCGTACTCATGACAAGTTACAATATAACATGATCATCCTACACATGCTCTCTACACATAACATGCAACATGATTTAAAGGTACAAATCGAATTCCATTCATTTCTCATTATGCACAATTAAAGCATGCAACTACTTACAAGATAATAATACGCCTAGCAAGGTATCTATTCATTTTCTCATGCATTTATCCCACTTATTTATACATTATGCTTGCTGTTTTGACATGAATTAAACACAATCATGTGGGTTTACATTTATTCACATGCTAACTAATTCACTTAACAATTTGACATGCTCATATTTCACAATATCACATTTCCCAAGTTCATATGCACATATTCACATTTTACACTTAAATTGTCGTGACACATAGTCCAAACAACCACTAGAAGGACAAACATCACTTAAACATACCCATCACCAAGGTAACACAGTGACAGATCTTGGTTAACTGCGCAGAACTGGGAGAAGCACTCTCCACCCTAACCAGTGGTACTTGTCCACCTCTAGGATTTCATCCTAATGCCCATAGGATATCACATACGTTGAACCATCCTGTAGGGACTTTACTACAATATGGTTCCATAGCCCTCTATGGTAGCAGTGTCACTATCAGCACAATTACACATTAAACATTTTACCACATTCATTTACATTATTCACATGCACTTACACACACACACATGCACTTTTAACTCATATACATGGATCAGTTTACAGAGCATGCTATTACTATTTCACAATGACATTTAACTCATAAAACAATTCTATTCATGATACTAACTACTGAATGATACAATATTAAGCTTAACATGCTCAACATGACTAATTTCCATGGTTAAACCAATAATCGCAATTACTGTCATCAAAACAGAACCAAATTTTTATCACATGTTCTAAACAGTAAACATGTCACATGCTTAATCTTTCAGTTTTTTTTGGATTTGTAAAATAATTATAATAATTGAAACATGGTTCAAGCATATTCTTCACTAATTTCACTTAAGTAGGTTTCACAGTAACACAGACATACTTAACAGTTCCAAACCTCAATTCAGATCTCATACTATCATGAAATAATTATGAAACCCTAATCACAACAAAGCTATTTATATCCATTTAATCATAGTCAGATCATACTCATTATTCATTACAAAAAATTTAATAATTAGAACTATATACAAAAATTCATCCTAGCCTCGTGATGTGACCTACTGACTGTACTTGACCACACATAAAATTTAAAGCATGCACTTATACTCAGAGGTTCGGAAATATACCACAGAAATCAAAAACATCAAATCTGTCAAATCTGATGAACTTGGAGGCACAAGGGTTGCCGCCAACAGTGGTTAACGGCACAGGATGCTGCCGCTAACTCAGGATCTTAACGGCAGCAAGATGGCCGTTATGTTCCTATCTGCAGAAACACAGATAGAGCGCACAAATACAAGAGAATAGGGGGTTCTAGGACATGAGAAAATTTCTAATAAATTCTTGAGACCTACTAGACATGGTTAGGGATGAGATCCATAGGTTACTTGCCTTTGGAAAATATTTAACGGATTTAATTTGTCGAAGATGCTCTCCCCAGCCAAGCCAAGAAGGGGCTCAAAACCTCCCAGATCCGATCTTTTAGGTCGATGTAGGTCGCACACCAGAGTCGGAGAAGCTTCACAAACGCCCAAAGTATCTTTCAGCCGTTGTAGATCGCTGGAAGATGCACACAAACGCCAGATCAAAGCTTCCAAAAGTCGGGTTTTCTCACAGGGTTCTAGGGTTTTCACAAGAGCCAAAGGAACCTAATCTGGCCGAAAACGGTGTTTTTATAAGCTAAGGGGGTCAGGATATGCTTTAGCGTTGGAATCCTACCATTGGAGGTGGGTTTCCAAAACCGGGACTGGAGGAAACACTGCCGTTTCCAGATCTAAAACTGCACAATTTCTGGGAAATAGACGGCCACATTGTTGCCGTTTACTAGGATTCAGCATCCATCAATCTGGACGTCGACTCTCACATAAACATTCATGGATGTTGACGTTAACATGCCTCTTGGCCAGAACACAGAAATGCAGCATAACATGCATATACTATATATATATATATAACACACACAATATGTAATGTATAACTTAAGCACCATATGTACAATGTAAGTAAAACAATATATACATAGCTATCAAGCATATACAAATATACAACATCATGTAAACATTATATGTACTAGGACAAACATATACATACATATAAATAGCTCTATACACAAGTGACTAAACACCATATAACAAAGTCTAAATAAAGAACAAAGTTTGAGGGCCTTACACACCTGCATCCTGTTTTTCTAGTAAGAATAGTCAGATCCATCGAAAAATCGAGGTCTAGTAACTGAGTGACCCTCAGCCATAAACCCCTTAGTGATTTCCATAGCAAAAACTCTTGATCGCTAGATCAAACACTTAGCAAGTGCAATGAGAACCCACTCTGATACCAAATGAAGTGTTGCGGAAAACAGCTATGATGAAATCTAGAAGTGGGGAGGGATGAATAGATTTCAACTGAATTTAAACTTTACTCGATT
Organism: Colocasia esculenta; assembly: GCA_014218235.1. Classification (NCBI taxonomy): domain Eukaryota; kingdom Viridiplantae; phylum Streptophyta; class Magnoliopsida; order Alismatales; family Araceae; genus Colocasia; species Colocasia esculenta. The sequence goes on from CM024755.1 coordinate 90,832,920, forward strand.
AGAAACTCAGAGAAACTAATGAAAAGCTTAGATCTCAGACTTAAACACAATTCTGAGCAAACTAGATAGATTAAGTGATGTGAGAACATCGAGCCTACCAATCATCTAACGCAGAGACAATCAAACCACAATGGCACAAGGATTTAGGGTGGTTCATGTTGGGTTGAGTGTGAAAACAAGTCATTTCCCCTCATATTTTGATGATGACAAGCTGTGATTTTAATGCATAAAAATTGGAACATGTGAAATACATCACCTAAATTACCAATATTCAAAAAGCATGTTTCCAAGCACATTATCATTCATATTCATGATAGTACATTTATCTAATGATTATGTGTTTATTTTCTCAGGGACAAACATTTCTTGCAAAGGTAGTGTCGACAAACCATCAATGGTGTCGACACAATGGCTCAGAGCAAAGGCAGAATGTGAAGAAAAGATCATCTAGTGTCGACACTAGTCCAGGGCAGGTCGACACTAGAGTCAGATTCTAGAGAAACAAGACAGCAGGCTTCAATCTCGGTCAACACCAAAGGCAGGCAGGTCGACACTAGAGAGCCTTCCCAGAAGGCCTGTTTTGCTGTCTGGGACAGCAGGTCGACACTAGATCATCTCAGGTCGACACTAGAGACCTCTCCCAGGGAATTTTTTGCCAGTCTGGGACAGTGTGTCGACACCCTCAAGGCAGTCGACACACTCCGGAATCTCTGTGACTTAAACTTTGTCCTAGACACGTGGCACCCTAGGGATGTAATGTCACGTGTTTTTTGGATCCATGCGGATCGTGTGTGTTGTGGTCGTGGCGGCCATTGTGAGGCCAATGTGAGTCAGTTGTGTGGTATGTGTAATGTGCATGCATGGCTTGAGCAGGTGTAGAGCAGGGTGGGTCCTGAAATAGAATAGGACCTGCTGCTGTTCTGTTGAAGTTGGCGGCCAAGGGTTGCCGTTTACCTGGTAGGCGTCCAGATTTGTGGACGTTTACATAATGAGCTTAGTGGCAGTAGATGTGGACGTTTAGGCTGGCGGTTGATGTTGGCGACAAGGGGGTTGACGCCAACCTGTCAGTTCAACAGGTTATAGGCTCACCCGAGGGCTGTTTTCTCAGCTCTCACTCATTCCCTCTTGCCCCAGCTTGCTGCCCCCGAGTCTTTGAAGCTTCTAACAGGTACCGAGGAGTAGTTGGACGATCGTGGAACGCGCGGCATCGCTTAATTACGCGAGGAAACGTCGCGGCGTGGTGCAATTCGCGTGGGAGCTCGCGGAGGCTCGGCGTGAACCGGGGATTGCAGGAGATTCTAACGCGTTCTGAGGTAGGGGACGAACCCTGTAGCTCCGTAGAAACATTAAAACACATCATAATCACTTGAACCAGCATGATAATCCATGTTTGGATAGAGTTGCACCAAGCGGGATAATGGGGTGGTTTGAGTAGTTTACTGTACGAATCATGTTATAACGGGTTGTATTGGGTTCTAGCATGCTAAAGGAATTGCATTTGCATGTTTTTCAGTAGTTAGAACAGTTAGAAACCCGCAGAACGGATTAGGGTTTCTGCAGGGTTTATGGCCGGAGAACTTGGCGTCAACATCGTTTGCCGCCAAGATCCTCAGCCAGGAGGTTAACGGCCAGGAACCTTGCCGTTGACTCCCAGTAAGCGGCAATCGATGTGGCCGCCTACTTCTATATGAGCAGAAATGTTAAGTACAATAATTATCGATAATGCATGTGTGTTGACGCATGAGGTGCACTGAGTGCACTTGGTTTACGTGTTTAGCATACAAGGTATGCTGTTAGTTGTTTACTTCGGTGACTGCGCGTTGTGTACGCGAGTCAGTTGGGTTCACGTGTAGTGGACCAGTGGTTACTTGTGGTTTACGTGAGGTTTCACGTGTTTTGTGTGTGACGTGCACGTGGTTCTGTGTACGTGGCGAGTAGTACGACGCCTACCGTGGTTACCTCTCCAGTTGGGTGCCCCAGTTCTTTGTGAGCCAGGCTGTTAGCTCGGGGCTTTGTCCCGGTACTTGTGCTGTACCGTCGAGGTCTGTGTCGTCTGACCTGGACACCCTCACTCTTGTGTTAGAGTTGTACGTCCGGCTGAGGGAAAGACGACAGTGGGACAGTGACACTTGAGTTTGTTTTTAGTCACTTGTAGCGCGCTCGTAGTTGGGGGTACGGACACCAGTAGACGTACTGGACCCCAGCTAGTCCTTTTCCAGTGCCTCACTCTAGCGAGCCCAGGCCAGGGTCTCTGGAGGTGCCAGGCATGGGCCTGTGACCGTGTGGTCTGCAGGTGGTGGTGTTTAGTTGGTCTCCACAGTTGCTTGACCTTTTTACGTGGAGCGGCAGCTGGACCTTTCGTCCGTGGCTGCGAGACTGAGAGGTAGACCTGTGTTAGTTGTCCGAGTCAGTTTCTGGTGTCGCGAACCAGTTCACGTGGCTCGTGTTGGCTGTCTCTACTTTAGCTTGTACACCTGTACGGTTTGCCGTTTAATTATTACTGTTGTTTCTCGTAGTCGGCAGACGGTGAGTACTTTTACAGCTTTACTTACCTGCTTAGCTGTTATATTAATTGTTGGTGCTGTTTACTATTCGTACTCGTGGTGTTTGTTCGCTCGGTTTTGGGGGAGTTCCCTACTGAGCCAGTGACTAGAGAGGCTCACCCCTACCCCCACAGGTGAGAGCGAGGAGGACGTCTCTCGTCCGACGTCCAGTTCCGGGCCGCGTCGTAGCGGTGCAGGGTCAGCACCTCCAGCAGAGTAGCTTCAGCAGTGTAGTTTTGTAGTTGTTTACTTTCTTCAGTTGTACCTCGGGGTATGCCCCAGGCTCTTGTACTTCTTTTTTTTTTGTGAAATTTGGCTATGTAAACTTGTGAAATATATATGAAATGTGGTGTGTTCCTTTATGTTTACACGGACTGTGGTTTGGTATCCCTTGCGAGGCTTCGGCCCGTTCGCGGGAGGCGGACTCGGATCAAGTACGTTATCGGTTTAACGGCTTGACCGAGGCGATCCGTCACAGTTGGTATCAGAGCAAGGTCCGTGTTAAATAAGGGAATTAAAAGATACATAGCCTTATTTCGTCTTTATACACTGCTGGTAGGGACCCTGGTTTTTGATCATTTGTGGTTTTGATTTTTGTCTGGTGTTTTGTGTGTAGAAATTTTCTGAAATGGCTGATAGGAGAGATTGGGGTGGTGGAGGAGATGATCCGGAGGAAAGCACCCAGCGTATGATAGAAAGGATTTGGGAAAGCCTCACGGATATTCGGGCAAGAATGGATCAGCAGGCGCCAGTACCACCATTGCAGTGCCACCTGGGGATGGAGAGGCTGTACCTGTTGCTCCAGTTCCGCCGAGAGTGGAGGTGCCTTTTGTAGCTCATGTGCCACCACCAGTGTTGTTAGCGGAAGAACCAGTGTTGCAGTTGAAAAGTTTCTGAGATTGCAGCCACCTACTTATTCAGGAGGCTGAATCCAGATACATTGAGCATTGGGTTCATGAAATTGAGAGAGTTTTTGCGACTATGAGGTGTCCGGCAGCGGATAGAGTGGTGTTAGCTGCTTACCAGTTGAGAGGTTTTGCCTTGGAATGGTGGCGATTGAAGATGCAACCACTTTTGCAGGAAGGACGGAAGAAGTTATCACTTGGCCGGAGTTTCTTGATGTATTTAACGATACATTCTTTCCGATCCAAGTGCAGCAAGTAAAAAGAGAGCAATTCCGAACTCTTCAGCAAGGTAACTCTTCGGTCTTAGAGTACCAGATGAGATTTATGGCACTTAGCCGTTATGCGCCATATGTGGTTTCAGATAATAATATGATGGTTGAGTACTTTATCAGAGGTTTGAGAGTGGAATTGCAGGATGCGATAGTACCCTCTGTGTGTAAGACAGTGGAAGAAGCAGCGCAGAGGGCAGCTACTTTGGAGAGGTCTATCCGACTCGTCAGGCAGGCAGGTGAGCAGGTTCAGGTAGTTTCTGGCTACCGCAGCAGTCAGTAGGTGCAAGCAAGGGCAAGGCACCAGCAGGACCTTCTTCATTTGGTTTCGGGAAATGGGGCCAGAAGTTAAAGCAAGCATTTAAAGGCAAAGGAAGAGGATGGGGAGGTCGTTAGCAGTTGCAGCAAGGCCGAGGTAGGCCTGAGGTGGAGGAGTCGCAGCAGTATACTGCCAGGCAGCCTATTATTCCTCTAGGGTATAGATGTTATAATTGCAATCAGCCGGGACATTTGATCCGCATTGTCCGTATGCAAGAGAGTATGGATATGGCAGAGGTGTGCAGCAGCAGCAGCCTCAGCAGTTCCAGCAGCCACAGGCAGGTCGTGGCAGAGGAGCACCACAGCAGCGAGGGAGAGGCCGGGTTATGGCTATCACCCGAGCCCAGGCAGAGGCGTCAAATATTATAGAAGGTATTTTACCTCTTTATGAATATTCAGCAAGAGTCTTATTTGATTCGGGTGCCTCTCATTCTTTTATTTCCGAAGAATTTCTGGATTGCATAGCTCATCCTTTAGAAGAGAAGTCTTGTGAGTTAGTGGTGGAGGTTCCTTCAGGTGAGTTCTTACTCACTTCGAGCTATATAGATGAAGCTCCTGTTATGATTGAAGGGAACCAGATGCCGGGTCGGTTGTATGCCCTGCAGCTGTCAGATTATGATATCATTCTGGGTATGGATTGGCTTGAGATATATGGAGCAATGTTAGATTGCAGAAAGAAAAGGATCAGATTTTGTCATCCTAATGGTGCAGTGTTTGAATATCAAGGTATGCCTTTTTATACCTCCAAGTTTCTAATTTCTGCAATTAAAGCTAGAGAGTTGATAAATGATGGGTGTGTGGCCTATTTAGCCTCAGTGAGTTTGGTAGAAGCCAGTCAGCCAATGGAAGCAGTTCCCGTGGTTAGGGAATTGCTGATGTTTTTCGGAAGATTTGCCTGGTTTAGCTCCACACAGAGAGGTGGACTTTTCTATTGAGTTGCTGCCAGGTACCATGCCGATTTCCAAAGCCCCATATCGGATGGCACCAGCAGAACTTAAATAATTGAAAAAGCAATTAGAAGAATTGTCAGAAAGGTTTTATTAGACCGAGTCATTCCCCGTGGGGAGCGCCGTTTTTATTTGTGAAAAAGAAAGATGGAAGTTTTCGGATGTGCATTGATTATAGAAAGTTGAATGATGTGACCATTAAGAATAGTACCCGTTGCCAAGGATAGATGATTATTTGATCAGTTGCAATCAGCAAAAGTGTTTTCTAAGATTGATTTGAGATCCGGGTACCATCAGTTGAGAATCAAAGAGGAGGATATAGATAAGACAGCGTTCAGAACCAGATATGGTCACTATGAGTTTGTGGTAATGCCTTTTGGGTTGACTAATGCTCCTGCAGGTTTTATGGATCTGATGAATAGAATTTTTCATCCATATTTAGATCAATTTATTGTGGTCTTTATTGATGATATTCTAATTTATTCAGCATCTGAAGAGGAGCATGCAGCTCATTTGAGGTTTACCTTGCAGTTGTTAAGAGATAACCAGCTGTTTGCTAAATTTAGTAAGTGTGAATTCTGGTTAAAGGAAATTCAGTTTTTGGGTCATGTTATCTCAGCTAAGGGAGTAGCAGTGGACCCGAGTAAAGTGGAAGCTGTGTCTAGGTGGGAAGTGCCTAAGACAATAACCGAGATTAGAAGTTTTCTGGGGTTGGCAGGTTATTATAGGCGCTTTATTCAAGATTTTTCTAAGATTGCAGCACCTATGACTAGATTGACCAAAAGGGTGTGCCTTTTGTGTGGTCCGGTGAATGTCAGAGAAGTTTCATGGGATTGAAGAAAAGACTCACATCAGCACCTATATTGACATTGCCGGCAGGGAGTGGTGGTTTTGTGTTGTATACTGATGCTTCAAGGAGAGGTCTTGGTGCAGTGCTTATGCAGCATGGTAAAGTGATAGCCTATGCATCCAGGCAATTGAAGCCAGCAGAGGAGAATTACCCCCCACTCATGATTTAGAATTGGCAGCAGTTGTGTTTGCTTTGAAAATGTGGAGGCATTATCTGTATGGCGAGAGATTTGAAATTTTTACAGATCATAAAAGCTTGAAGTATATCTTTCGCAGAAAGATTTGAATCTTCGCCAGCGCAGATGGGTTGAATATTTGAAGGATTATGTTTCAGTTTGGCTTACCATCCGGGTAAGGCCAATGTTGTAGCTGATGCTTGAGCAGAAAGGCATATATGAATTTGATGATGATTAAAGATGGAAGTTGTATGAGGAAGTAGCGGAGAATTCCTTGTATGTGCCCAGCAGTCAGCGACGGGCAATTCTAGCTGCTAGTGCAGTAGAGCCATCTTTATATTGGCAGATCATTGAAGCTCAGAGAGCAGATGCAAGTTTACCTGAAATTGTAAAAATGGAAGGAGTTTCTATTGATGATAATTGTGTGGTCAGGCTTAGGGGCAGGTTGTTTGTTCCTGCAGAGAGAGAGGTGAAGCAGCGAGTTCTGGAAGAGGCTCATAAATCTAGGTACACTATTCATCCGGGTAGTACTAAAATGTACCATGATTTAAGAAACATTTTTGGTGGCCTCATATGAAGAAAGAAATAGCAGAATTTGTGGCAAGATGTTCTATCTGTCAGCAGATTAAAGCAGAGCATCAGAAGCCTGGAGGTCTATTGCAACCGTTGCCTATTCCACAGTGGAAATGGGATGATATTGCGATGGACTTTGTGGCAGGTTTACCAAGGTCGAGTTCAGGGCATAATGGAATATGGGTGTTTGTTGACAGATTGACTAAGGTATGCAGATTAGTGGCAGTGAGTATGTCTTGGACAGTGGACAGGTTGGCAAATATTTATGTTGAAAGAATTGTTCCACTGCTGCATGGTATTCCAAAGACTATTGTATCTGATAGAGATCCAAGATTTACTTCTGGTTTTTGGAGATTCTGCAGAAAGTATTGGTTCTGAATTGAGATATAGCTCCGCTTATCATCCCCAGACAGATGGTCAGACAGAGAGGACCATTCAGACAATTGAATTATGTTGCGGGCTTGTTGTTTAGTTTGGGGAGGCAGTTGGGAGCATCATTTGGGAATGGTTGAGTTTGCCTACAATAATAGTTATCATACCAGTCTTGGGATGGCACCGTATGAAGCTTTATATGGAAGGCCATGTAGAACCCCATTGAACTGGCATGAAGTGGGAGAAGGGCAATTAGTGGGTCCTGAATTGATTCAGCAAACCACTGAAGTAGTGAAGCTTATTAAAGAAAAATTGCAGGCAGCTCAAAGTAGGCAGAAAAGTTATGCAGATGTGCGGAGGAGACCACTTCAGTTTGAGGTGGGAGATTTTGTTTTTCTGAGAGTTTCCCCAAGTAAAGGTATAATGAGGTTTGGCAATCTGGAAAGTTGAGTCCAAGGTATGTAGGACCTTTCCAGGTAATTGAAAGAATTGGGGAAGCAGCTTATAGGCTGGATTTGCCAGCTGATTTTGCAGATGTGCATGATATTTTCCATGTCTCTATGTTGAAAAATGTATTGAAGATCCAGCTCAAATAATTAGATATCAAGGTGGTGACCTGAGGCCGGACATGACTATGCCAGAGTATCCGGTGCAGATCACAGATCGAAAGATAAAGAAGCTGAGAAATAAAGAAATTGAGCTAGTTAAAGTGAGATAGGAAAATAGGTTGGGTGGTGAGGATACCTGGGAGTTGGCCGCAGAAATGGCTAAAGGGTATCCCTATCTGTTTGAATAAGTTTGTGTATTTTCTTTTTAGATGATAGTACTTGTAAAGGTGTGTATGTATGAGTTGTTTACTTTGATTGTGTTATGAATTTCGAGGTCGAAATTTTCTTTTTAGATGATAGTAATGTAACGTCGCGTGTTTTTTGGATCCATGCGGATTGTGTGTGTTGTGTTGTGGCGGCCGTTGTGAGGCCAGTGTGAGTCAGTTGTGTGTATGTGTGTAATGTGCATGTGTGGCTTGAGCAGGTGTAGAGCAGGGTGGGTCCTGAAATGAGAATAGGACCTGCTGCTGTTCTGTGAAGTTGGCGGCCAAGGGTTGCCGTTTACCTGGTAGGCGTCCAGATTTGTGGACGTTTACATAATGAGCTTAGCGGCAGTAGATGTGGACGTTTAGGCTGGCGGTTGATGTTGGCGACAAGGGGTTGACGCCAACCTGTCAGTTCAACAGGTTATAGGCTCACCCGAGGGCTATTTTCTCAGCTCTCACTCATTCCCTCTTGCCCCAGCTTGCTGCCCCGAATCTTTGAAGCTTCCACAGGTACCGAGGAGTAGTTGGACGATCGTGGAACGCGCGACATCGCTTAATACGCGAGGAAACGTCGCGGCGTGGTGCAATTCGCGTGGGAGCTCGCGGAGGGCTCGGCGTGAATCGGGGGATTGCAGGAGATTCTAACGCGTTCTGAGGTAGGGGACGAACCTGGTAGCTCCGTGGAAACATTAAAACACATCATAATCACTTGAACCAGCATGTTAATCCATGTTTGGATAGAGTTGCACCAAGCGGGATAATGGGTGGTTTGAGTAGTTTACTGTACGAATCATGTTATAACGGTTGTATTGGGTTCTAGCATGCTAAAGGAATTGCATTTGCATGTTTTTCAGTAGTTAGAACAGTTAGAAAGCCCGCAGAACCGGATTAGGGTTTCTGCAGGGTTTATGGCCGGAGAACTTGGCGTCAACATCGTTTGCCGCCAAGATCCTCAGCCAGGAGGTTAACGGCCAGGAACCTTGCCGTTGACTCCCAATAAGCGGCAATCGATGTGGCCGCCTACTTCTATATGAGCAGAAATGATTAAGTACAATAATTATCGATAATGCATGTGTGTTGACGCATGAGGTGTACTGAGTGCACTTGGTTTACGTGTTTAGCATACAAGGTATGCTGTTAGTTGTTTACTTCGGTGACTGTGCGTTGTGTACGCGAGTCAGTTGGGTTCACGTGTAGTGGACCAGTGGTTACTTGTGGTTTACGTGAGGTTTCACGTGGTTTGTGTGTGACGTGCACGTGGTTCTGTGTACGTGGCGAGTAGTACGACACCTACCGTGGTTACCTCTCCAGTTGGGTGCCCCAGGTTCTTTGTGAGCCAGGCTGTTAGCTCGGGGCTTTGTCCCGGTACTTGTGCTGTACCGTCGAGGTCTGTGTCGTCTGACCTGGACACCCTCACTCTTGTGTTAGAGTTGTACGTCCGGCTGAGGGAAAGACGACAGTGGGACAGTGACACTTGAGTTTGTTTTTAGTCACTTGTAGCGCGCTCGTAGTTGGGGGTACGGACACCAGTAGACATACTGGACCCCAGCTAGTCCTTTTCCAGTGCCTCACTCTAGCGAGCCCAGGCCAGGGTCTCTGGAGGTGCCAGGCATGGGCCTGTGACCGTGTGGTCTGCAGGTGGTGGTGTTTAGTTGGTCTCCACAGTTGCTTGACCTTTTTACGTGGAGCGGCAGCTAGACCTTTCGTCCGTGGCTGCGAGACTGAGAGGTAGACCTGTGTTAGTTGTCCGAGTCAGTTTCTGGTGTCGCGAACCAGTTCACGTGGCTCGTGTTGGCTATCTCTACTTTAGCTTGTACACCTGTATGGTTTGCCGTTTAATTATTACTTTGTTTCTCGTAGTCGGCAGACGGTGAGTACTTTTACAGCTTTACTTACCTGCTTAGCTGTTATATTAATTGTTGGTGCATTTTACTATTCGTACTCGTGGTGTTTATTTCTCTCAGTTTTGGGGGAGTTCCCTACTGAGCAAGTGACTAGAGAGGCTCACCCCTACCCCCACAGGTGAGAGCGAGGAGGACGTCTCTCGTCCGACGTCCAGTTCCGGGCCGCGTCGTAGCGGTGCAGGGTCAGCACCTCCAGCAGAGTAGCTTCAGCAGTGTAGTTTTGTAGTTGTTTACTTTCTTCAGTTGTACCTCGGGGTATGCCCCAGGCTCTTGTACTTCTTTTTAGTTTTTGTGAAATTTGGCTATGTAAACTTGTGAAATATATATGAAATGTGGTGTGTTCCTTTATGTTTACACGGACTGTGGTTTGGTATCCTCTTGCGAGGCTTCGGCCCGTTCGCGGGAGGCGACTCGGATCAAGTACGTTATCGGTTTAACGGCTTGACCGAGGCGATCCGTCACAAGGGATTTGTTGGATAAGCCTTGGATCGTGTGCCCACGACCCCCAAGGGTACACTTGGACTATAGGGTATAAATACCCTCCAATTGGCCATCCAACAAAGAGATCCCTTTCAGAGCCTCCCAGAAGTCCCATTGATGGCTAGAAGGTTCCTCCTCCCTGTTCTTGCCTTCCTGGTGCTTCCTCAAGCCAATTCTCATCTTCTCAAGCGTGAGAAGTGGAGATTGATCGTTGAAGAAGCATTGGATTCCTCAAGGAGCAGATCAAGTAGAAGCCGATTTCTGTGAAGAATTCAGGAAGATCCTGAAGATCAAATTGCAGAGCATCGCCCAGGAACTTCCAGATCAAGATCTTCACAATTCGATCTTCTACAAGGGAGTACATCTGAAGAGAAAAGCTATCAGTACAATTCTCATCTTCATTTTTCTCTTTGAGTAATTCTGAGATTGTGCATGGTTGTTGCATGAGTCTCATGAATTCACTTTTGTTGGACTAGATCTTTTGCTAGAGGATCTGAGTCTTGTGTTTTTCTAGCAAGTTGTTTGTGAGCCGTCGAGCTTAGTGGTTTTTGAGTCATCGTACTCAAGGTGTTTGTTGAGCAGTCTTGCTCAGGGTCAAGAGTAGTCTTGCTCTAGAGGTCGTGTGAGTTGTAAACTCAAGAGTTGGAGTTGTCTGGCTCCAGTGGGTGTGTTGTACCCAGGTTGGTTAGTGGATCCTCACTGTGTGAGGGGTGGATGTAGGAATCACATGGTGTGATTTCCGAACCACCTAAAAATCTCTGTGCATTGATCTGATTGTGGTTTGAACTTATCCTTCGTTAGATGCAAGCATAGGATCGTTTGAATTCATCTAATCAATTTGTTCACACACACTTCGTTTGCACAACTCACTCAATTTATCTTCAGATCTGTGAAATCTGTTTTTCAATTCGCCTCTGATTTTCAGAGTTTTAAAATTGGTTAAGCTTCCGCATTAGTAGGCCTAGATCTATTCAACCCCCCCTTCTAGATCTTGTCCTCACCTTTTATCGATCCTTCAATTGGTATCAAAGCGGGTTTACACCTGATCTGATTTGATCTGAGTAATTTCTGAGTGTTCTGTGTGATTTTTTTGCTTGCTTGTTTGATTGCTGAGTGTTTCCTTCTTTGCACTATCTGTTTAATTAAATGGATTCCAGAGGATTCATAGCTGAGGGTCATTCCATAAATAGGCCACCATTCTTTAATGGAACGGACTATACTTATTGGAAAAATAGAATGCATGTTTTTCTAAGAGCCCAAAATTATGAAATCTGGAAAGTAGTGGAGGTAGACCCTATGAAAACTGGGGAGAGGAAGAAACTGGACTAGGGAATAGATAAGAAGAGCTACATGAATTACAGTGCCATGAATATGATTCAATGTGCTGTTCACCCAAAGAGTACTCAAGAATCTCAATGTGCAAATCTTCCAAAGAGATGTGGGATAAACTTGAGTTACTCTATGAGGGAACATCTCAGGTTAAAGAAACCAAGGCTAACATACTTGTCTCTGAATATGAATTGTTCATGATGAAATCTAATGAGACAATCTCTGAAATGTTTGCCAGGTTTATGATCATAGTCATTGGACTGAAGGCCTTAGGTAAGGACTATACTGATGCTAACTTGGTAAGAAAAATTCTACGTTCTCTCTCTTCAATTTGGCACACAAAAGCCACAATCATTGAAGATTCTAAAGATCTGTCCAAAATTCTTTGGATGAGTTGATAGGATCTTTAATGACATATGAAATCAATCTAAAGAGAAATGAAGAACATATAATCAAAACCAAGCCAGTAGCTCTAAGGCCTCATCTAGTAACAAAGACAAGAGTCAGGATAAAACTAGTTCTGATGAGTCTGAGTCAAATGAGGATGAAATTGCCTCCATGACTAGGCAATTCAAAAAATTTTTGAAATATAGAAAAGGAAAAATGTCTGGAAAAAAGAAATATTCATCAGGTAAAAGAAACATTTCCTTTTCTAATGCTAACTCTAACAAGAATAAAAAATCTGACGAAATTATCATCTGTTACAGGTGCAACAAGCCAGGACATATAAGGGAGAATGTCCTGAAAACAAGAAGGAGAAGCACAAAAAGATTCACAAATTCAAGAAGCCAAAGGCCATGGTAGCCACTTGGTCTGATGAAGACTCAAGTGAAAAGGAAGAAGAAGAAAAATCCTCAAGTTCTGATAGTGAGGAAATCTGCTTCATGGCTAATAGCTTTGATGGAAAGGTAAGTACATCTTTCGAAGACTTTTCAGTTGAAGATTGGCAAGATGCTTATGCAGAACTTGTTGAAAACTATACTGAAATGAGGAAAGAAAATAAACATCTCAAAAAGAAAATTGAAAGCATTTACCATAACCAATCCTCAAACAAAAGAATCTGTGAACTAGATAATGAAGTAACATAACTGAATGAAGAAAAAGAAAATCTTCTGAATTTGATTGATGAACTTAAGCTAGCCTCTCAAAAGGCCAACCATGAATTCAAAGAACTGTTCGGAAAGCTGGAAATTGAAAACCATGTTAAACAACAAAAGGTTGAAGAAATAAAAAACTTACAAAACCAGCTAAAAGAAAAGGATGAAGTTATTGAAACATTCACAAATGGTAAAGATAATCTGGAGGCCTTGCTGGGAGCAAAAATGAAATCAATCTCACATGGACTAGGATTTGATAAACAACAAATCTAAGAAAGACAAATCTAGTGAGAAGAAGATAAAGCACCATTAATCAAATTTGTCAAAGCCCTAGTCTTGAGAACACAGAAATCAAACAATCATCAACAAAACACCAATGTCCAAAAACTCAGAAAAAAAGCAAGTCACCAGGTCGACACAGTCACCTGACAGGTCGACCTGCTCAACATCAACCAAGACAAACAACAAAATAAAAATTCAAATAAAAACTTGAAAAATAAGAAAATGTCAAAGGAAGTCATTCATGAAAAACCTTGGACTTCCAAGACAAGATATCAAGCTGATTGGAAACAATGGCATTACAACCCATGTTGGTATCATCCCCAATTCTGTTATCCAAATTTTCTGATGTACAAAAAAATCCTTGGATTCCACCTCCTCATCTAAACTCTCATGCTCAAATGAAAACCTCCCCTCCTACCAAAAAAAAAACACTGGTGTTTTCATTCCTAAGGAAAGAAGAAAGTGAAAAAGACAGAGAACACCACTGTAATAAAACAAAAATAAAAAACAAGTCAAATTGGGTGAGAAAAGATTTGTTAACATTGTCCAAACATTCTGATGGTCCCAACTCTGTTTGGGTACCAAATATCTCTCCACTAATTGATTTTGCAGGAAGGTCGTGCACCCAATTCAAATGTGTGGTTCCTTGACAGTGGGTGTTCACGACATATGACTGGAGATAGAGCCAAATTTTCATTCCTGATTGAGAAGGAGGGAGGTTCAGTAACATTTGGAGGTAAAAATAAAGGAAAGATCATTGGATCTGGAAAGGTTGGTCAAACTTCCTCAAACTCTGTTGATAGTGTTTTATTAGTTGATGGTCTTGATTAATCTGCTAAGTATTAGCCAACTATGTGACAAAGGTCACAAAGTTGTGTTTGAATCCAATTTCTGTAAGATCATTGATTCATCAACTGATAAAATAAAATTTTGTGGAAAAAGGGAAAACAATGTTTACATGATTGACCTTAATAAAAACTTTTCTGAAAATCTTTGCTTTGTTGCTAATAAAGATGAAATTGCATGGACTTGGCACAAAAGACTTGGCCATGCAAGTTTCAGAACCTTGAATAAATTGTTAAGGCTGAACTTGGTTAAGGGTCTTCCTGAATCTTTCTCTAACATTGAAAATCACGTTTGTGGGATCTGTGCCCAAGGAAAACAAACCAGGAAATCTTTTAAAAACTTCAATAAGGTACTCACATCTAGGCCACTAGAACTACTTCACATGGACCTTTTTGGCCCAACAAGAGTTCTAAGTCTAAGTGGCAAGAGATATGGGTTTGTAATCATTGATGATTTTACCAGATTTACTTGGGTTATCTTCTTGTCCCACAAAAGTGACACTTGCCTTGAGTTCAGGAAATTCTATACCACTGCCCTAACAAACTTTTCATATAAAATCAAAAATATTTTAACTGATCATGGGGGAGAATTTGAAAACCAATGCTTTTCTGATTTATGTGCTGAACTTCAAATATTTCACAAGTTTTCTTCACCAAGAACTCCAGAACAAAATGGAGTTGTGGAAAGAAAAAATAGAACTCTTGTGGAAATGGCTAGATCCATGCTCTTAGAAAGCAATTTGCCCAAATCCTTCTGGCTGAAGCTGTAAACACAGCAAATCACATTCTGAATAGAGCTTTGATCAGACCAAAAATTAGAAAAACCCCCTATGAATTATTGAAAAACAAAAAACCAACTGTTTCTTACTTCAAAATCTTTGGGTGCAAATGTTATGTATACAACATAATAAAGAAAATCTTGACAAGTTTGATGCTAAGAGTCAGGAAGCCATCTTCCTTGGTTATTCAGAAGTGTCAAGAGCTTTCAGAGTGTACATTCTAAAAAACAAAAATGTTGAAGAATCTCCACATATTATTTTGATGAAAATTCCTTTTCAACTAACAGTTCTAAATCTTGCAGGGAAAGACAAGACAGTGAAGAGGATGATTTCATTGTGGACTCTTCACCAACTGTTGAGGAGCTTGAAGACATTGGTGAGAACTTGACATCATTCACCATCTTCAAGTGGATCAGGTAACATTGCTCCAGATTTAGGTACCCCTCAACAGGTAATTTCTGAACATCGAATTTTGAGAGATCACCCATTGGATAATGTTGTTGGCAATTTGCATGATAGAGTTAGGACTAGATCTTCATTCCTGCATGCTATTGAAGAAGACCCACTAGCTCTAATTTCCCAAATTGAACCAAAGTCAATTGATGAAGCTTTATCAAGTTCTGATTGGATTAATGTCATGCATGATGAACTTCATCAATTTGAAAGAAATCAAGTATGAGAATTAGTACCTAGACCTAGTGACCAAACAATCATTCACTAGATGGGTCTTCAGAAATAAGTTGAATGAGAATGGTCAAGTCATAAAAATAAAGCTAGGCTAGTTGCAAAGGGGTACAATCAAGAGTTTGGAATTGACTTTGAAGAATCATATGCCCCTGTAGCTAGACTAGAAGCAGTTAGGATTTTTCTTGCTTTTGCATCCTCCATGAAATTCAAAGTTTATCAAATGGATGTTAAAAGTGCATTTTTAAATGGATATATCAAGGAAAATGTTTTTGTTGAACAACCTCCTGGTTTTGAAAATGAAAAACATCCTAACCATGTTTTCAAGCTTCATAAGGCTCTCTATGGTCTTAAACAAGCTCCAAGAGCTTGGTATGACCGTTTGAGTTCCTTTTTACTTGAAAAAGGATATTCTAGAGGAAATGTTGATCAAACATTGTTCACAAAAACAATAAATAATCAAATAATTGCAGTCCAAATTTATGTTGATGACATAATATTTGGATCAACCAATAAAGGCCTGTGCAATGAATTTTCCAATCAAATGAAAAATGAATTTGAAATGAGTTTAATGGGAGATCTAAGTTTTTCTTGGGATTGCAGGGTAACCAAACACATGAGGGGATCTTCATCAGTCAACCAAGTATGTCAAAGAACTTCTGAAAAGTTTGACTTTCAGAACCTCAAACATTCAAACACACCAATTGCCATTAATGCTAAGCTAGAAGAAGACTCAAATGGTAAGTCAGTAGACCCAAAGACCTACAGAGGTATGATTGGTTCTCTACTTTATCTTACAACTTCTAGACCTGATATTCAGTTTAGTGTGTGGTTGTGTGTTAGATTTCAATCAAATCTAAAGAAAGTCACATGTTAGCTGTTAAAAGAATTTTCAAATATCTTGTTGGAACATGTGATTTAGGAATTTGGTATCCTGCTAATTGCAAGTTAGATTTGATTGCCTATTGTGATGCTGACTATGCTGGTTGTAAATTAGATACAAAAAGCACAAGTGGCTTGTGTTTATACTTAGGTGGGTGCCTAATTTCTTGGGCTTCTAAGAAGCAACATTCAGTTGCTCTGTCAACTGCAGAGGCTGAGTATGTTGCTGCTGGTAGGTGTGGAACCCAAATTCCTTGGGTGAAACATCAACTCCTTGATTATGACCAAGACTTAGGTTGTGTTCCCATTCTATGTGATAACACAAGTGCAATAAATCTATCTAAAAACCCCATTCAGCATTCCAGAACCAAGCATATTGAAATTAGGCATCGTTTCTTGAGAGATGAGGTAGCAAAGAAATCTTTGAACTCCACTTCATAGAAACTGAAAAACAAATTGCTGACATTCACAAAACCCCTTCCTGACAGTAGATTCTCATCTTTAAGGAGAGAACTTGGTCTTTGTAAATGTCCTTTAGGATTGGGTTGAGTGTTAGGCATCTTCTGAGGGGGAGTTCTTTGCATCATCATGTTCATTTGCTTCCTTGATTCATACTGATCATATCTCTCCCCATTTCACTTCTATTTCTTTTTGACAATGAACTCTACAACTCACATTGTGTTGAACTTCTTGGTATATCAAATGGTGATTTGAAGAAGGACAGTTCTGCTTGTCTGGACACTTTCACTATGCGAGAGTATGTCTCTGCCAAGTACCAAGAAATGAATATGCAATTGTTGAGGGGGGTTTTTGTTGTTCAAAGAGAATTATTTCTGGTTTCAAAAACTTGCATATCCTTATTCTGATGAAAAGTGGTTGAAATCCTCATCTCAGGGGGAGCTAGAAAATTCACAAGTCATATCTTTGAAAAATCAAAAAATTTTCTTGCATTACATCAATTTCCGGCATGATGTCCTCATTCAGGTGTCTAGAGTCTCAAAATGAACCTTGAGTGATCTACTATTCATTTGTCAACTCTCACCTATATTCAAAAACTATAGAAATTCAGATTTCTTTCAAAGACTGAAGGATAATGTGTGCCTTGAATCTAAACATATTTTTGTTTGCAATTGATGTTGGATATAGATGATGTCTTTTTTGTCAAAAATCTCCAAAATTTGTCAATTCAACAGAGCAATGGCACATGTGCTGAGAAACTGCACACCTTCACAATGAATGAAGTGCCATGTATGTCATGAAGCACTAATGCTATCTCTGTTCAAAGGGGTTCAAAATAAAAAATAAATGAAAAGCAAAATAAATATGTCCTATTCCTTTTTGATGATGATTGAGTAACTGGAAATATTGGCGTCTAAAAAATGTATATTTTCATGTCAAAAGGTCATCATTACCCCTTTGAGACTTGATAATGGATAAATCTTTAGTATCCAGGGACTATAGTGTGTGAAAGCATTAGTTCTTGAGTGAACAAGACTATCTCATTTGATAGTTTGTTTCAAAAAACAAAATGTGTATATCATTGGAGAATTTTTAAAAGAATCACTTTTATCCATCATCAAGTTGTTCTTAAAAGATTGTTTACTTTCCACACACTTGATTTCAGTCTAAAAGATTTTTTTTTATTTCTTTGGACTTGAAGAATATGGTAGTGTGTAGTTGATTTATTAAATGTATTATATCCCTCAAATCATCATTTTAATGACTCAAGTCACTGAATGCTCATATCCTGTTGGATATTGTGTAAAATTGAATTGTGTTGAATTTTTGAAAATTTAACAAATGAATTTTTAGTCTCTTAAATATCCTTGAATTGTTATTCCACCCATTGCTTATCAATATAAGATGTCCCAAAGCTCACTAATTTTTGCCACACTCAAATCTAAATTTTCATTAGGCCAGGTCGACACTACTCCATCTCGTGTCGACACACTTTCACTCAGGTCGACACTCACCTCCTCTAGTGTCGACACTGACCCCCCTGCCAGACTCTTTTTTGCCGTGGGCGCGGTTAAGGATTTGATGTACTGCGGGTAGATACCCTAAAACCCCCTTTTCTTCTCCAGGTCTACCCGACGGTCATCTTCTTCCTGGAATCCGACAGATTTCGAATCCATCTCCACCTCTTCCCTCCTCCACCTTCCCTGTTCCTCTTCTCTCATTCCTCTCTCTCCATCGTCCCCTATTTTTCTATCCATGGCACCAAGTAGGTCCCTCGCCGTGGAGCAAAATCAAGGGCTATGGCAAGGCCCATTCCGGTGGATGTTGATCCTCCTACTGAAAGGAGAACCAAGAGGCGCCATGACCCTGCAGAGCAGCCAGGGTCTCCTTTGCATCCCCATCACCTGCTAAGAGAGGTAGGGCTCATCTTCTCGGCGAGGTAGAGGGTCTTCCTACCCTAGGAGAAAAATTCTGGATTCCTCTCATAAAGTTTCTGAGCAGTCCTCCTCCTCCTCCTCCTCATCATCCTCAGAGTCTTCCCAACCTTCTAAGAGAACTCCCTCCAAACCACCTAGTGCTGGGAAGACAATTTTGAAACCCAGAGCAGTGGAGTTAGAAGATAGTGAATTGATTGCTGCATTTTCTGAAGTCCTAAATTTCATTAAATATCAGTCTTGGCAACCCTTTATTTCAGAGTTTCGAATCATATACCCTAGACTTGTCCAGGAGTTCTACATGCATTTGGAATGCACAGATGATGGCTACAAGTCAAAAGTCAAAGGATTGCCATTGATATGCCTACAGACATAGCAGCTACCATTTCAAAATTCCAGATGAAGGAGCAGACTACCATAATTTTGAGTTCAATCTTCATGAAGCTATAGCATTTTGACTGGATTGCAGGCAGATGAGACTGATCTCAAGCAAACATATGTCACCAAATTCAATACCAACCACTTTCCTCCAGTGTTGAGGCTTACCCATCACATCCTCACCACTATCATAACACCTCAAGGTGGTGGAGAGACAGACTCACAGACATCCAAAGGTTTGTGCTATTCTGTTAGAGCAAGGACATAAAGGTCAATCTTCATGTATTATGTACCAGATCATGTCAGAGACCACTAGGGCAGATTTGCATAGATCACTTCCATATGCAGCCCATTTGACTCAAGTGTTAAACACTTGGTGTGTCTCTTGAGAATGAGAAGTCTGAGAAAATTCCTAAGCAATATTTATTGCTTTAAGCATGTGCAAAAATTCATGGGCTTTAGGATTGTGGGTGATCAAGTTAGGAGAGGGCCAGTTGCAGTAGAGGCCCCTGTGGTGCAAGAGGATCAGCCTCCAATGCAAGAGGATCAGCCTCCAGTGCAAGATGATCAGCCTTCAGTGCCAGAGGATCAGCCTCAAGTGCATGAGGACCAGCCTCCAATGAATGAGGATCAGCCTCATGTGGCAGTTGAAATTGATGTACCCTTTCATGCACCTCTTTCACCTCAACTTCAGCCTTCCTCCTCCTTGAACCCTGAAACTGAATTCCATCTCTTTCTCCACAACCTCCAGTTCATGCATCTACATCCTTTGGTGGACCTTCTGTTCCACCAGAGTTATACAGCTTTTTAAATGATAAATTTGATGCTTTGAACACCTCCATTCAGATTATGTCAGAAACTTTTGAGTTGAGGATTCAGAGGTTGGAGAACACTGTGTCAGCCAAGTTTATTGAACAAAAAGCAGCTTCTGACCATGCAACTCAAAGATTCAACAGGCTGATTGGCACATTGGGAGATGCTTCTATTGAACTAAAAGAGCATCAAAGAGTTGGAAATAGTTCTTAAGGGAATTTTGGCAAATTCCCAAGCTGATGTCTTCAACACCAAGCAGACACTCTCTCAGATCTCTAAGACAAGGCTGTCTTTTGCACATTTGGTGATAACTTGGAGAGTATGAAGAATTTGTCTGCTATATGATGAAGAGATGTCTGCACTTAAAAAGAATTCAAAGTTTTGAATAGACCTGCTTGGTCAGCTGGTTCTTCCTCATCTACACCGCCAAGGTCAACTGAACTCAGTGCCCTTCAAGCTACAATGTTAGAGAATTCAGAGAGAATGGAAAATCTGTTGCATACAAGACTTTCCACTATCCAAGCACAAATGAAGTTTAGTCTGACTTCAATGGAAAAGAGACAGACAGACATTGAGACCATTTTAATACCCATTCCTCCTCCTCCTCCTTCCACTTAATGTCATTTCTTTTGATGATGTCAAAGGGGGAGAAGATAGATTGTAATGTTGTGTTTTTGAAGATTGTAATGCTCATATCTTTAATGAAATGAATATAAATATTGTGTCTTCAATGTGATTGAAACTTTTTTGAATGAATGTGAATGTGATGATGCTTGTCAAGCTGCTTGACCTCTTTGTGCAAATAACTCACTTCTAGTAACATTGTGTCTTTCATATGTGTGATCTTCAAATGTTACTAAAAAATGTTCTAAGGTCTGTGACAAGTTGAATAAAAAGAAATAAAACATCACTCAGTCACAATCAATGTCTTTCTAACTGAGTGTTAAATAACCAAAGGTGCTTAAAATCACTTTTCATCAAAACTTCACTTCTATATAGTTTTAAGGGTGTCATCATCAAAAAGGGGGAGATTGTTGGGTTGAGTGTGAAAACAAGTCATTTCCCCTCATATTTTGATGATGACAAGCTGTGATTTTAATGCATAAAAATTGGAACATGTGAAATACATCACCTAAATTACCAATATTCAAAAAGCATGTTTCCAAGCACATTTATCATTCATATTCATGATAGTACATTTATCTATGATTTATGTGTTTATTTTCTCAGGGACAACATTTCTTGCAAAGGTAGTGCCGACACAACCATCATTGGTGTCGACACAATGGCTCAGAGCAAAGGCAAAAATGTGAAGAAAAGATCATCTAGTGTCGACACTAGTCTAGGGCAGGTCAACACTAGAGTCAGATTCCAGAGAAATAAGACAACATGCTTCAATCTCAGGTCGACACCAAAGGCAGGCAGGTCAACACTAGAGAGCCTTCCCAGAAGGCCTGTTTTGCTGTCTGGGACAGCAGGTCAACACTGGATCATCGCAGGTCGACACTAGAGACCTCTCTCAGGGAATTGTTTTGCCAGTCTGGGACAGTGTGTCGACACACCTCAAGGGCAGGTCGACACACTCCGGAATCTCTGTGACTTAAACATTGTCCTGGACACGTGGCACCCTAGGGATTTGTTGGATAAGCCTTGGATCGTGTGCCCACGACCCCCAAGGGTACACTTGGACTATTAGGGGTATAAATACCCTCCAATTGGCCATCCAACACAAGAGAACCCTTTCAGAGCCTCCCAAAAGTCCCATTGGCGGCTAGAAGGTTCCTCCTCCCTGTTCTTGCCTTCCTGGTGCTTCCTTAAGCCAAATTCTCATCTGCTTAAGTGTGAGAAGTGGAGATTGATCGTTGAAGAAGCAATTGGATTACCTCAAGGAAGCAGATCAAGTAGAAGCCGATTTCTGTGAAGAATTCAAGGAAGATCCTGAAGATCAAATTGCAGAGCATCGCCCAGGAACTTCCAGAGATCAAGATCTTCACAATTCGATCTTCTACAAGGGAGTACATCTGAAGAGAAAAGCTATCAGTACAATTCTCATCTTCAATTTTCTCTTCTGAGTAATTATGAGATTGTGCATGGGTTGTTGCATGAGTCTCATGAATTCACTTTTGTTGGACTAGATCTTTTGCTAGAGGATCTGAGTCTTGTGTTTTTCTAGAAAGTTGTTTGTGAGCCGTCGAGCTCAATGGTTTTTGAGTCATCGTACTCAAGGTGTTGTTGAGTAGTCTTGCTCAGGGTCTAGAGTAGTCTTGCTCTAGAGGTCGTGTGAGTTGTAAACTCAAGAGTTGGAGTTGTCAGGCTCCAGTGGTGTGTTATACCCAGGTTGGTTAGTGGATCCTCACTGTGTGAGGGGTGGATGTAGAATCACATGGTGTGATTCCGAACCACCTAAAAATCTCTGTGCATTGATCTGATTGTGGTTTGAACTTATCCTTCGTTAGATGCATGCATAGGATCGTTTGAATTATCTAATCAATTTGTTCACACACACTTCGTTTGCACAACTCACTCAATTTATCTTCAGATCTGTGAAATCTATTTTTCAATTCGCCTCTGATTCAAGAGTTGTTAAAATTGGTTAAGCTTCCCATTAGTAGGCCTAGATCTATTCAACCCCCCCCTTCTAGATCTTGTCCTCACCTTTTATCGATCCTTCAGTTCAGATTACACAATTGTGTATCCTACATCCACCATCCACACACACACACAAAGTGGCTTATGTCGCCAGTCCAAATAGGTCACACTACAACACACACACTCTGAGATGACAGAGATCTCAGATCTGAACTCACATGTGAAATTGAGCACAAGAGTTGCTCCAATTTCACAAAACGCACAATAGGAAATGAGTTTTAAGTAAGTAACCAGACAGAACAATTGAATTGAAGATTGAAGAAGTCTGGTTCGATTTCCCCTATTCTGCTTCCAAATGAGAGTTTAGGCTTCCAGCTTCAGCTCCAGGATGTATACCTAGAATCTGGGAATTCCACTTGAGGTTGATCAGCCAAGGTACTTGGATCCCCTAATTCTTCAGATCTGTGCGCAATTCTCCAAGATGAAGCCTCTCTCTGATTTCACCTTCTTCTTCTAGGAGTTGAGGAAACTGAGGTGTGTGTGTCCCCAAGGATGAGTGGATGATGGGCATTTATAGTCCCATGTACCCACGAAATGCCTTGGAATTTGGGGGCATAAAATTCCCGCTCAAAAGCCTTCATCCAAATCATCCATGTGTCCTTAGAATCAGATCTGGGAAAATAGTTGAAGTGTGTCGACACAACATGAGTTATGTGTCGACACATGTTCCTGGCTTTGTGTCCTGGCAGCTTTGATTGATGAGTTGTGTCGACAAACTTTTCACTTGTATCGACACACTTGGCCACAGACTACAAAACAAGCTTCTGGGAGAGACAGGATGTGTCGACACACAATCATCCTATGTCGACACCACTGGCACTTAAGTTTTGACTGCTTCCTGGATACATAAGATGTGTCGACACACAATCAACTTTTATCGACACCACTGGCTCCTTCACACTTCACTGCTTACTGGATGCATGTGATGTGTCGACACCACTGAACATGTGTCGACACCACTAGCACTTTTAGTTCTAGAAACAAGAGATCCAACATATATATCTTTGGGTGCGAAAGAGGGCCTCATCAGCTAAATTCTCTTGTTGTACAATTTTCTTGCAGCATCTAACTTAGGGTTTCTATCCATGGACATATCCCTTAGAGTGTCCTATTTTTCTAAAATTTTAGAAATTGTTTCGACACCGTTTGCCATGGTTTGTTTCCCTCGGTCTGCACTTTGTGCAGACTGGGTGGTTGACGACAAGGGGTGTGCCGTTAACTTGAAGTTAATGGCAACCTATGTTGACGCCAAGTTCATCTTGTCCATAAATTTACAGTTTCATCATATGTGATGATTTTATGAGTTTCTGTGATGGTTTTTGAGTTCTTTTCATTCTGTCTTGACCTGTTAATCATCATGATGAGTTTGGGTAACCCTAAATTAATTTCTATTAAGCGTAGTTTTTATTTGAATTTCTGTTTACATGAAAAAGCATATGAACACTTGATAATTTGATTTCTATGTTGTATGCATGTTATAAAAATTGGATAACTCTGTACTTCAGTTGGTTAGACTATTGTAAGCATGATTTAGGGCTTGTTAACCTTGTTTTATTTCTGTTCATGAATATTTAGTGCTTTGTGATTAATAATATAATTTCCTAACTTTAATTATGAAAAAATAATTGTGCTGCTCCGAAAATTATGAAAAGCTTACTGACGTGTTCTATCATACATATGTGCCCTGTGGTTAAAATTTGAGCATGTTTTGATTACTATACAATTAGTTATGAATTTTTTAAGCTTTCAGTACCATGTTTTAATAATAAGTCCCAAGTTAGCTTAAAATGTGATTAGCATTATGATTAGGTACTGTTTGCTACTGTTTAAGATTAAACTAAGTATCTAGAAGTGATTAATATATGCTTCATGTTATATGTGCATGTGCATGGAAAGAGAGAATATGTGACTTGTGCGCATGAAAAAATGATAATGTTAAAGATAAAAGTTGTGCCAATGAGACACTGCCACCATAGATTGCGTGGAGCCATACTGTAGTAGTGCCCCTATTGGAAGGCTCAATTGTGTTACATGAAATCCGGGCCAACGAGTCATGTGAAATCTGGAGGTGGACAAGTTTCACTAGTAATGGTGGGGAGGGCTTCCCCCGGTTCTGCGCAGTAACCAAGACTTGATCGTTTTGCCTGGTGATTAAGTATGTGTATGTGCTTGTGCGATCTTTCTAGTGGTGGTTTGGGCTGTGTCTTGGCATGTGTAAAAGTGAATATGTGAATAATGTGTAAAGTGATATGTGAATGTGGCACGTGGCATGTGCAAGTGATGTGACATGTGATCGTGATCGTAAAAAGTGAAAACTATGTGAAAGCTATGTGAAACTAAGTGTAAGTGAATGTGATAAATGTGAGAATAAGTGCATGTGGAAGCAAAGGTAAAAGTGTGTGTGAATAAGTCATGAGAAGGTAAGTGTATGTGTTACTATGATCTATGTTAAATGATAATTGTGATATCATGTTACTACCATGTGTAGATGTATGTTAATTATGTCCATGAGTTAGTAATTACTTGATGAGCATGTTAGTAGTATCATGTTATAAGTTTTAATATAAGCCATGTGTTAGGCTTATGTGAAAGTATGAATTGCAAGCATGTGATTATATGAAAGCTCTCATGTTAGTAGTACCACGCTATAAGTGACCATATTTAGCTTGTTACACATGAGTTAGTACAATTTTGTTTAATAGATTTCATGTTTAATAATCCATGTTATAGCATAAGCATGTGTTAGTTTAATTGTTAATTACTAGTCAGTTAATGTCAATGTGATAGTTAGTAAAGTGTTAAACTGTTAGAAGCATATGTGGTAAGTGCGTGGTTTGCAATTCTAAGTTGCTTGATGAGTCTATTGCACAGACTCACCCTTGCTAATATTTCAGGAGACTTAGAAGCCGAGGAGTTAGCCAGATCCGACGTGGAGCGTGAATAGTAGATTGAAGATTTATAGTTTATTTCTTACTATGTGATGTAATTGTAATTTTGGAGATTGGTTATTTTATCACTTGGAAACTAGGTATATTTAGTGGATGTTGTGGTTTATGTTATTTTTCTAGGACTATATAGATAGTGGTATGTAGATTATAAACTTGATGGAATAACAATTGTTCATTTTCCGTTGCAATATTCCTTTCTATTTGCGTATATCTCAGCCCATGTGACTATCATTGGGGTATTCTCCCTTGTAGCAACTCACTCTCATCCGATGTGGGTTGGTATAACCATACCGGATGGAGGTGGGACGTTACACGTAATGACCATATCGTGTCCAAAAAGCCATTTTGGATGTATCATTTGCCTTTATCCGGAGTTGATGGTATCCCGAGCGATGATCTATGTTAGAAAATACCAAGCTCCCTGCAACTGATCAATAGGTCAACAATACGTGGTAAAGGATATCTATTCTTGACCGTCACTTAATTAAGCTTCCGGTAATCATGCACAGCCTCATGGAACCATCTTTCTTCTTAACTAAGAGAACTGGAGCGCCCTACAGTGAAGAACTCGGACGAATGAAACCCTTGTGGCAAACCAGAAAGATCCTCAGGAAAAACATCTGTATATTCACGAACAACCTCTACCTCTTCAATAAGTGGGGTTTTAGTGTCCTTAGACACAACCACACTAGCCAAGTACACACTGCAGCCTTTGTTCAGCATCTTGGTCGCCTTTAGGGCTGACACCACAAACTTCCCAGCCATATTCCTGGGCAAGGGATGTGAAAACTCATCTTCTCCTGGAATACAGAAAATAATTTTTTTCTTCCAACAATCTAGTAGGGCATAGTGTTCTTCCAACCAATCTAAACCCATAATAGCATCATAATCTTTCATCTTTAATAGATAAAAGCACCCTACCAAATCCCGCTCTTCTATGCACACATACAGTGAAGGAAAACACTTCTTAGTAATCATGGCTCCTACTGGTGTATGCATAGATAAGGGAATGTCCAAATCAATAGCTTCTGTATTTGACTCCTTAAGTAACATCTTTGCAAACCTCTCAAACATAAATGTATGTGTAGCACCAGTATCAAAAAGGACTCTAGCATGAATACCCATAATAGGAATTGTACCTTCAATCATATGTTCTACCTGCTTTGCATCTACTTTGGCCAATGCATACACTCGGGCTTGGGCCCAGGGTCTTCCAGCTAGTTTTGTTGTTGCCAGTGCCGTTGCTTTTGTTGTCTGCTGCGCCATCTTTGGGCAATCCTTTATCTTGTGATCCTTGTCACCGCAACATAGGCATCCACTTGCACTCAACCAACATACCTGCCCTCCAAGCCTTCTGCCACAATGAGTACACAAGAGCTTGTCTTCATATTGAAATCTTCCTTGCTGAGGTGCCCTCTTCACATATTCAGATACATGTTGAGGTACATAAATTGCATTCTTTTTCTTATCCTGCCTCTGAAATGGTGATGCTGGCCTCTTGGAAGTAGCCTTCTTTTCTCGAAGTACTGCACCATCTCACTTTCTTGCCTGCATGCCGCACTAAGTGCCTCCTCCATATTACGATGGTCAAATGCCACAAGTCTGGTACGCAATGATGGTATGAGCCCCATCACCAACTTCTTCACCTTCCTCTTTTCATCACCCACAATATGAGGTCCATACTTTGGAAACTCTGCAAATCTGGCATCATATTCTAGCACACTCATGGATCCCTAGGTCAAGGATAGAAATTCCTACTCCATTTTATCCTACACATGCTTAGGAATGAATTTATCTTTGAACAAGCGGTTAAACTCATCCCAAGTCACCCCCCGGTCTCCGTTCTCAAACCTGGTGTGTAGTATGGAACCATACATCAGCCCTCTTTTGCAAAGAGTACTTCTACATTAAACATAACCAACCACACTATAATGATTCATAATTAAACATTGCCTTATAGTTACCTGCAACATATAGGTCCCAAACTAACTTTATCTTCCTTAGCACAGCGAATAGCTCTAAAAATCTTCTCAGTCTCCCTTAGACACCTCTCACCAACAACGGTTGACTTTCCCACTTAAAAGAGGGTGGAGACATCCTACTGAACATCTCCATCACAGATGGGCCTCTATGCTCCAAATGCACTGCGGGTGGAGCCTGAGCCAGAGGCAACAAGGATCAGCATAAGATAGGCGCACTAAAAAGAACTACTGTCAATCATCAGAGCTACACCTAACCTGAGCTTGCACTTAGGCCTGTAATGCTGCCTGGGTCTGGGCCTGAGTCTGCATAGCCTAAACCAACCCTGCATGAACGTTCCATAATATATCAATGGTGGAGGAGGTTGTACTAGTGGTCCCTGATGCACTGGGGCTTGCTGCTCCACATCAACATTCTCTCTCCACTCCTCCCCACGAGCTAGGATGTTTGCACAACACCCACGACTAGCCATGGCTTAGCAAAACAACAAACTAGTTAATTTCTATAACTCAATGTGTCTACAAACTTTCTATTAGACTTAGGAACATGGATTATTTTTAGCTAATGGTTACTCATGAATATCCTCAACCTACAAAGGCTCTGATACCATCTCTATAACACCCCACTTAGACTCGGTCCAGTTACACCATCTCTCATCGAGTTTTAGTGATGTGCTACATGGGGAAACACACCCCAACATTCATCAAATGCAGGTTGAGTCATTCACAAATAAATACCAATGTAGCATAAATTATGAACAATCACATGAACTTTAATATCCAAGTCCATAATCCATAGAAAAGTCCACAATTGCTAAATAGTTTTAATACAAGGTTCATAAACATAACAACTCCTCACATACAAAGGTCACTCCACACTCAAATCTAATCGTCACGCTCCGAATCCGATCCCACTACTACATCCTCGGGATCTGCAGCCTCACCTAAAATGTTAAGCAAATATGAGTCTACAACGAAGACTCAGCAAGCAGCCAAAAAATGGACTACCAACCTAACATATATAATATTTTCACATCATGTTAATGCATATTGATTTCAGCAATCATAGTACTTGCAAGGTAACATTTGCTAAACATATATTTAATCAAAATTTCCATACAAATGATATTAGTCTAAGACTTGAGATAAAGGCCTTACACTAACTTCCCAATATTTATTTTTGCAAGTGGTTTCAGATCTGATCATGATGACAAAATTTCAAGTATCAACATGGTGTACATAGTATACATGGTTTCAAGAGTTTGCATAACTGAGCATGACTACTAAATATTTAGCAGAAAGGAAATATGACAAGTATTATATTCTAACCATTACAAGGCTGAAAATAAACATATCGAATAACATATACGTATGTACAAATCGCTAAGACACAGCCCAAACCACCCATTACAAGTCACATAGACATATGAACATATACTCATCACCTAGGCAGACAGTGATAGTGTCTAGGTTATTGCGTAGAACCAGGGGAAGTTCTGCACACCATTACCAGTGGTACTTGTCCATCTCCAAGATTTCTTCCCGTGCCCTCGGGAACATATATAACATATTGAACACTTCCATAGGGGCATTACTATGGTCGTGTTCCAAATCACTTCTAAGGTGGCAGTGTCTTATTGGCTGAATACAGAACCATATATGGATTCAAATGCAACATAGCATGCTTCTCAAAACCATATACATATATTCGGATCATAACAGAGACATATTTCATATTGATCACATGTTGTAGTTTCTGGGATTTTCCCTCAATATCTATTTAATATAACACACTTCACATGATGATAACAGACTTAAAAATAGTTACAGATGTCATAAATTCACAAAATTTTGGAAAAACATGTCCTTATTGTCATGGATTAAAACTGTAGGTTTTCACTACTTTCCTACATTCACACTAATTTCCATATTTATCTAAGTACTGATATAAATAGTGAAATATTCACCATACTAAAAACAACTGTCAAATAGGTTCAATATTTTATTGAGAGCATAACGTACCTATACAACACATAGGTTAAAATCTCAAAATTTTTAGACTTCAAAAACTATTTATAAAATTAAAATAGCGCTACTAATTTTAGCATTTCAGTCATGAAAATTACATAAAATAGTCATTATCTAGTTACAGATCCATCACAGTGTGAACATAACTTTGACATGTATTTCTACATAGAAACTCAGTTTTTAATAACATACAAAATTTCTTCTTAAATCTATGCTTATACACATATTTTAGAAATTACCCTAATATCAGAGTGATTATAGAAAATAACCTAAATTGTAGCATGGTAAGAAGTTAACCTACTTAACCCTACACATCTCATAGAAAATCCATTTGAAATTTGAACAGAAAGATATAAATCCAGAAGGAAAAATAGGGGGAAAATGGTAAACAGAAGAAGTTGACGGAAATATGGTTATCGTTAAGTTCAGTCTGACAATAGAGAGGTTTGATGTTAAGCTCATTCTTGGCGGCAATCAAAGTTGTCGTTAACCTGATAGTAGATAGAACCCTTCCAGAAACCATACAATGTCCAATCCAACCATTGTTTTATTTTCTAAAATCATGGAAAAATTATAAAAAGGTAGAAACTAGGGTTGGGAACCCGATTCCTAGGTTACTTGCCTCTAAAACACCAAGAGCTACGAATTTTAGCTGATGAAGCCCGCCTTGGCCAACCAGGATGGTTCTCTCCCCAATGTTAAATCCTCAACCAGACATTCTCCCACGCCAGCAGTACGATGGAGACGCTTCAACATTCAATGGCATGGCCTCCTAACTCATAGACGCTTGAACTTGGTCTCCACGAAGATCAAATCGTCGGATCTCCCTTCTTCTATCCCCTTGAGACTTGGAGAAGACCCCAAAATGGGGATAAGGTGGCTGGACACCCCTTTTTAAAAGCATTTCCCTTCCGTTACTCGGTCCAGAGAGGGTAGGAGCCGTGTCTTCGGACGTTACCGAAGATTTCTCCCCTTACCATATCCCAACCGGTGTTGGGTTGTGAGAATTCCGCGTTCTACACCCCAGGAAGTTGATGACAAAGGTGATTGTCGTCGACCCACGATTGACGTCAATCGATGCTGCCATCTACCTACTGTTGGGCGCAATCGATGTTGTCGTCAACAACACAGGTCGACACAACCATTGTGCTGCCCGAGAACAGGTCAACAAATACCATAAAAATCTTAAATACTCATACACATTCACATAAATTCATAAATTTACAGTAAAATAGATAAAAATTATAATTAAAATCTATGAATAAAATTCAGGGCATCACACAGAGCCTAAGTAGCAATCTTCTAAAGTTGAAAAGCATCCGTGCCTTCTCTCTTTTTGATCTCTCTCTGTATGTCATTGTTTATCTTAGAGAGAGTATGTGTACTTGAGAGTCTGAGCTTCTTTCTTATCTTCTAGCTCTTAGGTTGCTATTATGATCAAGAGTTACAAGTTCTTTTTCTTACAAACTTGATCTCAATGGTCTAGTCTTTCTTTTCTTAAGAAAGACAAGTGTGTTCCTTTTCCCCTTGTGTAGAAGGGAAGACTAGCTAGGTTGTTGGGTGTTGTGTCCAGCTGAGGGATGGTACTCAACTTTCCTCTCGTGTAGAAGGGAAGACTAGTTAGAAGTTGGGTGTTGCAAGTCCATTGGAGGTGTTGGATCGATGGCGGTAGAGCTTTTCACCTAGAGGGGGGTGAATAGGTGTTTTTCATTGCGGAAGCTAATTTAAAACAACTCACTAATGCATGTTAGGTATGTTAGTATAAGCAAACTATAAAAGAACTAGGAAATTTTATCCTGGTTCAGATCTTCCTTCCAATGGAAGTCCTACGTTCAGTCTCTAAGCCAATAGCTTAGGATTTCACTATCCTTTTCAAAGATACAACACTCAGGTTTTCACCGGTCTTCCCTTCCACACAAGGGGAAAGATAAACTGCTAGCTGCAACTAGCCTTCCCTATTCAAAAAGGGGAACCAACTGGCAAAACTACTTTGGCCTTCCCTCTTTTAGAGGGGTAAATACCCTGCTCAATATGTCTTCACTTCTCAAAGGGGTATATGTACTTATGATGAGCTTTTGTATGAAGTACAAGACTCAGTAGGAATCTAGACTTGAAGAATATAACAGAAGAATTCTAGTCTGAAGAATGATCCCTAAGTCTGAGGAGAGAATCTTCACTAGGTAAGATTCCGACAGTTGCATCAAGGCATTGACAGGCAAAGCTTCAGCACAACAACCTTGCTAGAATCGATGGAGAGAAAGCTTTGCGTTGCACACTTGCGCTCTTTCACTTTTTCTTATGTATCTATTTATCTCTCCCTTGCTTTCTTGTATGTCACATCTTCTCTTCGTTACATTTTTATTTTCAAATGTCTTCCTTTTATAGGCTTCATTTTTGTAGTTGTTGCTTCGGTCTGTTTGAATATATCCGTTGGAGGGATAATCGTTGCATGACTTCTTTCAAGGGCGATGTGCATGTCTTTTATGTTCACACGATTAGACGGTCTTGCAATTGATCATTTTTGTCTTTTTCTAAAATGAGACAAGTTTCAAAAGATATACTAGACTGGGTCTAGTACATTAGCTATGAGGATGATCATAGGTATTTGTGATATATTTCAAATAGTAGCGTCTATTCATTTCGTGCTATCAATTAATGTTATGTAGAAAAAGTTCCACATAACTTCACATAAATATCATAGAATATGTAGTAGGTAGAGAATGTGTTGTGTTGTTCTGAGAGAAGACAAAGTGGATGTTTGCAGTAAGTATCATAAGACTTTTTCGCAGAGTTTGACTAAAAAGTCATGATAGGGATTTTTCTAGATTTATGAGACAAAGCAATATGATATTTTATTTATGAGAAATTTGAAGAGGAGTGAACATAATATTTTCAGAGAATAGTTTGATTTTAAACAATTATGTATCTGTAAGAAAACTTGTTCTTCAAGGTATCTTTAGAACATGAAGTATATCATGAGCAGAAGTTTAAACATGAATTACATTATGAGTTAATATTATATTTTCAAAAATGTCATGAAGTGATGACTAGATGTTAATAATATGACAGGTAAAAGGAATATTCATACAGATTGTGTGTGCACTTACAACTGGTCAAGATATAGCGTTGTCAGTCGAAATGGTACTTCAGATATGATGAAGTGGTACTTCGGATATGACGAAGTGGACTTCAAATATGAAGAAGTGGACTAGAATATGACGAGGTGGCTTTCATATATGATGAAGTAATCTTCGGATATGATGATTATAATGTGGTCAGGTGAAGTGAGACTCTGTATTTAACTTTGCATATGACGAAGTGGACTTTAGATATGACGAAGTGGACTTCGTATATGACGAAGTAAAGCTTCGACTATGATGAAGTGAACTTCATATATAACGTAGTCAGTTGAAGCTAGACTTCGTGTTTAACTTCGTATATGATGAAGTAATCTTCGTATATGACAAAGTGGACTTCGTATATGATGAAGTACAACTTCGACTGTGACAAAGTGAACTTCGTATATAACAAAGTCAGTTGAAGCTAGACTTAGGATATCTAATAGGAAAAACTTGTATGATGAAGTATGACGAAGTATGCCTTTGAGATTTTATTATGTGATTTGTAAGAGAAAATATGTAATGATTGACATGATTTGTTTCCAATAAGCATCTACTTATTTTGTCATCTTCAAAACTAATATATGTCATGGATCAACTGTGAGGATGCTAAGTATAATTTAGCAGTGGTTTAATAGGGGGGATTATACCTCTGGCTAGTGAAATCCCAAGAATCCGCTTGGCGACTGGGCGCAGGACTTCCATTTGGGAAGGGCTGAACCAGGGTAAATCCTTGTACCTGTTTGTGTGATTGCCTTATTTGTTTGCTGCTTATTTGTTCACTGCACTTACTTTCTAACTAACGCTTCAGCACCAAAAGTTTTGTTTTTATGTGTTAATTTTGCAGCACTCATTGAACTCGCCCCCCCCCCCCTTCCTGTTGTGGTGCCGAGGGCCAACAAATCTCACAGTCTTAAGAGTAAAGATCAAATGGCAACCCAAGGATATGCTGAATGCCATGCCTTGATGCGAAATATCGGAACGTGAGGCTGTTAATATAGCGCGAGTATAGCACGAAAAATAACATCAAAACACTGCACCATCTGAATAATACGAAATCGAATGTATTTCATTAATCATTCCACTATGTCTATTACATCCACTAATTCAGACCCGTAACTATGGGCCCATAAAGCTTCATCACATTTAAATAAAACAACTAACTATACTACACTCTAAGATAACAATATGACATCCGGGTCACTCTTGAACTTGCTCATCCCCATCCTCATGAGTGTTGTCCTCATCATCCGACTCACCTGAGAACACATATCAAATAACGCAGGGTGAGCCATAACGCTCAGTAGGACTTTAATCTCATAAGCCAAGCATGCTTTAAATGATTAATGTATTAAAGAGCAGAATAACTAACGATAGAGAGAGTCAAGTGAATTCAAGAAAGTAATAGCACAAGTAGTGTGGTTCAAATAGCACATGAATCGAGTATAGCACAAGGAACAAGATCAACTATATGATGTATGTCAAGCAATGTTAGAGAGCGATAGCAAATCGATATCAAGTAAAATGTCAATGTCAAGAAAGCAGCATGTAACATGTATAGCGAAGAGAGAGAAGTTGGCCATATACAGAGTAAATACACACTGGGACAAATAGCACGTTAATTAATTTTGATCAATCGAGATAGTATAGCACTTCGGTTGTCAATAGACAACCGAGATAGTATAGCACTTTGGTTGTTAATAGACAGCTGAGAGAGTATAGCATTTGGTTGATTCTCTTATATTAATCTAGATAGTGTAGCAGTTGGATGTAATGTCAAACACCCTGATCATGAAACTCCCAAGGGCAAATAGCACTTTTAGGCGCACCTCCCAAAACCAGATCGAGACATTTATATATTGCCAGGCATTGATTATGTTTTGTTATATTAGACAATCAATAGATGGCCAAATAGAGTACCAAGAATAGATGAGAGTAATTGAAGAATAGACGAGAGTATAGAGAGAACGTGAATAGATGAGTAAATATGGACTAGATGAGAATTGCACGTAAAATGATGTTAAAACAGGCGATAGTAACAGTTGCACAACACGCATGATTGGTGCTGCCAGTCTGGTAGAATCACTAACCGTCCACTGGCAGTGCTATGAAAATAGTCCAAAGGTCCAGAGTGATCTCAAGAAGAGAGAGAGAACTCTAAGGTCGTTGAATCATGCTGATCCCTAAGGGTATATAGGTATTGATGGTACAACCCGCTCGTCGGCTATGAATGTACGTCGTAACCAAGGAGTCTTGCTGACGCCTTGAACATGGATTACCTAGCCCGAATAGGAGTCTTCCCAAACGGAGAGTCCATCCAAGTAAAGAAAAGTGTGTATAGAAACATTGCTCGTCTTGCCTTGAGTGCTTGAATGTAGAGGGGCGTCGATAACAGCATCCAAAATGAATGATAAAACTACAACAAGTCCTTTAATTAAAAGGCATCATTATGAATAAAGCTTAATAAATTACCTGATACATTATGACATAATTAGATGATTTATTCAAGTCTAGAATGGTAGATTTTTTGTGTGTGTATGTGTAGAAAATCGAGAGATTGAGATTTAGGTCATGTGCATATCCTTCAAAAGAGAATTATAGCATGTTTATCATTATATAACATTAGTTACTTCGTTATAGTAAATTCAAGGGTATTAACATTGAATAACCAGGGTGAACTTTGCATGAAAAGTCATATTTTTGGTTTCTAAAAAAACACAGGTAGGTTGCGACGTCGGCCAGAGGCGCGTTCAAGTCGCGGTGCACTGGGCCGACACGATGGCCTTGTTCTTGCCGCGATAGACCTTGGTGACGCGTTCAGATCAAACTGATAGTCCGACAAAATGCCATCACGTCTGATCATCTCGTCACATGCAGGTCAGGTTTTGATAGGGCCGACACGACGACGTCGTGTCTGCTTGTCTTGACGCGTTCAGGTCGGGTCTTGACAGGGCCGACACGATCTCCAGTCCCGACGGGCAGGGTCGACGTGGTCTTCAAGTCACAACGGGTCCTGGAGATGTGCCTTCAGGTCATGACAGGTCATGGAGACACGCCTTCAGGTCGCGATGGGTCATGGCAACATGTTCAGGTCGCACCCGACAGAGCCGATGCGATTTTTAGATTGCGTTGCACTGCATCACAGGTGTGCGACCTAGTCGTGCCGCATGAGAGCGACGCGTTCTCAAGCCGAGAATGCACTTGTTCACAAGTCTTCGATCAAACTCTTATATCTTGGTGTATACAACATGAAAATCCATGAAATAAGCTTTAAAACGTTGCTAACAGGATTCTAAACATGATAGAAACAAGTATCAAGTAAATAGACATAGATTTCATGGAGTTTGAGATCAAACAAGAAGGCTCAGTTACATGTCAATAGATGAACTTTGAGCATGAAATACTCATAAATGGCACAATAGAAATTAAGGAGAACATAGAGATTTTGTTACTGGTATCATGGACTATCTATGGTCGAGAGTAATTAGGTTTTTCTTGAGAGATTGCCTACCTTTGGACGAGTTGAACTCTTAGGGCTTAGAACGTGAAGAACGCTTGAAGATCTTCTTGCAAGCCTTCTTCTTCTCAAATCTCCCCTCCAATGGTCTATCTTCCTCGTCTTTCAAGTCTTAACAGGTCAATAGGGTTGGCCATGGATGAGATTGAGGTGCTTTTGTAGATCTAAGGTTGAAGAGTCCCTCTAAAATTCCAACTCTTCCTTAATTACGAGTTTCCTATATTTATCCTAATTTCTTCCCATAAAAATCTTAGATTTAGATTAGGATGGGGCCAGATTTCATGGCTATTGGGTTAGGTTAGGATCAGGATTCTTAATTAGATAATTACATTAGTTGTAAGAGATTTTCTTGCCCCATTTTAATTTATCGATAATTTAGTTACGAATTTTGACCTATTTATATCTAATCCATCAATTTGATTCTTGTTTTTTGTCCAATAACTC
Source organism: Colocasia esculenta (assembly GCA_014218235.1). NCBI lineage: Eukaryota > Viridiplantae > Streptophyta > Magnoliopsida > Alismatales > Araceae > Colocasia > Colocasia esculenta. The sequence continues at coordinate 90,869,236 of CM024755.1, forward strand.
ATATATAAAACCCATATACTAAATTTACTTAATGGGTTTTAATTTACCCCCTTTTCTTTATAATTTTTATTTGAAAAAATTTGAGGGTTGCTACACTGAAGTCCAGTTTGTTTGCAGGCCACCATTGTTTGATGGAGAGGACTACAACTACTGGAAGACTCATATGGAGTATTTCCTAAAATTCTATAACTACGATCTATGGAGCATCATTGAAGATGGTGACCTCATGATATCAAAGCCCAATGAAGAATGGACCAACAATGACAAAAGGTTGATATCATTGAACAACAAGATGAAAATCTTCGTGTATTACGCTCTATCGAAGAATGAATTCAATAGGATATCAACATACAAAATGGCTAAAGAAATGTGGGACATGCTGAAACTCACATATGATGGAACAAACAAGGTTAAATAAACCAGGATCAACATCTTAGTGATGAAATATTAGAAGTTCCAAATGGAATTAGGTGAGTCTATCACTCAAATGTAAAGTGTTTTTATTGAAATCATAAATGGTCTTACAGGCTTAGGGAAGAACTATAGTCAGGGTAACAAGGTCAAAAATAGGTCCCTCCTAGTGCAATGGACACCAAAAGTAAAGACAATAGAAGAAGCGAATGACTTTTCCTAGATGTCACTAGAGAAACTCATCTGTCGAAGCTTCAGAGAGTTTTAAAGAAAACATAATATGGATCAAGAAGAATCCAGAAGGAGGAAGAAGAAAATGTCAATTTGATTTTAATGGACAATATCATAAGACATTCAAGTGATTACAATTAAAGGTTGCTCAAAAGCATTCGGTAAGTGACTGCCAACTCTTCGCTCCACTCGAATCGGTAGAGGAAGTAGTCACAAAGAAACATTTTTTAATTCATATTTAGCTTATAGTTTTTAATTTACAGTACTACTAATATCTGCACAAATCTTCTTTTTGTAAGGCCAATGCAGGTAAAATTTTTGAAGATCTAGCAAGCACCAACAAGTGGTAATCCAACAAGAAGAGCATCAATTCAGGGGGAGCCTCACACTCAAGGGGAGCAAATCTGGCAGGACTTAAGATTCAAAGGGGGAGATGATATTTCCATGACATAAATTGTTAAACCACTCCCTCACAACAATAAATTATAAGTCTCTACAACTGAAAAGAAGTGAACGACAAAATGGTAAGAAACTTCCTTTTTGGTTGTTAAAGAAAAGGGGGAGAAAGTTGTATGTTTGAATTTTCTGATCAATGATTATATTGAGTATTTCATTTCAGAAAATTCTCATGAGTTTTGTCATCACCAAAAATGGAGAGATTGTTGAACCACTCACATCTATTTATCCCTTTGTCATGAATATCAAGAATATATTTATTAATATTTTTCAAGAGAATTTATGCATTAGAAATAAAATAATTTCTATTGCTTAAAAATTTAAACTGAAAGTCTATATTGATTATAGTTCAATGTGTATCAGCTAAAGATTAAGGTGCCACATCGATTGCTGAAGAAGTCTTCTATCGATTGCTAAACAAAGTGTTCTATCGATTGAAGAACAAAGTGTTCTATCAATTGGAGAGGAAAGCTTCTATCGATTAACATTTGTGTTCTTTTGATTGGAGAACAAAAGTCTATTATCGATTGTTGCCTAAGTGTTACATCGATTACTGAACAAAATTTTTGTATCTTACCGATTGGTGTTATGAGTATTCTAATTACTGAAGAAAGGCTTAGTAACATATCGATTGGTGTTATGAATGTACTGATTACTGAATAAAGGTTCAACTTTCTTCCGATTGGTGAACACATGTTTAGTTCTCATTCCGATTGGTTTATAAGCATTTCGTTTGGTGAATAAATGTTCATTACTCATTCCGATTGGTTTATAAACATTTCGATTGGTGAATAAATGTTCATTACTCATTCCTATTGGTGAACATATTGGTTTAAATACTTTGGATGCACCAATTACTGAACATATCTTTCAATTTCTTTTGAACAACATGCCATTGGCGCACAATGAAATGTCAATTAATGTCCTTCACATCTTTAACTTATTATTTCTCATGTCTTGGAAACTAAAATGTAGGCATAACGTTTTATGTATAACCTGCATTCGAAAAGATACACTCTGACCTAGCTACCTTGTGCATGTCTCAAAGGTCTTCAGTAGCAAATGTGGACTAGGAAATAGAGGTGTGGGTTGACTGACATGTTATATCTTTCTTTCTCACTATCCTCTTCCTACCATTAAATGCTCAGAGGATAATGGAGATCCGATGTAGCAACCCAGAAAATTTAATACTTAAAATTTTGAAATCATAATTTCTTTAAATCGAAATAATAGAAACACACGTACCACTATCGTATGTGCAAGAATACATCGGAAAATTCCTTAAGAATTATAAATCAACCCAGACATTTTTCTAAGTGTTCTACTAAGAAATTAAAGCAACGAAAAAATCTGATTGGTTAAGTGTACGTCATAATGTGACTAATTATCTAAATTATGAAACTAAATCGGAAAACCGTTAATACGGAAAAATAACGTGCCCATAAATTAAACGAACATGTCGGAGAGACTTCCAACATCAGGAAATGATTACCCATTATCGGAATTGGACCAATGGACCTCTCATGGCTCATGAATAAATCAAGTAAGAAAAATATAATAAATTTTAAAATTCTATTATTTCCCTATTTAATAGCACAAGTAACATGGTTCAGATAGCAGATGAATCAAGTATAACACGATGATTAAAGTCAAGTCACGATAGAAACGATAACAACGCAACAACATGTAGCGACAATGGCAAGCAATAGCAAGCGACAGGTATAGCAAGGAGAGATAATAGTTGGTCATGTAAAGAGTAAATTGCACTTTGATTGATTTTCATCAATCGAGATAGTATAGCACTTTTGATTAACTTTTGTCAATCGAAATAGTAATGGCACTATGGTTATACGTAGATAGCCGAGAGAGTATAGCACTTTTATTGTCATTAGACAACGAGGGAGTAGAGCACTTTGAATGCGATTAAGTCACGATAGTACGCAATAACTCAAGATAGCAAGTATCAAGTAGAGCAAGTAGAGCGTATGACAAGATAGTGTGTAACGAGATAGAGTGTATGGTTGCACAAAGGTGCACTAGTAGAATACGACAATAGTCACTTCTAGGACAGTAGCCGTTCAGTAACAGTTTGCGATAGCATAGTAATCGCACAGTATGTCTGAACTCTTCAGACTAATAGTATAACAGTTTGTGATAGCACAGTAATATCACAGTACGTCTGAACTCCTCAGACTAAAAGGATAATAGTCAGATGTCTAGCCAATACAGTATAGTCAGAACCGGTGCAATGCAGAACACCGTCTATAGCCCCTACAGGTATTTTCGGGTGGCTCTCTGCCCCCAGGACTAGATTGGAGCCCCTCGGACACTCTCTGTGCCCTGCACAGTATGCATTGGATACTGTAGAGTCGCAAGACCCATATTATAGCGCTAGACAGTCATGAACAGTACAAAACAGTAGGAGCCACATAGCTCAAAGAGTACCAAGAGAGTACTAGATGAATAGACGAGAGAGACAAGATAATAGAGTGAACATGAATAGACGAGCGAGTAGAGTATAGATGAGATCTTATGGTCATTGCACAAGAAACGTCGAGTAACGACCGATAGTAATAGTTGCACAACACATGCGTACGGCGTTGTCAGTCAAGTGGAATACACAACCCTTCCGCTGGCCTCGTTTTGCACAGGTCCAGACGTCCGGCGTGATTCAAGATAAGAGCGAGAGCAACTAAGGCTGTTTGGATCTTGTCGATCCCTAAAGGGTATCATAGGTATTAGGTACAACCAGCTCGTCGATTATGTGGGAATCCATGGACAGAGGAGACTTATGGAGGCCTTGGTCAAGGGGTCACTAGTCTGGCGAAAGGAATATCTGACGGAGAGTTCACCACAAGCCAAGAAGGGGCTTTTCTATCGTGCTAGAGTGTATGCGTATGCCGCGCGTGAGAATTGCTCAAGTTCGTATGTGAATCCATTTATGGAAACTCTAGTTATAAAAACTCCGTTTATGGAAACTTTATTTTTGGAAACTCTATATATGGCAAGTATCATGAGTACTAAAACATTCATGACCAATTTTAGCAAGTAACTATGCGTTTTTAGCAAGTTCATTAACAAGGCAAGAAAGTGAATAATCGGTAGGTAGAGAGCATGATCATGAACTTAAGATCAATTAAAAATCATGTGAACATGTTTGAACTTTCATATGGGTTGTTAATTGCATGATAATACTTTCTAGAACCTTCCTAGAATAGATCAAACTCACACATGCAAGGAACGACACAAAACGATGGAAACCAAGACGTATGCCTTTTAGAAGGCCAATCACTACAAGAAATGCGGAATTTCCGACGGATTGAATCCGTCGGAAATGACCCTTCCGACCGATTTCCGTCTAAAGCCCGTCGAAAATGATCCGTCGGAACTAGCTGGTCAGAAATTTCCGACGGAAAAAATATCCGTCGGAATTCGGTCGATAACTCCGACGGATTTATCGTCGGAAACACGGTCGGTATTTACCGACGGTTTATCCGTCGGCAAATACGTCGGTATACCGGTCCGTAAATGCTGACACATTTTCGGTCGGAAACCATCTGTCAGCATATTCCGACGGAATTACCGACGGATATTGCGGTCGGTAATTCCGACGGATAATAAACCGTCGGTAAATCCGTCGAAAATTAAACCATATATTTTTTTTAAATTAAGAAATAAAAATGGTTTGTGAACCCTGCTGCTACAATGTCAAACCTGCTACAATATTCATAAATTTAACAAATACTCACAATCAACATAATATCATAACATACAATAAATATAAAATCATACAGAATAATGAATACAATATCAAGATAAATCTGCTGGATCGTCTGCTGTCCCTGCCTCGTCATCGTCTGGAGCTGGATCCTATATTAAAACAAATTAAAATGAGAAACATTAATAATAATAAAAGACATACATTATTTTCATAGTGAAATTTAAAACTTGTGAAACAATAGTATTTTTAGATCCGTTATTTCAGTTGGGTGATTTTAGATCGGTCGTTTGAATGGCCAGGCCAATCCGGAGATCCAAATTGGATTCCGTCAGTTTCTACACGTCGCTTTAACCCACCCGGTCGTGTCGGAGAAAACGCACGTCGATCCGATCCCTATTTGGGATTTTGGACCCCCGGGTTGTGCGTGTTAAGGCTTTTATATGAAGTTGGGTGTTTTTAGATCGGTCGTTGAATGGCCAGGCCAATCCGGAGATCCAAATTGGATTCCGTCAGTTTCTACACGTCGCTTTAACCCACCCGTCGTGTCAGAGAAAACGGCACGTCGATCCGATCCCTATTTGGGATTTTGGACCCCCGGGTTGTGCGTGTTAAGGCTTTTATATGAAGTTGGGTGTTTTTAGATCGGTCGTTTGAATGGCCAGGCCAATCCGGAGATCCAAATTGGATTCCGTCAGTTTCTACACGTCGCTTTAACCCACCCGTCGTGTCAGAGAAAACGGCACGTCGATCCGATCCCTATTTGGGATTTTGGACCCCCGGGTTGTGCGTGTAAGGCTTTTATATGAAGTTGGGTGTTTTTAGATCGGTCGTTTGAATGGCCAGGCCAATCCGGAGATCCAAATTGGATTCCGTCAGTTTCCACACATCGCTTTAACCCACCCGGTCGTGTCAGAGAAAACGGCACGTCGATCCGATCCCTATTTGGGATTTTGGACCCCCGGGTTGTGCGTGTTAAGGCTTTTATATGAAGTTGGGTGTTTTTAGATCGGTCGTTTGAATGGCCATGCCAATCCGGAGATCCAAATTGGATTCCGTCAGTTTCAACACGTCGCTTTAACCCACCCGGTCGTGTCGGAGAAAACGGCACGTCGATCCGATCCCTATTTGGGATTTTGGACCCCCGGGTTGTGCGTGTTAAGGCTTTTATATGAAGTTGGGTATTTTTAGATCGGTCGTTTGAATGGCCGGCCAATCCGGAGATCAAATTGGATTCCGTCAGTTTCTAAACGTCGCTTTAACCCACCCGGTCGTGTCGGAGAAAACGGCACGTCGATCCGATCCCTATTTAGGATTTTGGACCCCCGGGTTGTGTGTGTTAAGGCTTTTATATGAAGTTGGGTGTTTTTAGATCGGTCGTTTGAATGGCCAGGCCATCCGGAGATCCAATTGGATTCCGTCAGTTTCTACACGTCGCTTTAACCCACCCGGTCGTGTCGGAGAAAACGGCACGTCGATCCGATCCCTATTTGGGATTTTGGACCCCCGGGTGTGCGTGTTAGGCTTTTATATGAGTTGGGTGTTTTTAGATCGGTCTTTTGAATGGCCAGGCCAATCCGGAGATCCAATTGGATTCCGTCAGTTTCTACACGTCGCTTTAACCCACCCGATCGTGTCGGAGAAAACGCACGTCGATCCGATCCCTATTTGGGATTTTGGACCCCCGGGTTGTGTGTGTTAAGGCTTTTATATGAAGTTGGGTGTTTTTAGATCGGTCGTTTGAATGCCAGGCCAATCCGGAGATCCAAATTGGATTCCGTCAGTTTCTACATGTCGCTTTAACCCACCCGGTCGTGTCGGAGAAAACGCACGTCGATCCGATCCCTATTTGGGATTTTGGACCCCCGGGTTGTGTGTGTTAAGGCTTTTATATGAAGTTGGGTGTTTTTAGATCGGTCGTTGAATGGCCTGTCCAATCCGGAGATCCAAATTGGATTCCGTCAGTTTCTACACGTCGCTTTAACCCACCCGGTCGTGTCGGAGAAAACAGCACATCGATCCGATCCCTATTTGGGATTTTGGACCCCCGGGTTGTGCGTGTTAAGGCTTTTATATGAGGTTGGGTGTTTTTAGATCGGTCGTTTGAATGCCAGGCCAATCCGGAGATCCAAATTGGATTCCGTCAGTTTCTACACGTCGCTTTAACCCACCCGTCGTGTCGGAGAATGCCCACCCAATCCTAAGTATATGAAATTAAAACTAATACTGACCTGAGCTACTGGCTGTGTGGGGCGTACTCCCTGCATTATTGAGAGGAACTGTTGAAGCATATCGCTGAACTGCGTCTGTAGCTATGCCCGCTGCGTCTCTATGTCTACCCGCTGTGCCTGCAGCTCTACCCGCTGCGTCTGTAGCTCTTCCCGCTGGGTCTGTAGCTCTGTACATAGCTCCTCCCGAATGATGCCTCTAATGTCCTGTACACCACTGACGGGCGGCGCAGAAGATGAACTCGCGTGTGCCGGGGGAGCGATTGAACTGGCAAATGAGGACAACACTGGTTGAGTATCCAGGCTGTCCCCAAAGCCGTACACTCGGCCCTTCCTCGGCTCTCCCGCTGCCTCGACCCAAGCCTCTGCATCCAACTCTGGCTGAGGAGTGCCCTCTGCATAACGCTCCGTCATCGTCCTGTCGTATCTCTCCTGCAAAATAAATTAAAATTAAATTATTAAAAATAAATTAATTTAATATCATAATTGAATTCAAAATTTATAGGTTGACTTACAACGATCGTGCGGGCACTCTCGCTAACATAGTCATCCGTCCCCTTCCGCTTATGAGTCCGATCAAATAACTCGCGAAAGGTAGGGGCACGCTCGAGCTCGTGATGCTTATAATTCAACGGACATAGTTAGTTTGACAATAATAATCAATGTACTAAACAATTGAACAATATTATGCTTACCAATTTTTGACTGTGGGTCGCATAAGATATGGACCCACTAGTATGCACATTCTTCTCCGGATGAGTTGATCTGTTGCGTATGGCCGCCTGTGACCACTGCTGCCATGGTCCAGCAGCCCATCGCTCACAAAGGGACTGCCAATAATCCTTCCTCAGCCAAGAAGGGCCGTCATCAAGCCAGCCCTAGGATCCCTATTGCCTGTGCTCTTTTGCGCCTTGTCCCGGGCTTCCCACATCGACTTTCTTAAATTAGTCTAGGCAGTAGACTCCCAGACGGCTCGAGCTCGAGGGAGATCCTCGGGTCTCGTGAATGTGAACCTCCACTGTAAAGAAATGAATTACTCAGCTTTCTGCACGAACATGGATAGTAATTAAATAAATGACAGATAGTTATCTAAGATTTAAAAATACCGTGAACATGTCAAATACTGATCCCGGACGGGCACCGGGAACTCTCTCCATGTGTCCACTGGTCCTGGAATATGTGCATGGACCAGCGTCGTAATATGACGGGAAGCAGAACCGGGATCTATCTTCCCCCTGCAGTTGCACATTAATTTTGTACATGAAATGTATAACATCAATAACAAATAATGTAAATTTGAACTGATCAACTTTACCCGAGATCCAGCATGGATGCCGTCCCGTAGCTGAGGGCCCCCCTCATCTGCTGCTGCATGCGGACCCTGGACCTCTGTTGAAGACAATTAAACACACTATTGTTCGATAAATTGCAAGACAACAACATACTAATGTATGGAAGCTGACACGTACCTGGTGGTGAGGAAGAAGGCAAAGGTGGCACTGCTCCCGTGCTCGGCGGGGAGGCGTCGCTGAAATTTTTTTACACATTAGAAATATGAATTTAACTTGAACAACAATATATACGTATACCTGCCGCATGGATGACCGGCGTCGACGGGAGGCAGACCCTGCAAATTGTATGTACGTTATATCTCATGAATTAAATATGAACAATAACGTAAATGTGGTTCTTTCTGTACATATGTATATACCTGTCGCTGAGATGACCGGCGCAGACGGGGAGGCAGACCCTGCAAAATGAGCCTGTACGTTAGATCTGTCGTGAATTTATTATGAACAATAATATATAGAGTATTGTGTTTACATATACATATACCTGTCGTGGACGGGGTCCCGGACCCTCTGCCAACGGACGTAGAAACCGTCCGACTCCGTCCTCCACGTACCATATCTCTCTTGAGATAAATAAACATACATCCAAATTGTCATCAGCAATAAATTTTGAAGTAGCAATTTAATATGAAATATAATTAGCAATAACACGAAGTTCTTACAAAATATAAGTTATATTATCGTAATTCACATCAGATGCTTCCGACATGTTTAATTCAGCATCATCTTCTTCATCATCTTGGAATTCATCCTCCTCATGCGGGAGTCTTCATCCACATCAATTTCTCCGCAAAATATTTACTTAAGAACCAAATGGGTAATTACGATTTTTATTTTTACATAAAAAATTATTTCATAGAAAACTATTTTTCAATGAAAATATTTTACATGCAATTAATGGACCCTAAATTAAAGCTACTGAGCACATCGCAGTGGTGGGAGAATGCCCTCTATGTAATTAGCACGAGGATCTCCAAGTATTGGATGAACATATTTATATAAGTCGGTATTTTTTGGTGCTTAACACGGTTTTGCATCAGTACACTAACAAAATGGCCAAATCTGAAGAGGAGTTGTTTCACTAGTAGATCCAATTATGAAGTCGAGAAATTTATTTTGGGAAAAAAATTACAATGCAACTCACCTATATATTAATTGTTCTCCTAACTAAAAATATTGTGATCGATGTATATACGCTTCAATCAATTAACTTTATCTACATCTATACATACATGTATATACATAAATAGATAGATAATAGATAGATGGCCAGTGGCAAGGGGAAAGGGCGCCCGAGAGAACCTGCAGCCACATAGTCCACATCGAGTCATGTCTTCCTCCCTGGAGCTCATATGCATCCAAGACAGGTCGATCATGTGCAAACTCTTGTGTGGATAGGTGGAGGGGATCACCGGGTGGGGGTTGCACAGGAAGGGGGGGAGGGCGGTGGCGGTGGGGGCGCAGAAGGGAGAGGGGTAGTGGCAGGGTGGGGGGGGGGGGTTGCACAGGAAGGGAGGGAGGGTGGTGGCTATGGGGGGTAGGAGGGGGAGCGGTAGTGGCGGGGTGGGTGGGGGTTGCACAGGAAGGGGGGGAGGGCGGTGGCGGTAGGGGCGTAGGAGGGGGAGGGGTAGTGGTGGAATGGGGGGGGGTTGCACAGGAAGGGGGGAGGGCGGTGGCGGTGGGGGCGAGGGTGTGTACATACCGGCGGTGGCAGAGCACGGCGGCGGCGGCGGCGCCGTAGGGGCGGAGGGCGGCGGCGGCGCAGTAGCGGCGGGCCGGTCGGGTGCGGGGCGGAGGGCGGCGGCGGCGCGGCAGGCGGCGAGCGGCGACGAGAGAGAGAGAGAGAGAGAGAGAGAGAGAGAGAGAGAGAGAGAGAGAGAGAGAGAGAGGAGAGAGAGAGAGAGAGAGAGAGAGAGAGAGAGAGAGAGAGAGAGAGAGAGAGAGAGAGAGAGAGAGAGAGAGGGAGAGGGAAAGAGAGAGAGAGAGAGCGGGAGGGGAAAGTGGGTGTTTCGCGGGACAAGGTATAGTAGAGTTACCGACGGATATTCCGACGGACATATGTCTGTCGGCATATCCGTCGGTATGTTTTATTATTACCGACGGAAATTTCCGACGGAAATATTTCCGTCGGAACGACCGACGGATATCCGACTGCATATTGCGACGTCGGCGGAATATCCGACGGACTTACCGACGGAAACTAATCCGTCGGAAATTTCCGTCGGTAATCCGCTTTTTCTTGTAGTGAATGCAGTCCCATCCCTTCACTTCCTTAGGTCATAACTCATTGATTTTTTATTCACATCTCACACATGAATATACCATTTTGAAGCCCTTTGAATGACGAAACCATCAAAGAAAACGGCTCATCAATCCGAGGTCTATATAAAAAGTTATGGCCGATTACGTGGACATAGGCAGAAGGCGACACATTGCTCGTCGCCTTCAGAACATGAAGGCGACCATGATCTTGTCGCCTTCTTAAGAAGACCACAAAACTGACTGATTTTTGGTATGGGTCGCGACCATGATGTTGTCGGTTTAATGGTAGTGACGTGTCGACCTGTCGCTACTTGAAAATGACGTTTGGGTTGCTTTTTCTACCTATTTCCAACTCCGACTTGGATTGGGTTTGACACCTGTGGGTTTGAAAAATCAAAAAAATGCTAGAATGATCTAAATCGGGTGAAACCACCTTTGTTAGTTAGAGTACTTCTAATACTTTGTACAGTAGCAATAATCGAGAAACAAAGGTCGTTTTTCTATGTAATAAGACGTATTGGGACTGACTACAAATCTGACATAGTGTTCATGTTTGAATTAATACTCTCAGCACGGTCAACAAAATTTGGAGAAATTAGTGCCAAATTAAAATAGACTTATAGAGTAACAAGTTCTATGTTGAACACTTGGTCTCAAACGACTCCACAAAGAGGTATGGAACTTGTAACACAAGTCAAGGTTAATCACGATAGTACATCGTCAAGATGATGCAAGATTTAATTCGTGATGAAGGATGGATGAAAATTAGGGCTTTTAAGGGCAAAAGATGCCTAACATCCATCAGTAACTCCAGTTAAAATTGAGAGCATGAGGTTGAGTATACATGGAGATCAAGAATAAAGAGAAGGGTCGGGTTCATGGTGTTTGCAGAACTTCAAAAATCGACCATAAAAATTGGATCGATGGAGAATATGAACTTGAGGGTTTTGTTCTTAGTACATGGAACAATCTATAGATGAAATTAATTAGTTTTTGCTCATGAGAATGCCTACCTTTAATCGTTTACCTCTTCTAGGGCTAAACTTGAAGAACTCGGGATAAGCTTGATGAAGCCTTCTCCCCACGAATTCCTCCTCTCCTTGGCTTCTTCTCCACCTTCAGCAAGTCCCAGCAACGATCTAGGGCCCGCCTTGGGCGATTAAGAGAGTATTTATGCTTCTTTGCTTTCTATTTCCTAATAGGACTCTAACTCCTATTTAATTCAGAATTTCCTATTTCCTCTTCCCTTTCTAAGTATTAGAACTTCTATTTGGCTTGGGAAGTGAGCTAAATTCGTGGCCAAGCAACTAGGGTAGGTTTAGGAATCCAATTCCAACCCAAATTGCTTATTTAATGCATTAAATGCCTCTTTTCTATTTAAGTAATATTTAAGTTGCGAATTTAGGGTATTTTCCCATTATTCATCTTTTTAAAATCCTTATTTTGGCCCACTAATTTCTAATGGATCCATTTAACCAAGCCCATTATTTATTGGAATTTATCTTATAGGTTTTCCCTTTTTAATTAGGGAATAATAGAGTTATGAATTTTATTGTATCTCTACTGTACATAGAGTGGGATGAATTTTTAGAACTCTTCAACACCAAATATTTTTCCGAGAGGATTCGTGAGAAGAAGGCAAATGAATTCACAAATTTAAAACAACAAATGATGTCTGTAGCAGAATATGAAGCACCATTTGAAAGACTAGCACTGTATGCACCACATTTGATGAGTACGGAAAAGATGAAGGCAAAAAGATTCTTAGAAGGGTTGAGACCTGTGTACTGAGAAAAGTTGGCTCCACTAGACGTTGAAGTATATTCAGTCATGGTATTGAGAGCTCAATTAGTAGAGAACACCATGAAACTTCTTGAAAAGATCCATAAGAAGAATGTGTTAAGAAGGGAACATGTTACTCATTCCAATGATAATAAAGGAAGAAATATAGTAGATAGCAAGAGAATGAAAGGGGAAGTGAAGCGGAAGGAAGTCTGCGAATTTTGTAAAAAGCCAGGGCATCAAGTTGATAACTGTTGGAAGAGATTGGCCAGATGCTTGCGATGTGGAAGTCAACAACATCGAGTCATCAATTGTCCAACAAAGAAGAACCAAACTCCACGCCAAGGACGATTACAAGCCCTTGTGGATAAAAATCCTACCAATGAGGGTGGACAAGGTACCATCACTAAACCCTTAGTTTAATTTCATATTATTTTCACAATAGCAAAGCCCTAAGTGGGGGAGGTGATGGAATGAAATATCCATAATAAATTACTAGTCGTATCATATCATATGAATTTGGGGACCAAATTCTTTTTAAGTGGGGGAGGATGTAGCAACCCGAAAAAATTAATACTTAAAAATTTCAAACATAATTTCTTTAAATCGAAATAATAGAAACATACGTACCACTATCGTATGTGCAAGAATATATCGAAAATTCCTTAAAAGTTATAAATCAACCCCAGATATTTTTTGAAGTGTTCTACTAAGAAATTCAAGCAACGAATAATCCGATTGGCCAAATGTACGTCACAATGTGACTAATTATCCAAATTAGAAACTAAATCGGAAAACCGTTAACACGGAAAAATAACATGCCCATAAATTAAACGAACATGTCGGAGAGACTTCCAACATAAGGAATGATTACCCATTATCAGAATTGGACCAATAGACCTCTCATGGCCCATGAATAAATTCAAGTAAGAAAAATATAATAAATTTTAAAATTCTATTATTTCCCTATTTAAAATGGAGAATTCTCCTAAGTTAAATTCCATTAAGAATGGGCTTTGTTAAATGGACCCTCTAGAATTTATCTGGCCAAAATAGGGATTTTTAAAAGAGGAATAATAGGAAAATATCCTAAATTCGTAACTTAAATATTGCTTAAATAGAAAAGAGGTATTTAAGTATGAAAATAGCTAATTTAAGATGGAATTGGATTCTTAAACCTACCCTAATAGGTTGGCTACGAATTTGGATCCCAACTTAACCCAAATTGGACATGGCAAGCTTGGAAGGTGGAATTAAATAGGAAATCTTGGAATTAAATAGGAGTTAGAGTCCTATTAGGAAATAGAAATATAGGAAGCATAAATACTCTCCTAAATCCCTCATGGCCAGCCCTAGCTCATTGCCAAGGGTTGCTGGACCAGGAGGAGAGGCCAAGGAGGAGGAGATCTCGTGGGGAGAAGAGTCTTTCAAGCTCTCTCTCTCGTTCTTCAATTTCTAGACCTAGAAGAGGAAAACGACTAAGGTAGGCATTCTCACGAGCAAAACCAAATTAAATTCGTATGTAGATTGTTCCATGCATCAGGAACAAAAGTACTCTTGTTTCATATTTTTCCTTCGAGCCTATCTTTTCTTCTTGATTTTTCATGTTCTGCAACTAGCATGAGCCCGAACCCTCTTCTAAATTCTTGATCTCCATGTTTACTAGACCCCATGCTCTCAAATTTTAACTGGAGGTACTGATGCTAGTTAGACTTCGTTTATCCCTGAAAGCCCTAATTTTCATCCACCATACTACTCGAATTAAATCTTTGATCTCTACTGTACACAGTTTCATGTTCTTCGTGAATAACTTGATTAAACCATGCCTAAATCTTGTCTGTTTTCAAATCCCTATTTACTGTAAGTACCCATGTATGCCGAGATCAGTTTGCATCTTGTTTCGTGATTTTTCATCGATTGTACATTTAGTTATGAATTTTCGAATCACCATGTATCAAAAGAAGGAAACTTGGTCCGCAATCCCATGCTCTGTCCTTTTCCCGCTTGAACTCTGGTACAATACCTGAGAACGCGACGGCCCGATAGGCCGCCTTCTTAGGCTGGTCGCAACAGTTCACCTCGTCACATTCTGAACGCGACAGGGGTTGTCGTCGCGTTCTGGCTACTTAATCAGACAAGCTTGTCGCGTTATTTACAAGGCCTTATCGTGTTCTCACCTGACCCCGTCGCGACCCTTACTGGGGTGCGTCGCGATCTCAGACTTTTGCATAAAAACCCCCGATTTATGATGCTCTAACTTTCTACAGTGCTTGTACACTTTGTTAACTGTCTTACACGCAGTAAATACACTTGTTATAAATTGAACATTAATGTGTGATTTTTAAAAGAAATGCACATGACTACTTTCTATCTATAATTTCTCTTACACATGCACACACTTGAACCATCCAAATATGGCTTAACTTGGCATGAAAATATCTCATAATGCATCTGGTAATTATGTTAATCATGTAATTACATTGCCATATTTAAAATGAACTTGTTTACGTTTTCGCGTGATATTTTGGGAATACCGTTACCGACGCTCCACTGTTCTAGAATTCCTCTAAGAACGTCGAGCACTTATTTCTATATACACACTCTCTGTTGACTTGGATGAACTCTCAGTCGGATACTCCTTCTGTCGGACTAGTGAATCCTTGTTCAAGTCCTCCGTAAGTCTCCTCTGTCCATAGATTCCCACATGGTCGACGAGCTGGTTGTACCCTAACACCTATGATACCCTTTAGGGATCAACATGATCCAAACGGCTATTAGAAGTTCGCTCTTATCTTGAATCATGTCGGACCTCTGGACCTGTGCATAACATGGCCAGTGGAAGGGTAGTGAATCCCACCTGACTGCCTACACCGATCACGCGTGTTGTGCAACTGTTATTATCTCTTGTTTGACGTTGTCTTACGAATACGTCATTGTCTCGTCTACTGTCTCTATACTCTCATCTATTCATGATCACTCTACTATCTCGTCTATTCATCTAGTACTCTCTTGGTACCTTTGAGCTATATGGCTCCTACTGTTTGTACTATTCATGACTGTCTAGCACTAAAATGGGTCATGTGACCTACTGGACTTGAATGCATACTGTTGAGGGCACAGAGAGTGTCCGAGGGGCTCCAATCTAGTCTTGGGGGCGGAGAGCCACCCGAAAATACCTGCAGAGGCTAATGATGGTGTCTCATTTGCACCGGTTCTGACTAACTATTCTGAATTAGCTAGACATCTGACTGTTTTACTGTTACTGTTAGTCTGTTAGTTCAGACGTACTGTACTACCACTGACTGTTACTAAACTGCTACTATCCTGTTATTGAGCGACTACTGTCGTACTCTCTTCTTGATCTACTTGTTACTTGCTATCTTGAGTTATCGTTTTCTATCGTGACTTAATCATATTCATTGTGCTATATTCACTAGTTGTCTTTGACAACAAAGTGCCATTTAACAAAAAAAAAGTGCTATATTCTCTCTCGGCTATCTACGGATAGCCAAAGTGCAATTTACTCTTTATATAACCAACTACTATCTCTCTCCTTGCTATATCTGTCGCTTGCTATTGCTTGACAATGTCGTTACTTGCTATTGCATTGTTATCATTTTTATCATGATTTGACTTTAATCATCATGCTATACTTGATTCATCTGCTATTTGAACCATTTTACTCGTGCTATTACTTTCTCGACTTTACATGACTCTCTCTATCATTAGTTACTCTGGCATTTAAGGCATTAATTATTTAAAGCATGCTTGATCCTGAGAATTAAGTCCTACTGGACGTTATCGCTCACCCTTCGTTATTTGTTATTGTGTCTCAAGTAAGTCGGACAATGACGTTACACACATCCATGGGATAGGACCAGAGTGATGAGCGACATGAAGTCAGTTGATGAAGTTGCCCTAGTACTATGGAGTCTAATAGTTGTTGCTTTAGATTTCCTTTCAGTGTAATGATGTCATTGAGCCCTATGTATTGGCTCCGAATTAGTGGTTGTAATAGTCTTAGTGATTTTATAATGAAATCAAGAGTTATTCTAATTATCTCATTAGATGCTTTGATGTTTGGGTCTGTATGCGCAATTTTACGTTACCATACTCGTTGCTCACGTTTTCCTCCAATTTATTCTGCTGCTAAATTGGAGGGGCGTGACATCTGAGGCATCCACTAGACTCAAGAAGACATATGTTAGATATAAACAAAGAAGAAGAAGAAGTAGAAACGGATAGGAGGAGCTCTAATGGATCTCCTCAACGGTCTTATTCATAAAGGATGTGTAAGAAGATGGAGGCTTTGAAGCAGAAGTGACAAGAAAGCAAGAAGTACCGAAGCAAAAATCTTCTAAAGCTAAACAAGCATTCACACCTTTATTCTTTCCCATCTCTCTTTGTGTGTAATTATAAATAAGAGAGAGAGTCTGTGAACTTGAGAGTTTTGTGTTAGTATTGTTCATCCCATTAGCTCTTAGGTTTCTGTCGAAGATCAAGGAAGCCAAGTTCATTGTTCCTAAACTTGATCTCGATAACTTGTTTTTTATTTTCTAAAGAAAGATGGGGGTGTTACTCTTCCAATGTGAAGAGAAGATCAGCGGG
Source organism: Colocasia esculenta (assembly GCA_014218235.1). Taxonomy (NCBI): domain Eukaryota; kingdom Viridiplantae; phylum Streptophyta; class Magnoliopsida; order Alismatales; family Araceae; genus Colocasia; species Colocasia esculenta. The sequence continues at coordinate 90,886,284 of CM024755.1, forward strand.
TGTGCTTGGTGTTGTGTCCAATTGAGGGACTGTACTCAGTATTTCCCTTGTGTGGGAAGACCAATTGAGATCTGATGTTTTTCCCTGCATTTTTAGATTTCTTAAATTGTTTTCATGGATTTTGTATGTTTTTGGTTTTTCTTGGGTGTCCTGGTTGGAGGTTCTTGACGACAGCCTCGATTGTCACCAAGCCCCTCTTGACGGCAAAGTGTCCTACCATCAAGTTATACTTGATGGCATCATCCTTTGACGTTAGTCCCCTGTCAACGGCAGCCTATGCCGCCATCAACCTGTTGTTTTCTATTCTAGTTATTACTCCTTAGCTGATAAGTCCTAGGGCTCTAATCTAATTCCTACCGCTAGAATTGTGTTCCTAATAGGACTCCTACCCCGTAGCATTGGTTGGCCTCTATAAGTAGGAGAGTTTGGCCATTAGTTAGGGATCTCTTTTAGCTTAGTTGAATGTTGTCTCGAGAGGAGAGAGAGGGTTTTTGTAGGAGTAGATTCATCATCCTCGGTTTAGTTCGTGTTCCTTCAAGTTACGGGTTTACATCTTCAACACTAGGAGGACCTTGTTGGATCGAATATAAAGGGTGAACAGATCTAGAAGGGGGTTAAATATATCTATTGCAAATCTCAGCAGAAAGTTAGTTAATTTAAAATTTACCTACATATTAGAAATCTATTCAATCAAAACTCACAGATCTAATGTGATTGAATGTGATTAATGTGTGTGAAAGTTAAGTGTGTAATCGAACCCCTATGCATGCATCCATTCGTAGAGACAATAAGCAAACCACTACATAGAGACTTTTAGGTGGTTTAGAAATCACATCCAGTGACTTTTACGTCCACCCCTCACACAGTGAGGCACACACTACTTAATGGAATTGAATACAACACACACGAGCAATAAAGCTCAACACGAGCATAACAACTCAACACACACATGCTAGATCAAGCATATACAAGATCAGATCCTATAGCTTTGATCTAATCCTCACACACAAATTAAACTCACGTACTAATCTCAGATCAGTACCCAAACAGAGAGGAAGCTATGGGATAAGAATAAAGAAGATCAAACTCAATTTAGAGAATTCAGATTGAATTCTCCTTAGATCTCCTCCAGCATTATCTCCTTCTTCTCAATATGGATCTTTTGCTACTTCTGCTTCGAGATTAGCCCAGGCTCTGGTGTCATCTTCTTCTCCTCCCCTTAACAGTTTGTCACTTTCATTTCTTCTCCTTCGCACTCTGCCACTCCTCAGTTGAATCTTCTGATCTGCTACATCTAGAGCTCAAGCAGAGTATTGGAGAATCCCTTTCTATCCACCGCAACATTTTTGAGAGTTATGTGGGCTCTACTTTCCATATGAAATAAGGGGTACCTTTTATACCCTTGTCCTTACCGTCAGACATACATGGGAGTGCGTGTGTATGATGAAAAGATGCCTTAATAAATGCCTCGTGTCGTTTATGTGCTTGGTTGTCATGCATTACGGTTGTTGACATATGCACACAGGTTGTCAACAACTACTGCTTCAGGTTCTTCATCCAGAACCAACTTGAAGAGTGTCTTCGGTTGTTGACAGACGACTGTTGGTTTTCAATAACTACTGTCCCATTCAGAACTAGATCTCTGAGGTCTATCTTCAGTTGTTGATAACTTCTTGTTAAGTTGTGGACAACTATTGTCCCATTAATGGAAACTTGTCTTCATCTGTAACACCCCATATAAGAATATATTAAATGGACTAAATCAGTAGACTACCAACAACTCGAACTAGTCATTTTAAGAGTTAGAGTAGGAAAAGAACTCTGAAGTTAAGCATGATCAATTTGGAGTAGTCCCAGGATGGGTGACCTTCCTAGGAAGTCTACCAACTAGTATAGTTGTTGGGCCTGTTTGCTGGTGGGGTCGTCACAAATGGTATCGGAGCTTTACCCCACTAGAAGTGCAGGAACTAAGTGCCACACAGGGCAAAGTGCTACGCTATGGGAGCCACCTCTTAAGGCCATAATGGCGCAAAGTGCTACATAGTGGAAGCCACCTCTTGAGCATGTGGGGGCCACCTCTAGAATCCTCCCTTCCTGGGGTTTGATTGTGTGCTATATGTGAATAGAGATGAAGACGTCGCTTATAAAGAGGGGTAGATTGTAACATCACATATAAGAATAAGTTAAATAGACTAAATTAGTAGACTACCAACAACTTAGACTAGTCATTTTTAGAACTCGAGTAGGAAAAGAACTCTGAAGTTAAGCATGCTCAGTTGGGAGTTGTGACGGTCCTCGTCGTTCAAACCCGTTAATCTAATAATGAGCTTGACTCGACTCCGCCTCCCGCGAACAAGCCAATGCCTCGCAAAGGATATCAACATACATGTCTACGGAAATATGGAAGAACGCACTGAACACATATAAGATTGCATATCTCATATATATTTACATGAATATTACATATCCAGTTCTCAACAAAAGTCAAAGTACAATGTACTACAGCTTGGGGCATACCCCGAGGTACAACATAAATAGAAATACACTGTTGGAGGAGTAGACCCAACATCGTTGCGATGTAGCTCCAAACTAGAAGAAGGACAGGAACCCTCCTACTCTCCCTCACCTGAAAGGAGTAGGGGTGAGCCTCACAAGTCACTGGCTCAGTAGGGAAACTCTCTCAAAAGTCGAAATAACACGAGTACAAGAGAAGCAGGAGTAAAACATCTATTTAAACATTTAAAAAGACTATCTAAGCATGGTGACACAATTGTACTTAAATAAACAATTCTACACTACTAACATCGCTTAAACATTAATAATTAAACAGAAAACCATGCTCAGTAGTATGAGCTAATGAAGGGTAACGCCAAACACGAGTCACAAAGACTGGTTCGTGACACCAGCTACTGACCCAAACAAACCACACAGGTCTACCTCTTAGCCTCGCAGCCACGAACGAAAGGTCCAGCTATCACTCCACATCAACAAAGCCAATAAATTGTGGAGACCAAACTAACACCACACCTGCAGACCACACAACTGCAAGCCCATGCTTGGCACCTTTAGGGACTCTGGCCCAAGCTCCTTAAAGTGAGGCATTGGAAACATGACTAGCTAGGGAATAGTACGTCTACCGATGTCCGTTCCCCAGCCAAGAGCGTGCTACAAGCGACCGAACACAACCAACACACACAAGTCGTTGTCCCACTGTCGTCTTTCACTTAGCCAAATGTACAACTCAAGCTAAGGAGTGAGGGTGTCTAGGAAGATGACACAAACCTCAACGGTACACAAGTACCGAGACAAACCCCGAGCACAATGTGCCTAGCTCACAAAGAACCTTGGGTACCTAACTCGACAGGTAACCATGGAAGGCATTAAGCAACCCAACTTGGCACGTACTCACAACCATACAAACTCGGCATTCTCAATCACAATACGTGCCAATGCACCGCTTACATGCTTTAAATAACTTATACAACAATGCATATCCACCCCACAACTAAAAACAGACAGACTGCCCACAGAAATAGATAGCTCGGGTGGACAAATAATCGCGACGGATCAAAGTGTTGCCTTTAAACCTGAATCGCGACCGGACAGGCCGTCGCGTTTAAAACGCGACATCAGGTCAGTTGCCTTTCAAGCCACAATTTGCATCACAGCCTTAGCTCCAGAAATCCCCCAAACCATCTTGTACAATTATGAAACTAGCATATTTGCATTCAAATGAATACCTATACATGCTTTCTATGCATTATAACCATTTCCATGCTTTAAACACTTCAATCACGATCCATTCGACCCAAAAACGAGTAGAATTCCCCTACCACACAAAGAACGCAAAGAACGGCGTTGCCCTGGCGTTTCCCGTGCTCCGAACAACCTCCTCTAGACGGTAGCATGCCAAACTGCATGCCACAAACACCAAACCACCCAAAATCCCTACAATAAGACTTCCCTTGGCCCAAACAGTGTTTCCTGCACTGTTTGGCCAGGAGCTTGGCCAACAAAACCTCTTAGTCTAAATCACGACGGGGCACGCCGTCGCGTTTAAATCGCGACGTGCATGGCCATCGCAATTTAAACCGATGCTCCTGCATGCGCCACGTGGCACGCATGCGGACGTGCGCCCAAGAAAGCAGTGTCAAAATCGCGATGGGGAAGGTGGTCGTGTTTCCAAAATGCGACGCATGTGTTGGTTGAGTTTATACAAAGCGCACCAGAGGTCTGTTGGGTTCGGATTTCTGACCCCCAACCCCTCACTACTTGCTCAAGCAATCAAAACACAACCAATAGGCCAAACACTAGTCACCAAACCCATTAAGTGATGATCCGAAAGTCCACGATGCTACATTACTATCACCTAAAAAGGAATTTCGACCTCGAAATCTAGAACAAAAACTTAACACATAAATCATATCTAGTTATGCATGGAACTATCACCTAAAAAGACTTAAAGGCTTACTCAAACAAGTATGGATACACTTTATGAATCTCTTTTGCTAGTTCCCAAGTATCTTCTCATACCTGCCAATTTTCCCATCTGACTTTACCAGTTCTATTTCTTTATTCTTCAATTCTTGTATTCTTTGCCCGGTAATTTGCACTAGATACTCCGGCATAGACATATCCAGCTTTAAGTCATCTCTGGCATAGCTAACTATCTATGATGGATGTCGGATATACCTTCTCAACATGGAGACATGAAACACATCATGTGCATCTGTGAAGTCCGCTGGAAGCTCTATTCTATATGTTGTTTCCCCAATTCTTTCAAAAATTTAGAATGGACCTACATATCTCGGACTTAACTTACCTTTTTTACTGAACCTCAGAACACCCTTTATAGAAGAAACTCTAAAAAACACATAATATCCAACTTCAAACTGTAATGGTCTTCATCTGGTATCTACATAACTCTTCTGATGACTCTGAGCTATTTGAAGCTTATCTTTTATAAATTTAACTATTTCTACACATTACTGAATCAATTCTGGCCTCATAATCTGTCTCTCTCTTACTTCATACCAATTCAGAGGTGTTCTACATGGTCTACCATATAAAGCTTCATATGGTGCCATTCCAATACTTGCATGATCACTGTTATTGTTGGCAAATTCCACCATACCCAGGTGATGCTCCTAGCTACCCCCCACAGTAAGCAACAGACTCTCAACATATCTTCAATTTTATGAATGGTTCTTTCAATCTGCCCATCTGTCTGAGAGTGATATGCTGAACTGTACCTCAACTCTATGCCAACCACTCGCTGCAAACTTCTCCAAAATCCTAATGTGAACCATAGATCTTGATATGAAACTATTGTTACTAGGAACCATGCAATGGTACAATCCTATCCACATATAATGTAGTACCCCGGAAAATCCATTAATTAAAAATTATAGATAAATAGAAATTTTATCTATTAATAAATTTAATTAATTAAAACGGTACGCATCATTATTGCATGCGTATAAACCCCTATAAAAATTTCGTAAAAATAGTAATTATACTTTAAATAATGTTCTCTAATGACCCATCATGAAATTTGGGCATAGAAAAATCATTTGGACTTAGTTTAAGAATTTATGTGACTTATTAGCATAATTAAGGAATAAGTCGAAGAACCCATTATTTTATGACCCAAAGTGGATTGTAAATAAAAATAAACATGTGGGTAGACTTTAAATAATATAGGATGATAGCCCATTATGATATTTGGACCTATGAACAATCTTGGCCCATGAATAAATTCTCTAATAAAAGGATAATTAAAATCTATTAAGTAAAGTAAGTACATATGTTGTACAATTAAGCTCACATGAGTTATTGGGCCAAGAGTAAGAGCCCAAAGGGTGAATATTAGAAATATTGGCATGAATAATATTTAATTAAATAAAAATATGAAGTTACTTGAATAAGTGTGATAAATATATTTAAATAAGAACAAATGGTGAATAATTGGAATTAAATCTATACTCATTAAGTCAAATTAGTAATGTGTTTTATTAATGGATCTAACATGGATTGTTGTGCCCAAATAAGAAGAACCCATCATGAGAAGGGAGTTAATTAAGTGAAATTCGGATTAAATATAGTAATAATTAGAAAAAGGGATTAGATAAATACTAAATGACATATATAAATCCCTAAAAAGAGTCCTAGACTTATCCTAACTTATTACCCATGAAATTAGATATCTCCCCAAGCCAATTAGTGGATAAATGATAGAATAGGGGGAGATAAATGTGGAAATTCAGAGTTAATTAATAAATAAATTAAATGAGGGTAAGATAAATACTAAAAATGGTTATAAATGTCCTAAAAAGAGTCATAACCTTACCCAAACCCATTACCCACGAAATTGGATCTCTTCCCAACTCTATTAGGTGGATAAGAAAGAAATTCAGAGTTTAATGGAAGGGAGGACTCTTATAATGGCTAGGACTCCTATAGTTAGCCATATACACCAAAAACTCATCCCTAGCAATCCATTTTCGTGGCTGAAACTCTAGAGAACGAGGAGAAGGGCTGGAGACAAAGGAGCAAGGAGGAGGAGGCTAGAACAAGGAGGAGTTTTTCCATTTTCGTCACCAAACTAGGGCTTTCTTACTACATGAAAACGGTAGGCAATCTCTCAAGCAAAATTAAATTAAACTCGTCCATAGATAGTCCATGACCCCAGTAACAAAAGCCTCATATTTTTCCTAATTTATATCATGCATATACATCGAATTAAAGCCCCAAAGTTTCAGTTTTTATGTTCATACGAGTTACATCTTCTTAATGGTGTAACTCTTAAACCCTTAATCCAAACTTCATAAAACTTTGACTGAGGATTCTTCAACATGTTAGAAACAATTCTTCTTTATTTGCCCCAATTTGTATGCATTGATTTGATCGTATTAAGCGTTTTGTAGGCATGCTGCGAATTAGAGCTTTTTGGTCATAAAAATAATATTCACATATCCCTAGGTCAAATTTATTCAAATAAATTATATAGGGACCTTCTAAAACTTGTTTGGAACAAGTTTCATTTTAAGAGTTTCTCCAAAATCGGATTGGAAATGTGTTTTTCGAAGCTTCCAAGAAAATCACGTTTTCTACAATATGTTGCTCTTCGTTGGGCACATTGCGCCTAACTATGGTGTCTGCCCTTTTCGGCGTAATGCACCTCGCCCTTTTGAAATTTGAGAGCCTGCCAAAATGGGCTCTCCTCCTGGGCGCACCGCACCTCCTGTGGCCGGTCCCCTTGTGGCGGTGTACTGCGCCCCTCTTCTCCTTGCCCCTCCATGGCACACTAGACCGAACTCCCTTTTGAGCATTGTTTTAGTATTTTTATATTAGCCTTTTGTACAGAAGTCCCTGTAAGTCATTTATTTATTGTAACAGGCTATCAAGAATATTTTAAGTCAGATTAAGTACTATTTAAGCCTGATTAAGTATTGTTTAATCCTGTTTAACTCTGATTAAATCAGATTAAGCCTGACTAAGTATTGTTTAGGTCTGTTTAAGTTTAATTAAGTCTGATTTAGCCTTATTAAGCCATGTTTAAGCAAGGTTTATGTGTAATTAAGCCTAATTAAGTTTTATTTAAGTATGTTTAATTATGATTAAGTCATATTAAGCTTGATTAAGTCCTATTTAAGCCCTGTTAAACTTGATTACATTTTTTTAAGTGTGATTAAGCTTGATTAAGTAGAAATAAATTTGATTAAGCTTGATTAAGTTCTAATTAAGCCTAATTAACCTTGATTATGTTCAGTTAAGCCTGATTAAGCTTGATTAAGTTTCATTAAGTTTTATTAAGCATAATTTTTATACTTCCAGCAATATAAAATTTGTTTAACACATTTGTAAAGACGTTAAGAACTTGAATCTTATTCTAATATTCCTAATGACATGATCATCTCTCTTTTACTATACAATTGTTCTCTACCATTCTCTTTTGTTCTAGCTTGATATAAATAAAAAAAAAGAAACTTAAACATGCTATAATCCTCTTTTAAAAAGGACATGCTCACGACCAATCTCAATCTCTTGATTTTCTATACATACACACATAGAAAAATCTCTTATTCTAGACTTGTGTAAATCATTTAAATGTCATAACATATCTGGTAATTTATTAAACTTTATTCATAATGATGCCTTTTAAATTAAAGGACTTGTATACATTTTTATCGTTCGTTTTTGACATCGTTACCGTTTTTCCTCGGCTTCGAGCACTCGAGACACGACAGACCCGTTTTCTACACACTTTCTCTTGACTTGGACCACCTCTCCATCGAGAATACTCTCGACTGGACTAGGGACTCCTTGTCAAGGCCTCTGTGAGTCTTCTTGGCTTTGACGCACATCCATTGCCGACAAGCTGGTTGTACCTTTAAATCCTGTAACACTCTTAGGGATCAGTACGATCCAAACGGCCTTAGTAAGATCTCTCTTATCTTGTGATCACGCCGGACCACCTGGCCAGTGTTCTTAGCATGGCTAGAGGGTGGTGGTGACTTATTCTACCAGACTGCCGGTACCTGACCTGGTGCTGTGCAACCGTTACTATCGTGGTTATCGTTGTTTTACGATTATACCCCTATCTCATCTACTATTCTTGTACTCTCATCTATTCACATTCACTCTACTATCTTGTATATTCATCTAGTACTCTCTTGAGACTCTTGCGCTATTGTGGCTCCCATTGCGTGTACTATACATGACTGTCTAGCGCCATAATATGGGTCCAGTGACCCTATTGACTCGAATGCATAATTGTGCAGGGCACAGAGAGTGTCCGAGGGGCTCCAATCTAGTCCTGGGGGCAGAGAGCCACCCGAAAATACCTGTAGGGCTATTGACGATGTTCTGCATTGCACCGGTTCTGACTATCTCGACATTGGCTAGACACCTAACTATTATACTATTAGTCTGAGGAATTCAGACGTACTGTACCATTTCGGTGCTATTATTATGCTAGCACTGATTGTTATAACATTAGTCTGAGGAGTTCAGACGTAATGTACTATCGTTAAACGACTACTGTCCCAAAGTGACTATTGCCATACTCGACTAGTGCACCGTGGTGCAACCATACACGTTATCTCATTACATGTTATCTCTTTACACGCTATCTTGATATACAAGCTATCTCGTTACACGCCACCTTGATACAAGCTATCCTATTACATATCATTTTAATACACGCTATCTTGTTATATGGTCTTTTCTCTATCATTCTAATTTTGCAATATTCTTGTGAAGTGTATTATCGTTCACATGTTATCGCATGCTATCATTCTAGTATGCCATCAATCTCTTATCATGTACTATTTCTCTCTTGATTATACTTGATCGTTCTCTCTAGTTAACCTGCGTTACAAGACATTAATCACTTAAAGCATGCTTGTTTACACGAGATATTAAGTCCTACTGAGCGTTATCGCTCACCCTTCGTTATTTGTTATTGTGTTTTCAGGTAAGTCAAGTGATGACCTTACACACAACAACGGGATTGGACTGGAGTGATGAGCGACCTGGAGTCATAGCGATGGAATGTTCTTAGTACCTTAGAGTCTAGTTAGATATTCGCTTTAGATTTCTTTTCCAATGTAATAATGTCATTGAGCCCTATGTTTTGGCTCTGAATTAGTGGTTGTAATAGTTTAGATGAATTATCAATAAAATGATGAGTTTTATTATAATTATTGTTTACTAGTTGCTCTGATATATGCGAATGTATGCGCATTTTACATTACCATACTCGTTGTTCATGCCTCCCCGATTTATTCCGCTGCTAAATTTGAGGGGCATGACAGTTGGTATCAGAGCCTAGAATGTCCTTAATAATATATTTTAAGTCTAGGATGTTCTAGGTGAACTGCCCTGACACGTGTCTAAGTCGACCACCATACCTATGTGAGGATTGGGTAGAACCATTATAAATATACATGCATCAACTTAGTAATACCTTAGTACCCAAAGTCAAAAAGGAAATAAATTAAATGCTATTACTCGCAGGAGATTAGTGGAGATGATGGAATGCAATATTTCGAGTAAATTGTTAGTCGTATCATATCATATGAATTTGAGGACCAAATTCTATTTAAGTGGGGGAGGATGTAGTACCCCGGAAAATTATTAATTAAAAATTATAGATAAATAGAAATTTTATCTATTAATAAAATCAATTAATTAAAACGGTACGCATCATTATTGCATGCGTATAAACCCCTATAAAAATTTCGTAAAAATAGTAATTATACTTTAAATAATGTTCTCTAATGACCCATCATGAAATTTGGGCATAGAAAAATCATTTGGACTTAGTTTAAGAATTTATGCGACTTATTAGCATAATTAAGGAATAAGTCGAAGAATCCATTATTTTATGACCCAAAGTGGATTATAAATAAAAATAAACATGTGGGTAGACTTTAAATAATATGGGATGATAGCCCATTATGATATTTGGACCCATGGACAATCTTGGCCCATGAATAAATTCTTTAATAAAAGGATAATTAAAAATCTATTAAGTAAAGTAAGTACATAGGTTGTACAATTAAGCTCACATGAGTTATTGGGCCAAGAGTAAGATCCCAAAGGGTGAATATTAGAAATATTGACATGAATAATATTTAATCAAATTAAAAATATGAAGTTACTTGAATAAGTGTGATAAATATATTTAAATAAGAACAAATAGTGAATAATTGGAATTAAATCTATACTCATTAAGTCAAATTAGTAATGTGTTTTATTAATGAACCTAACATAAATTGTTGGGCCCAAATAATAAGAACCCATCATGAGAAGGGAGTTAATTAAGTGAAATTCGGATTAAATATAGTAATAATTAGAAAAAGTGATTAGATAAATACTAAATGACATATATAAATCCCTAAAAAGAGTCCTAGACTTATCCTAACTTATTACCCATGAAATTAGATCTCTCCCCAAGCCAATTAGTGGATAAATGATAGAATAGGGCAGATAAATGTGGAAATTCGGAGTTAATTAATAAATAAATTAAATAAGGGTAAGATAAATACTAAAAATGGTGATAAATGTCCTAAAAAGAGTCCTAACCTTACCCAAACCCATTACCCACGAAATTGGATCTCTTCCAACTCTATTAGGTAGATAAATAAGAGAAAGTGAGAGATAAAGAAGGGAATTCGGAGTTTAATGGAAGGGAGGACTCTTATAATGGCTATGACTCCTATAGTTAGCCATATACACCAAAAACTCATCCCTAGCAACCCATTTTCATGGCTGGAACTCTAGAGAATGAGGAGAAGGGCTGGAGACAAAGGAGCAAGGAGGAGGAGGCTAGAATAAGGAGGAGTTTTTCCATTTTCGTCATCAAACTAGGGCTTTCTTACTCCATGAAAACGGTAGGCAATCTCTCAAGCAAAATTAAATTAAACTCGTCCATAGATAGTCCATGATCCCAGTAACAAAAGCCCCATATTTTCCCTAATTTATATCATGCATATACATCGAATTAAAGCCCCAAAGTTTCAGTTTTTATGTTCATTCGAGTTACATCTTCTTAATGGTGTATCTCTTAAACCCTTAATCCAAACTTCATGAAACTTTGACTGAGGATTCTTCAACATGTTAGGAACAATTCTTCTCTATTTGTCCCAATTTGTATGCATTGATTTGATCGTATTAAGCATTTTGTAAGCATGCTGCGAATTAGAGCTTTTTGATCATAAAAATAATATTCACGTATCCCTAGGTCAAATTTATTCAAATAAATTATATAGGGACCTTCTAAAACTTGTTTGAAACAAGTTTGATGTTAAGAGTTTCTCCAAAATTGGATTGGAAATGTGTTTTTCGAAGCTTCTAAGAAAATCACGTTTTCTACAATATGTTGCTCTTCGTTGGGCACATTGCGCCTAACTATGGTGTCTGCCCTTTTCGGCATAATGCGCCTCGCCCTTTTGAAATTTGAGAGCCCGCCAAAATGGGCTCTCCTCCTGGGCGCACCACACCCCCTGTGGCCAGTCCCCTTGTGGCAGTGTACTGCGCCCCTCTTCTCCTTTCCCCTCCATGGCACACTAGACCGAACACCCTTTTGAGCATTGTTTTAGTATTTTTATATTAGCCTTTTGCACAGAAGTCCTTGTAAGTCATTTATTTAGTGTAACAGGCTATCAAGAATATTTTAAGTCAGATTAAGTACTATTTAAGCCTGATTAAGTATTGTTTAATCCTGTTTAACTCTGATTAAATCAGATTAAGCCTGACTAAGTATTGTTTAGGTCTGTTTAACTTTAATTAAGTCTGATTTAGCCTTATTAAGCCATGTTAAGCAAGGTTTATGTGTAATTAAGCCTAATTAAGTTTTATTTAAGTATGTTTAATTATGATTAAGTCATATTAAGCTTGATTCAGTACAATTTAAGCCCAGTTAAACTTGATTAAATATTTTTAAGTGTGATTGAGCTTGATTAAGTAGAAATAAATTTAATTAAGCTTGATTAAGTTCTAATTAAGCCTAATTAACCTTGATTATGTTCAGTTAAGCCTAATTAAGCTTGATTAAGTTTCATTAAGTTTTATTAAGCATGATTTTTATACTTCCAGCAATATAAAATTTGTTTAACACATTTGTAATGACGTTAAGAACTTGAATCTTATTCTAATATTCCTAATGACATGATCATCTCTCTTTTACTATACAATTGTTCTCTACCATTCTATTTTGATCTATCTTGATATAAACAAAAAAAAGAAACTTAAACTTCCTATAATCCTCTTTTAAAAAGGACATGCTCACGACCAATCTCAATCTCTTGATTTTCTATACATACACACATAGAAAAATCTCTTATTCTAGACTTGTGTAAATCATTTAAATGTCATAACATATCTGGTAATTTATTAAACTTTATCATAATGATGCCTTTTAAATTAAAGGACTTGTATACATTTTTATAGTTTGTTTTTTACATCGTTACCGTTTTCCCTCGGCTTCGAGCACTCGAGACACGACGGACCCGTTTTCTACACACTTTTTCTTGACTTGGACCACCTCTCCATCGGGAATACTCTCGACTGGACTAGGGACTCCTTGTCAAGGCCTCCGTGAGTCTTCTTGTCTTGGGCGCACGTCCATTGCCGATGAGCTGGTTGTACCTTTAAATCCTGTTACACTCTTAGGGATCAGTACGATCCAAACGGCCTTAGTAAGATCTCTCTTAGCTTGTGATCACGCTGGACCACCTGGCCAGTGTTCTTAGCATGGCTAGTGGGCGGTGGTGACTTCTTCTACCAGACTGCAGGTACCCGACCTGGTGCTCTGCAACCGTTACTATCGTGGTTTATCGTTGTTTTACGATTATACCCCTATCTCATCTACTATCCTTGTACTCTCATCTATTCACGTTCACTCTACTATGTTGTATATTCATCTAGTACTCTCTTGAGACTCTTGAGCTATTGTGGCTCCCATTGCGTGTACTATACATGACTGTCTAGCGCCATAATATGGGTCCAGTGACCCTACTGACTCGAATGCATAATTGTGCTGGGCACGGAGAGTGTCCGAGGGGCTCCAATCTAGTCCTGGGGGCAGAGAGCCACCCGAAAATACCTGCAAGGGCTATTGACAGTGTTCTGCATTGCACCGGTTCTGACTATCTCGACATTGGCTAGACACCTAAATATTATACTATTAGTCTGAGGAGTTCAGGCGTACTGTACCATTTCGGTGCTATTATTGTGCTAGCACTGACTGTTATAACATTAGTCTGAGGAGTTCAGACATAATGTACTATCGTTAAACGGCTACTGTCCCAAAGTGACTATTGCCATACTCGACTAGTGCGCTGTGGTGCAACCATATACGTTATCTCATTACATGTTATCTCTTTACACACTATCTTGATATACAAGCTATCTCGTTACACGCCACCTTGATACAAGCTATCCTATTATATATCATTTTGATACACGCTATCTTGTTATATGGTCTTTTCTCTATCATTCTAATTTTGCAATATTCTTGTGAAGTGTATTATCGTTCACATGTTATCGCATGCTATCATTCCAGTATGCCATCAATCTCTTATCATGTACTATTTCTCTCTTGACTATACTTGATCGTTCTCTCTAGTTAACTGTGTTACAAGACATTAATCACTTAAAGCATGCTTGTTTACACGAGATATTAAGTCCTACTGAGAATTATCGCTCACCCTTCCTTATTTGTTATTGTGTTTTCAAGTAAGTCAAGTGATGACCTTACACACAACAACGAGATTGAACTGGAGTGATGAGCGACCTGGTGTCATAGCGATGGAATGTTCTTAGTACCTTAGAGTCTAGTTAGATATTCTCTTTAGATTTCTTTTCCAATGTAATAATGTCATTGAGCCCTATGTTTTGACTCTGAATTAGTGGTTGTAATAGTTTAGATGAATTATCAATAAAATGATGAGTTTTATTGTAATTATTGTTCACTAGTTACTCTGATATATGCGAATGTATGCGCATTTTACATTACCATACTCGTTGTTCATGCCTCCCCGATTTATTCCGCTGCTAAATTGGCGAGGCATGACATATAATCTGGCCAACCTTTCCACTATCCATGACATACTCACTGCTAGCAATTTACACACTTTGGTCAGTCTATCAACGAATACCCAAATGCCATTATGTCCTGACACTATTCTGGGAAAACCTACCACAAAATACATAGTAATGTCGTCCCATTTCCATTGTGGAATCGGCAATGATTGTAGCAAACCTCATGTCCTTTGATGTTCTGCCTTTACCTAATGATAAATCAGACATCTAGTGATAAACTCTGCTATTTCTCTCTTCATATGCGGCCACCAAAAATGTTTTTTCAAATTTTGATACATCTTCGTGCTAACTGGATAGATAGAATATCTGGATATATGTGCCTCTTCCAAAACTTTCTGCTTTACTTCTACTTCCACTGGGACATTTAATCTACCTCTGAATCTTACGACACAATCATTATGAACAGTGACACCTTCCATCTTTACAAATTCTGCTAAACCTTCATATGTTCTTTGTGCTTCTACTATTTGCCAATATATAGATGGTTTCATTGTACTGCTCGCCGGTGACTATTGGGAATATACAAAGAATTCTCAGCCACATCTTCATACAATTTCCACTCTCTTATCATCATCTAGCTCAATACTGCTTTCCTACTGAGTGCATCTGCAACCACATTTTCTTTACCTAGATGATAGGCCAAACTGAAATCATAATCGTTTAAGTACTCTATCCACCTACGCTGCCTAAGATTTAGATCACTCTGAGAGAAAATGTATTTCAAACTCTTATGATCAGTAAAAACTGCAAACCTCTCACCATACATATAGTGCCTCCACAACTTTAGAGCAAAAACCACTTCTGCTAACTCCAAATCATGGGTCGGGTAATTCTCTTCATGCTGCTTCAATTGCCTAGATGCATAGGCCACAACCTTACCATGCTGCATTAATACCGCTCCAAGTCCTCACCTAGAAGCATATGTATACATTACAAACCCTCCACTACCTGATGGTAATGCCAATATCGGTGTTGTAGTGAGTCTTCTCGTTAATTCCATAAAGCTCTTACGACAATCAGCTGACCATATAAACAGCCTCCCTTCCTGGTTAATCTTGTCATGGGCATTACAATCTTCAAGAAATCTTGAATAAAATGCCTATAGTATCCGACCAACCCAAGGAAACTTCTGATTTCTGTAACTGGTTTTGGCTCCTCCCATTTCATAACTGCCTCAACCTTGGCGGGGTCTACTGCTACACCTTTCTCAGAAATCACATGCCCCAAAAACTGAATCTCTCGCAACCAGAACTCATATTTGTTGAATTTAGCATACAACTGATGCTCCCTTAAAGTCTGCAAAGTAATGTTCAAGTGTGCTGCATGTTCTTCCTCTGTTGCTGAATACACCAGTATATCATGTATGAAAACCATAATAAACTTGTCTAAATATGGATGGAATATTCTGTTCATCAGATTCATGAAAGTTGTCGGTGCATTAGTCAACCCGAATGGCATAACAACAAACTCATAGTGCCCATACCTTGTTTTGATTGCTATCTTATCAATATCTTCCTCTTTAATTCTCAACTGATGATATCCTAACCTTAAATCAATCTTGGAGAACACCTTGCTGATTGCAATTGATCAAATAAATCATATGTTCTTGGCAATGAATACTTATTCTTGATGGTAACCTTATTCAATTGGCGATAATCAATACACATTCTAAAAATGCCATCTTTCTTTTTTTCAAACAAAACTAGAGCACCCCATGGCAAATGACTTGGCCTGATAAAGCCTTTCCCCAACAATTCCTGCAATTGCTTCTTCAATTCTTTTAATTCTTCCAGTGTCATCCTGTACGGTGACTTGGAGATCAGCATGCAACCTAGCTGTAACTCTATTGTGAAGTCCACCTCTCTATGTGGGGCTAAACCTGGAAAATCATCAGGGAACACATCTGCAAACTCTCTAACTACTGGAACAGTCTCCATAGATTTATCAGACCCAACTAAACTCACTGAAGCCAAATATGTCACACAAGCTGCATTTATTAACTTCCTAGCTCTAAGTGCTAAAATAATAAACTTCGGAGTGTAGAATGACATACCTTGAAATTCAAACTTTGCTCCACCAGAATAGCTAAATCTGATTCTTCTCTTTCTACAATCTACTACTGCCCCATAAGCTTCTAACCAGTCCATACCCAAAATCACATCATATTCTTTCAGCTGCAAAGCATATAATCT
This sequence comes from Colocasia esculenta, assembly GCA_014218235.1. Lineage (NCBI taxonomy): Eukaryota > Viridiplantae > Streptophyta > Magnoliopsida > Alismatales > Araceae > Colocasia > Colocasia esculenta. The sequence continues at coordinate 90,903,086 of CM024755.1, forward strand.
GACAGGCAACTAGTTCCCATGAATTGCTATTAGGACCTCATCTCGATAACAAGAAGTAAGCATATATCCACCTAAGGGAACCTCTACAACCAATTCACACTGCCTTTCCTCTAACGGGTGAACCATACCATTCAAAAAATCTTCAGAAATGAAAGAGTGTGACACACCTGGATCTATTAAAATTCTTGCATAAAATTCATAAATAGGCAATATACCTTCAATCAGGTTAGAAGCTTCCGCCTACGCCTGAGTAGTAGCCATGACTCGACCTCCCTAGAAAGGTGGCCCTCTGCCTCGCTCTGCTGGTTGCTATTGGGACTGCTGCTGCACTGCTCTACTATAACCATATTCCTTGGAATAAGAGCAATTTCTGATCAAATGCCCTAGCTGATCACAATTGTAACACTTATAGCTTGGAGGAACCATAGGCTTCCTCGCTGTGCTCTGCTGAGACTCCTCGACCTCCGACCTCAAGCCTTGACCCACCTGAAAAGTTTACTGCCTACCGCCTCCTCGACCTCGGAATATTTTCTTCAGCTTCAAACCCCACTTACTAAATCCCGAAGATGATAGTCCTGCTGGTGCCTTTCCCTTGCTAACGCCTGGGGATCGCTGTGGTAGCCGAAAGCTACCCGACTCTCCTAACTGACAAACCTGCACAGACCTCTCTAGTGCAGCTACTCATTGCTCCGCCTCCTCCACCGTCCTGCACATAATGGGAACTACTGTAGTTTGCAACTCCGGTCACAATCCTCAGATGCAATACTCTACCATCATAGCATTATTTGTGACAACATATGGTGCATATCTACTCAATGCTATGAACCTCACTTGGTATTTCAGCACTGAAAAAATACCTTGTTGCAATGCTCTGAATTGTTCCCCTGGTCCGGAAAGAAAGTATCAATAAATACTCCCAAGAATTCTGGCCACGTGATGGAGTCTTTTGTTTTACCTGCAGCCAAGAATTCGGAGGCAACGCCTTCCTACGTCCACGGCCATAGCAGGGATTCAATGCTATATGTCAAGAACATCATAGTACAAGGAGAATCCATCCCAATTTATATACTGGGAGGTTAGAGAGCCATAATCGAGATTTACAAGGACAATAATGTCGTTCACTCAGAAACGCGAAGTTGCCTCTCTTGGGGTGTGAGAAGTCTAATGCCTTGAGGACTTCGACTACCTTGGGTCTTGAAGTTGACTACCTTGACTTTGGTTGCTGAAGTCGACTGCGTTGACTTCGACTGCTGAAGTCGACTGCCTTGAATTCGACTATCGAAGTCGAATGCTGAAGTCGATTTTTGATCCACATTGTTAAAGTTCTGACTGCACACTCTAACAATCTCCCACTTGGAGTCTGAACTCCAAACAATAGCAGGCATCTCAAAGTCTGGATCCTCCTCAATGCAGCAAAAGAAAAGCTGGCTGTGGCATCCCTCCATCAATCATTCATGGAGACCAACTGAAGCTTGGCACAGCTTCAGTTTCTCTCTTGTGACCACCTTAGTCAACATGTCTACAGGATTTTCTGTTCCTCGTATCTTCTCAAGCAAAAGTGTACCATCTTCAATCAACCCACGGATGAAGTGATACTTCAGCTGTATGTGCTTCATCCCTGCATGGAAGACGGGGTTCTTGGCAAGATGAATTGCAATTTGACTGTCACAAAACATCACACTGTTGTTTTGTTTCTTTCCCAATTCCTTTAGGAAAAATTTCAGCCACACCATCTCCTTGCCAGCTTCAGAGACAACAACATACTCTGCTTCTATGGTTGAAAGAGCGACAACCTTTTGAAGTTGTGAAATCCAGCTCACTGCAGTCCCACCCAAGGTGTACACATAACCAGTGGTGCTTCTTCTTGTGTCCAGATCACCACCAAGATCAGCATCAACAAAGCCTTGTAAAATGACATCACTTTTTTCTGAAACAAAGACATTTACCTGAAGTGCCTTTCAGGTATCTCAAAATCCATTTTACTGCCTCCCAGTGTTGTTTACCCGGATCTGCCATATACCTGCACACAACTCCCACTGCATGTGCTATATCTGGTCTGGTACAGACTATTGCATACATCAGATTTCCCACAGCTGATGCATAAGGAATTTTCATCATGGACTCACACTCTTCAGCGGTCTTTGGTGACTGCTCTTTAGACAGCTTGAAGTGACTTGCTAGAGGAGTGTTGACTGGTTTTGCATCTTGCATGTTAAACCTACCCAACACTTTCTGAATGTAACCTTCTTGAGATAGCTTTAGAGTACCATCTGTTCTATCCCTCACAATTCTCATTCCAAGAATTTGTTTTGCTACTCCCAAGTCCTTCATAGCAAATTCCTTTCACAATTGCTTCTTCAACTTGTTGATCTCTGTCATACTTGATCCTACAATGAGCATATCATCCACGTACAGCAACAGTATGATATAGCAATTATCAAACTTCCTAAAATAACAACAATGGTCCATGTTGCACCTAATGAACCCATTGCTATAGATGAATCCATCAAACTTCTTGTACCACTGCCTGGGGGCTTGTTTCAGACCATACAAGCTTTTGTTCAGTTTGCAAACAAGGTTTTCTTTACGATGTTCATGAAAACCTTCTGGCTGCACCATATAAATGTCCTCCTCCAGATCACCATGGAGAAAAGCTGTTTTTACATCAAGTTGTTCTAGGTGCAAGTCTTTAGCAGCAACAACACTCAGCACTAATCTAATGGTGGTTAACTTGACAACTGGAGAGAAAATTTTAGTGTAATCAATACCTTCCTTCTATTGGAAACCTTTCACAACCAGCCTTGCTTTGTACCTCTTGTTGCCATCATGTTCTTCCTTTAACCGAAAAACCCATTTATTTTGCAGTGCCCTTTTGTCGGGTGGTAGTTCAGTCAGCACCCAAGTTTCATTTTTGTATAGGGAGTTCATTTCATCTTTCATTGCCAACTCCCACTTGACTGAATCTTCCACCTACATAGCTTCATCAAAGCTCTCAGGTTCATCTGCATCAGTCAACAACAAGTAGTACATTGCAGAAGAAAACCATTCAACTGGCTTGCGCAATCTGCTTGATCTACTCAGTTGAACCTCTAGTTGCACTGTACTGTTCTCAGGATCTTCTTGAGATCTTCTCAGCACATCCTCTTTTGAAATTTCCTCCAGCTCAACCTGTGCACTTTTCTGACTTTCTTGACCTACATCTTCAGATTCCACATCGGATCTATGCTCATAAAGCAATTTTTCATTGAATATAACATTCCTTTGTCTAATGATTTTCCTGCTTTCATCATCCCAGAAGCGGTATCCAAAATCATCATAACCATATCGAATGAAAAAACATCTCCTTGACTTAGGATATAACTTGTCTCTGTCATTGGAATCAACATGCACATATGAAACACAACCAAATACTCTCAAGTGTGAGAGAGTTACCTCCTTACCGGTCCAAGCCTCTTCTGGTAGCTCACCGTTTAGAGGAACACTGGGTCCTCTATTAATCAAATAAGTTGTTGTGTTAATTGCATCTGCCCAGAAGGTCTTCGGTAGGCCAGCATGTAGCCTCATGCTCCTAGCTCTCTCATTCAGAGTTTTGTTCATGCGTTCAACAACCCCATTCTGTTATGGAGTATTTGGAATTGTTTTCTCCATTCGAATGTCATGTACTGCACAGAAATTTTTGAATTCCTTGCTGCTATATTCTCCTCCATTGTCTGACCTCAAACACTTGATCTTTGCACCAGTTTCATTTTCCACTTCAGCCTTCCACTTCACAAAAGTAGAGAATACATCAGATTTATTTTTAAGAAAATAAACCCATACCTTCCGAGTGGAGTCATCAATGAAGGTGAAATAATAGAGTCAACCTCCAAGGGATCGAACAGGGGCTGGTCCGCACACATCAGTGTGTACAAGTTCTAGCTTTTCTAGCTTAGAACTTCTTCCAGCTTTAGAGAAGGTGACCTTTCTCTGCTTTCTCAGAATGCAATCTTCACACAGTCCAATATCTATGGACTTTAGATCACCTAACTTCCCTTTTGCAGCCATCATCTTCATTACCTTCTCACTCATGTGTCCAAGTCTGCAGTGCCAGATCTTGGAGTCCTCTTCTGAATTGCCACTGCCACTAAGTCCTTGTCATTTGCAGTCATATAAAGAGTTCCCATCTTGCTGCCTCGTGCTATAACCATGGCACCTTGGTTATCTTCCAGCACCTATTAACAAAGGTAGTGACATATCCTTCATCATCAAGCTGACCAATGAAGATTAGATTTCTCTTCAAGCCAAGAACATGTCTAACATTCCTCAGCTTCCATATAGTCCCGTTTGCTATTTTCAACTGAACATCACCCTTCCCCACAATATCTAGGGGCTCATCATCAGCAAGATAAACCTTCCCAAAATTACCAGCAACATAATTTTGTAAAGTTTCTTTACATGAGGTAGAGTGAAAGGATGCTCCAGAATATAGAATCCAAGATTCGATGGGACTGTTAACACTCAAAATCAGAGCATCTTGGACTTCCTCTGTCATGACATTAGCAGAGTCTTCTTTCTGTTTCTGCCCCTGATCCTTTTTCTTTGGAAGCCTGCAGTCCTTCTTAAAGTGACCTTTCTTACCACAGTTCCAGCAACCATCACCACGGGGTTTGGACTGACTTCTTTCTTGGACTTGGATCTGTTCTGATTTTGTTCACGCTGATTTGTTGTTCCCCTGCCTTCAGTGTTTAAGGCAGAACTTGAAACTTCACCAGATTCCCTTCTACAAACATCCTCGCTCAGAATCAAGTCTCAAATCTCTATAAGTTTCAGTTTACTTGAGCCTGAAGAACTGCTAACAGCCGTCACAGTAGCACCCCAACTTTCAGGTAAGGAGGACAAAAGAATCAAGGCTTTAATCTCATCATCAAAATCTATTTCTACAGAATTCAACTGGGTTGTAATCACGTTGAATTCATTTATATGATCTTTGACCGAGGAACCTTCGGCCATCTTAAGATTAAACAAACGACGCATCAAATGTACCTTGTTGGAAGCAGATGGTTTTTCGTACATGTTTGATAGCGCCTTCATCAGACTTGTTGTGGTCTTCTCGTTCATGATGTTGAACGCGACATTTTTGGCCAACGTCAAGTGAACAACCCCGAGAGCTTATCTATCCAGAAGATCTCAGTCTTCTTTCTTCATACCTTCTGGCATCGTTCCAAGAAGCGGCTGATGCAGCTTCTTTTGATACAAGTAGTCTTCAATCTGCATCTTCCAGAAACAGAAGTCCTTGCCATCAAACTTCTCGATTCTCACCTTTCCTTCATCCGCTGCCATCGCACCCACTGTTTCCCTCAAACCAGTGCTCTGATACCAGTTGTTGGGGAATATCCCCCGATCGGCAGCCCTCTCTCTCACACGACTCATACGTAGAGATCGGAGGAGAGATTGAAGAAGGGAGAAGAAGAACACAAGAACACCAGATTTTACGTGGTTCGGAGGCAACGCCTTCCTACGTCCACGGCCACAGCAGCGATTCAATGCTATATGTCAGGAACATCATAGTACAAGGAGAATCCACCCCACTTTATATACGAGGAGGTTAGGGCGCCATAATCGAGATTTACAAGGACAATAATGCCCTTCACTCAGAAATGCGAAGTCGCCTATCTTGGGGTGTGAGAAGTCCAATGCCTTGAGGACTTTGACTACCTTGGGTCTTGAAGTCGACTGCTGAAGTCGACTGCCTTGACTTCGATTGCTGAAGTCGACTGCCTTTTCTTTGACTGCTGAAGTCGACTGCCTTGAAATCGACTGCCGAAGTCGACTGCTGAAGTCAGTTTTTGATCCACATTGTTAAAGTTCTGACTCCACACTCTAACAGACCTCCTGTATACGTGGGTGGCTGCAATCTCAAGAACCTTTCTACTAACATCGTAGACTTGTCTGTGCCAGCTGGGCATGCTGGTACAACTGGGGGTATTGGTGCAACAAGTGGTACCTCCACTCTTGGTGGTGGTAGGGGTGGTGCTACTGGTACTGGTACTGCTTCCTCAACAAACTGGGGTGCTATTACTGCTGGCTAAACTGGACATTGCTGATCTAGCCTTGTCCGAATCTCTGTAATGCTCTCCCATAATCTCTCAATCAGCTGGTGAGTAGACTCTTCTGGCTCATCTCCACCAGCTCCCGAATCTCTCCTGCCAACCATCTCAAATCCTGCACATAAAGCATTCTAAACCACACAACATACTAAAAAATCAATTCAAAACTAGGGTCAACTACCAGTAGTGGACTAAAGTAGAGATCAGACTATGTAAACCTCACTATTCTTTCATATTTACACGGACTTTGCTCTGATACCAACTGTGACGGTCCTCGTCACCTCCTACGAACATGCTAATGCCTCACAAGAGATATCAACACACATGTTTGTGAAAATATGGAAGAACGCACTGAACACATATAAGATTGCACATCTGATATATATTTACATGGATATTACATATCCAGTTCTCAACAAAAGTCAAAGTACAATCTACTACAGCCTGGGGCATAACCCGAGGTACAACAGAAAGATAATTACACTACTGCTGGAGTAGATCCAACTTTGCTATGATGCGGCTCCCAACTAGAAGAAGGACGGGAACCCTTGTCGCACCCCGAAAGTTTTATTCTGAGAAAATAAAAAATAATAATTTAATATTCTCATAATAGTAAAAACGTCTGTGCCATTATCATACGACAAAAACACATCAGAAAATTTCGTAAAAATCATAGTTCAACTCTAAATAATATTCCCAAATGACCCACGAAGAAATTCGTAGAAAGAAAAATCTGATTGGCCAAGATTAAGGTGTTTTGTGACTTATTATCGTAATTAGGAAATTGGTTGGAAAATCATTATCACATGTACTTAATGGAGTCCAAAAATAGAATAAAAATTATAGCTGGACTTCAAACAATGGATATTGACAATCCAATCAAAGAAATGAGACAAAAGAGGTCTTTTGGGCCACAAATAAATTCATGCAAGGAAAATAATCCGAAATTAAAAAATTCTCATAAATGGACCATAAAAGGGTTAATACTCATGCAATACACACTTAATGGACCCCAAACCAAGTCCAACTTGTGGATGCAACCTAAAGTAGGTTTCCATATCAGTTCCATCACGAATTGGGGAGAGAAATATCCAAGTTGAGGAAAGGTATACCCAAATTCGTGCCTAGAGGTTTCCTAATCTAATTAGGCAACTAAGGGCCCCTCTCTCTATAAATAAAGTCTCTCTCTCCCATAGGACTACCCCTAGGGTTATTGGAGGCAGTGGTGGCTGGAGATCTCGAGGAGAAGGCTGGAGCAAGGAGGATCTCGTGCTCTTCCCAACTCACATCTGTAGCGACCTACACACACGAGTTAGATTGATCATCATCAAAGGCTAGTGAAACCTCAATCAAATCATGCAAGTCATATACCCTTGGAAAGCTCTTCGAGTCTAGTTTCTTATAACACTATTTTTCCCAATTTCTACCCAATAGTTCGTGAGTATTGGACATTCTCCTACAACTAGTCAAAACTAGGGTTTTCTGGAGGACGACTTTTCTTCCAACCAAAAGGTAGGTCTTCTCTAGGCCAAACTCTAATTAAACTCGTGCATGCTTGCATACATATGTTTATATCAAATTTATACTATTTTCCCAAATTTATGTCATGTTGTGTCATTGAAATAAATATTGTATCATCATAGTAGTCTCTTTGCCTTATGAAACTCTGGCACTATATTAAGAGTCTTCTACCTCGCGTCTAGGTCATTTTCAGATCAAGCATTCAACATGAATAGTGTTCCCCTTTGAGTCTACTTTCAAACAAGGCTAAAATCACTCTATTTCATGGAGTGTGTAGAGAGTAGTGACCAAAACATCTCTACTGTGTTAATTTTCTATGGTCTGTCCCACAGAGTCAAGTTGACCCAGTAAATGTGATTGGTTTTCTAATTCCTCATTATAGTAGTTAGCTTAGTGAGATAGCAATCCAATGAACTTAGTTTCATAATTTTTCATGCTCTATATAGCGAGTTATAAGCCTTAAAAGTGCCCTATATCATCCCAATCCAAGTACGAGTCGAACTGGGTACATTTGGCAACCCAAAACCCTTGTCTAGAAGGCGACATATCGACCTGTCTCGTTTAGAACATGACAGGTTTGCTGTTGTGACCTGGCCTCTGCACAGTGTTCGCTTAAATGGCTATAACTATTCCTACAGACTGTTGAGTTGTGTGTTTTGATGATGACATATTGATGATGTCTACACACTCATACTTTGATTTTAATGATGACTAAAACATTTGGTTGTGGATAATGTCTATACACTCATACTTTGGTCTTGATGATGACATATTGCACATATTAAAATGATAACAAAACATCATGTTCTTTATGCTTAATAATTCATATTTTACTGATAATGACATATTTTGATGGTCCACTCTTTATATTTATAGGTTTACAATGTTTTGTCAAAATAGTGTCGACACTAGTTGAAAGATAGGTCGACACTAGCTCTGTCAGGTCGACTCTAGTTGATAGGTAATCTCTACCACCAGTCTGCCCAATAAGTTCCTAAGAACAAGCTGTCAGTCAGGTCGACTCTAGCTGAGAGTAAGGTCGACACTAGTTTCCATCCAGTGAACCAGTTTTGGAGAAATTCACAGGAGGTCGACTCTGTCTATTGATCAGGTCGACTCTACCTGGTGATAAGGTCGACACTAGTGATCTGTTAGGTCGACACTAGAATTCTGCCAGTAAAGGGAAATTGGAATTTCTGATCAGTAGTGTCGACACTATGGAAATGTAGGTCGACTCTCTTTATCTGTAAACCTAGAATTGTGCAGAGCATAAAATCCAGCGGCTGTGATCTCTTTCTGAGATCTTTATGGGAGTTTCCATAATTACCAAATTGCCCTTTCATCCAAGTGGCAATGAGGTAAACGCCGTTTTGGACACGTGGCAGCCTTGGGTGCACTCTAGGTTTTTATGCACACCTTTCTCATGTTCATGGGACTGTACAATGGCTATATAAGCCTCCATCTCATCTGAAGCAGCCATTGCTCCAGCCATCCATCGATTCTATCTAAGAGGACGTGGGGATCAAGGCCAAGCAGTGAGAGAAAGCTCTAGTGTGCTGAAAGAGGAGCAGATCAAGAAGAAAAGCAGCAGAGAAAGAAGAAGGAAACGTGCAGGCAATAGATCTGAAAACAGAGCATCGTGGATCATGCAAGAGAGAAGGAGCAGAGCTAAAAAGATCAAGCAGATCTGAAGGAAGGTGGAAGAGGAAGTTTGTGCAAGAGCATAAGCACGAAGCTCAGCATCTGTGGAAGAACTCAAGAGCAACAACTCAGATCTGAATTCTCTATAAATCAGATCCGAAACAGAGTATAGCAAATTGAGGCTGATTTGAAGGAGTTCAGATCAAATTAGTTAAGAAGCACAACTAGATAATGCGTTTGTGCAATATGATCTGAAGCAGAACTTTAACCCTCAAGATTTGAAGATTTAGAGTTCAGATTCATTAGTCCAGAGGAAATTGGGCAAAGTCGAAGGACTGGTGTTTGATGATTTGTCTCTCTTAACTCTGATCTTCATGTGAATTTGTTTTTCACTTTTAAACTTTACTCTGAACTTATTGAGTTCTCCTACTGGTGATAGGAGTGTTGATCCCATACTGTGTGTGTGTGGATTGAGAAGGTTTATCAAACCTTGAAGCTGTGAATCAGCAGATAAGCTGTGTAATCAGCGGTTGGCAAGCTGTGAGTCAGCGTTCAAGCTGTGAGTCAACAGGTGTTTGAAGCTGTGAATCAGCGGTTTAGTGATGCCTCACTTGGTTTGAGTGAGGGGTGGATGTAGGTCTCCGTCTGGGAGCCGAACCACCTTAAAAATATCCTGTGCAGTGGTTTGATGTTTTGATTTTCCACTAGAATGCTTGCATAGGATTTTGATCACCTTCTAAGCACTCACACATTTATAAATAGATGATGTAGTGTGCTTTAGATTCCTATGAGTTAATCAAATCAGTGGGTACCTATTTGAATAGAGATTTTTAATCTGTCATATTTTTAATTGTATAAAGTTTCCGTTGTAAATCTATTCAACCCCCCATTCTATATTTGCCATTTTACTGCATCTACGATCCAACAATTGGTATCAGAGCCTAGGTTCCCCACTCTTGTGGTCTAACAGCCCGGAGAGTACATGTGAAATGGATCTAAGGGGATATATGCTAGAAGGGCACTCTATGTATAGACCTCCTTATTTTGATGGATCAAACTATACCTACTGGAAAACTCGTATGCAGGTCTTCTTAAGAGCCCAGAATCATCAAATCTGGAAGGTGGTTAGTAGTGGACCACATGAGCTCCCAGAGGATGAAGGAAGATGGACAACAGAGCAAATCAAAAAGTCAAATTCTAATTGGAGTGCAATGAACATCATGCACTGCTCCCTTCCCCCAATGGAGTTTTCAAGAGTTTCCTCATGTGCCACTACCAAAGAAGTATGGGATCGTCTAATGGTAATCTACGAAGGTACTTCTGAGGTAAAAGAAACCAAAGCCAACATGTTAGTTTCTGAGTATGAAGCCTTTAAAATGGAAAATGATGAAACTATCTCAGAGATGTACGGTAGGTTGACTCTATTGACAAATGGCTTGAAGAGTTTAGGAAAAACATATACTGAATATGAACTTGTCAGAAAAATTCTTAGATCTTTGACTCCCATTTGGCATATAAAGGCTACTGTAGTTGAAGAGTCCAGAAATCTGTCTACTACTACTGTTGACCAATTGATTGGTTCTTTAATGATATATGAATTGGGTTTGAAAAGGACATATGATGATGTTAAGAAAAAGAAGTCACTAGCACCTAAAGCAAGTCCTAGTGTGAGAGAATCAACTGAGGAAGAATAATTTTCAAGCTTAGGAAATGACTCAAGTGAATCTTCCTTGCTCGAAAGAAATTCAGAAAGTTTTTAAGAAAAGAAGGTAAATGATTTCTTAAAAGAAGACTTCAAGTAGACAACTCTTCCAAACAGAAAAAATTTGCTAACAAAAGTTCTAACAGAGTTGTTTGTTACAATTGTAGGAAACTAGGGCATGTCAAACCAAAATGCCCAGATTCTCAAAAGAAGATTCAACCCAAGTGGAAGAAAAATAAGCCCAAAGCTTTGATAAGAACTTGGAGTGAAGAAGAAGAAGATGAGGAAGAAGAAAATTCAGAAGATGATGAGGTTGAAAGCAAAATATGCTTGATGGCCAGAGAGAGCTCCAATAATTCGGTAAATTCCAATAATATTTGAATTCATATTCTGACAATGATGATGAAGAATTATCTTATGATGAATTGAAAAATCTTTGTGAACATTTGTGTAAAAGAATTAAGAAAATGAAATATGAAAATAAGCTTCAGAAACTTGAAATTTAGTCAAATGAAACCATGTTGGTAAGTTCACAAACCATTTCAAAAGAAAATAAAAATCTAAATTCTGAAATTGAACAATTAAAGAAACAAGTAGCTAACATGGCTCATGATCATCATGTAAATGAAAAGCTTAAACAATTGGTTGAAGAAAATCATCATTTGAAAAAGAAGATTGAATGTATGTTGCATGACAAATCTTTGGACAATGACTGTAGCAATTTAAGTAATAAAAGTGCTGATTTGGAAAAACAAATTGCTCAATTTGAAAATGAAAAGAAGAAGAAGAAAAATAGTTTTAATGTCATGCTAAACAAACTTCAAATTTCAGAAAAAGAAATTGTTGCATTAAGAGCTGAAAAGGAAAAGATAAAAAATGAGCTCTTTACTATTTTGGAGAAAGTAAAAGTTTCTGAAATGATCAAAACTGTTGCTAACAAGAACTTCATTTCATCAAATGAAAAACCAGTGAAAGTTCCTATTCAAAAAAATACTCAGAAAGAAAAAGAGAAAATGAAGAAAAACACAGCAAATAAAAAGAAACATGTGTTTGCTAAAAACCAGAAACAGAAAATTGAAAAACAAACAAGTTTCTACAAAGGTTCGCAACCTTCTTCATCAACTCAAAGTGCTCCAAGCCAAGCTTCAAATCTACATCAAGTTAGAAGCTACCAAAAGGTAAAGGCTCCTCAAAAGAAAAGGGGGTTCCAACATATGTACTCATGCCAAGGTAAGTACCAGGTAAGGAATTCTCAAACTTGTTTCAATTGCAACAAATTTGGTCATCTCGCCAAGCATTGCTAGAATAAAAATCAAAGTTTCTATAAACATGTCAAACCAGTCCAATGTTTTACATGTCATAAATTTGGTCATATCTCTAGGAACTGTTGGTACAGAGATGATCTTTTTGTGCATGCTTCCAAGCCTCATGCTCATACACATGCTCATGTACATAGGAATAAAAATCATGTTAATGTTGAAAATACTAAAAAATTCCATGTACATAAGAATAGAACTGCTGCACAAAATAAGTCCTCTACTTTCCATGCCAAAAATCCAAAAATTATAAAATCTCATGAAAACATAGATGCATTGAGCAAGACAAAGAGAAAATCTAGACCTAATGCTGCTCATAGTTCTATTAATGAAAGAAATACATCTATATCAAAAATATAATTCCTTTGGATTCAGAAATCATTGTTGCATTCTAACATTGATTTCATTGTAGGACCCAAGTAAGTGTGGGTCCCAAAGGTAGCTTGATCAGCAAGCAAATGAGCCTTGTAGACATATCTTTCCATCTAGAATCAAGTTAGTGGCTATGCAAGGCAAGAAAAGTTGGAGTACACAGGTAACTTCTTTGAAAAAGAAATGAAGACTGTTCAGGTAAAATCGCATATCATTTCAGAATTGAATTGCTTGAATTGGAATAACTTTTTATATTTTTATCTGAAGAATGAAAAGTGTGTTTTGATACTGCCCCCAACAATAATTTGTCTTAGCAATGGGTATCATGGTTATAGTAATTTGCTTGTATAAATTCACCCATGATTTGCACTGCATGTTACCTCTCTGTGACTTCTTGGTATATCAAATGGTGAAACATGGAAGGACAAGTTATGCTTGTCTAAAAACTATCATTTTGTGTGAGTAAAATACTTTGTCAAGTACCAAAAGTCATGTTTTACATAAAGCTAATTTTGTGCATATTCATGTGTGAATTGATTGCAAACTTTCTCATTCCATGCATATGTTAAGGAGGAGAAAATTTGAAAAAGTTCAAAAATGTTCTTAGTGCTGCATTCTGAATGAGTTTTTCACTATCATGTGTCGACACACTGAAGATAATGTGTCAACACAACTTCTTCAAGTTTGTATTCAGAAATGCTATTCTTGAATCTGTCTTAAATGATGAATTGAGGGCAAATTATCTAAAATTCTAAAATATTGTGGTGTTTTGATGATGTTCATATTGCATGAAGCAAAACAACCATGTTAACTCTCTTGAATCTCAATCATCAACACTTTGAATGATATTTGATCAGAATTTCTTATACTTTTGTTCTCATTTGGAGTGAACTCACACATCTCTGCTCTGTGTGAAGGATTCAATCGCAGAATCAATTCTTCGCTTATTCTTGATCTCTTCATGTTTCATTCAAATCAATTCAAGGGTCCTTTGATATTTTTATATGAGAAATGAAAATTTAAATATCTGAAATATTTGTGCTCTTGGATTAAACATGAAGATGAAAAATAAGATTACGAGTAATTTGTCTATCTCTATCCTCAAAATTTACTTTAGATTTTTTATTGCAAAACACTTTAAGTAGACACTTAAGTCGTCTTGAGTTTTATATCACAAGAAATTCTGAAGTTTTGCTTTTAACAAATGATAAGAATGATATCTTAATAACTCAAGACCATGATCTATTATAGGAAAAGCTACTTGTCACCTAATGAAAAGTAATGAAAGTTCTGAATGAAAATTTCAGAAAAAAGAAAGATTTTAAGAAAAATTGCAGAGCAATGATTAGTACACTAAGTAACCAAGTTATTCCACTTGAGACGTGGTTGTATTTGAGTCAAAAGGTGTTGCTAAGTTTTCTCTGTTCAAAAAGAAGCAAACAAATGATTAACATTATGATACCCTGAATTTTCATCCATTTTATATTATGCATGTACATTGATCAATTACACATATCTAAGTTAACCTACCATGATACTACTGTTTTTAGAAGTAAAACAAATCATATTACAATCCTAAACATGCTGTCAGTTACTGAATTATAAAAGATTAGATTTAACATGTCTAATATGAGCAATTTCTATGGTTTAACTAGTAATCATACTTGTTGTCATCAATTTAGTTCAAAATTTTTATCACAAGTTAATAACAGTAAACATATCACATATATAATTTTCCAGATTTTTCGAACAGTAAAGATATTTCTACAATTTAAATAATATTTCAGACATATTTATTGAAATATTTTTATACATGGTACATATGAACATGGTTGGGTGCTAACAGTTCAGAATTCAAATAGTAGACCTCATGTTGTCATGTAAAAATTATAAGACTCTAACTTACTGCAAATCTATTTTTTCTAGATTTAATCATGTCTATGTGATGCTCATAATGCAATTATTGAATTTTAATAATTAACACAGTACACGAAAAATTAGGGCAACCTCTTGATATGGCCTAATGACTGTTTACAATCACCCATAAAACTTACAGCAGGTAACTACGTCTAGAAATCATTTAAACAGCTTAAAAAGATCAAACAGTACATTTTCAGGGCACTAAAGAAGTAGACGTCAAGGGATGTAGCCGTTTACTTTCAATTGCAGCATCCCTTGTCGCCAACTGAAGAGCTTGACTGCAACAGATGCTGCCGCCAACTTCCTCCCAGCAGCACACATAGACAGCACTCAATATAAAGGGGAATTTGGGGTTCCAGGACTCGAGGAAAAATATGTAAAATCATAAGACTTAAGGGGACATGTATAAGATTGAGATCTAGGGTTTACTTGCCTCTAAAAAAATCTACGAAGATCAAGAATTTCCGATGAAGCCCTCCTCGACCCTGCCAAGAAGGTGCTCAGAAATGCCTTAGATCTGGTTCTTCTGTGGATGCAGACGGTTCCTCGGAGTTGGAATCTCTTCTCCTTTGCATAGGTTATCCTCCAATTGGTGCAGCTTCTCAGGGAACACCTCCAGTCGACGGATCCGGTCCTCCAAAGATCAGCTTTTCCTCATCTCGGGTCCAAGGGTTTCACCTAATGCAAAAAGCCTTCTCCTCGACCTAGGATGGGTATTTTATTGGCTTGGGGGGTTGGGGTACGCAATAGGGTAGGATTCCCACGCATTAGGATGGGTTTCGTAATATGTAACCGGCCAAAACGCGGGCGTTAACAAATCTGGAACCGTTACGCAGGAGGATATTGACGTCAACATCGGTTGTAGTCAACTACACAGTTGACGTCAAAGGTCTGGCCGCCAATAGGCGGTTGGCGTCAAGGGGGTGGCCACCCACTATGTATTGGCGTGCAGGGATGTCGACTCCAATCACAGTCCTGGCAGTTGGCGTTCAGGTCTTGGCCGCCCACTACACATTGCAGTCAAAACTCCGTCAAACATTAAAATAATGCAAAAATACACCAAATAATTTAGTATATGTAAAAATAACTACATATATCCTTACCACATAAAGTACATGCATTACATAATATTTAATTAAATATAACTTACACTAATCATAATTAAGGATAATATACATCAATAATATACAATATGCCCATATACATACACTTACATGATTACATACATCAATAATTAAATAATTCATACACATTTCATATATATTGCATGCTCGGAAATAAACTCATAATTATTTACAAAATGTATGATAATAATTTCTTACTATGTGCACAACACGTACATATGCATGAGATCTACATACATTGATAGCTAGATAATGCATGTACATTTATATATATTTATACTTGTACGAAAATAACTCTCACGTACTTACATGATCCACAACAATACTTACCTATCACATGCACAATGTTATTTAAGTACTATTCATATACTATAGATGATTTGATGTACATAGAACTAGATAGATAGATATCACATGCATAAGATAACATACATATATACATTTATACTTCATATACTTACACACAATATCCATGGAATAGATAGTATAATATGCACTTCAAGATTTAGATAGTACATGTATAGTGTTATTAAGATGCAATATGAAGTAGGTTAACTTAGAATACTCTATACAACAAAAGAAATTCTTGCATGCACACAATTGAATACATATGTTATACACACAACAAGTAAATATACATGCACAATATAAAATGGATGAAAATTTAGGGTATAACACTCTCCCCCCCTTGAAAAAGATCTTCGTCCTCGAAGATCGAATCGAGTACCTGTGGTGACGTTGTCGAGGTCATCTTCGGCTAATCCTTGCTCCTTTATTGCTATTGATGAAACATCCCGTGGAATGAACTTCGTCTTCAGGTTCAGACACTCTCTAATTCGATGACTTTTGCTGCCACGCTTAAGACATCTCGCTTCCTTTCGCCAACATGCATTCCCGCCATGACGCTTCCCGCAATGAATGCACTTGGGCTTCTCGCTGCTTGATGCCACAGTTGATTGTTGACCTTCCATGAGTTTCTTCTTCTTCCTATCTTGCCTTTGGAATGGTTTTGGCACTCCCTCCTTTTGAGCTTCATTTTCTCCTTGATATGATTGCACTTTATTCTCTTGCCTATTTGCCATGCCAAGAACATCTTCCAAAGTACGAGAATCAAGCTCCAGAAGCCTAGCTTTCAACGATGGTTTAAGCCCTTTCACGAACTTCTTTATTTTGTGGTTCTGCTCATCATCTCCTAGACTGAGCACTACGTCTACCACGGCCAGCCATAGTCTGCAAAATAATCAATCTATTTAGAATCTAGGTTACTAATCCTAACTATTTTCCTTAACTATCTTCCATTCGTTATTAGTAATTTCTAATATATGGACAATTTCCTATAAAGACTTTGAAATATTGTGATGATTATGATCTATCCATGTACCATGTCAACCTTGGGCTCTGATACCAATCTCTGTAATGACCCTCCTCATACCGTACGATTATACCAGTCCCCATCGGTATAAAGAGCGCTGTCACAGTGGGATAAAACCAACACTAGCCGATAGGTTGAATAGTACATGGATAGAAATTGATATAGCGGAAATAAAATAAACAACTTAACTTTAATCCATCAACATCACACATTTCACAGTCTATATAACGAAATAAAATGACAATGTCCACATTATTACATGATAAAAGAACTACATTGTCCAAATATTGTCCATACAATAACTTTATTCGTACTATGAGAAAGGGAAAGTACAACTACTAAGCTCCTCAAAAGCTACTCCTCCAAGATAGTGTTCTACGCTATGCCTCTCTTTAGCAAGAGATAGCTGTCAACTTGTACGCCGAAGCAAGAGTGAGTCGAAAGACTCATCAAGCAAACCAAAGATTCAATTTTAAACATATTTCACAAATTAGCTTTCAAACAATAAGGAAACTCATAATATCAATTAAACTATAACAATTTACATGATACATACTCTTGCTATCAAAACATGTTTAAACCACCTAGACATGCTTTAGGCTTCAACATATTTATTCTAAATCATGGATATTAACATACACTTGTACATGTTTTCTACACCTAACATGTAGCATGATACCTCCACTTAAACATTATCTATTTCATGATATATTTTCTACAAACTAGAACATAGATTGAATCATAAAGAAATGAACAACCTAGCATGATGACTATTCACTTTTCACATGTACTTTTCATATTTAATTGCATATTTTGTTTGCTGTTTTATGTAAATAAATATCATTTCACATTTTATACCATGAATAAAAGGTTTAAGACATGTTCAAGCAATTAGCAAACATATACCATTTTTAGACATGGACTTATGTACTATGTGGACATCACATCTAGCATGGAACCTAAACATTAATTCATGCATTTGTCACATTCATAACTACACTTTACTTGCTTTTTTGACATAAAATAAACTCAATTACATGGATTTATATTTGTTCATATTTTATCTTATCCATTCAACAATTTTACATATTCATATTTCATATTGCATAAATGACATGGTTACATATGTTTATTCACATACACTAATACATGTAGATAATTAAACTACATTACATGATGATAAACATGGTATTGCAATTGAGGTACTATTACATGAAAAACATGAATATGGTGCATTATACATCCGTTTTCGCATGCAAGCATACTCTCATTAACATTACACTCTCTTACATATCTTTTCACATTTTCTTCATATCATTTACTCTTTTACTTTTACTTAACACATATCATATCATTTATACTCATCACGTGCCACATTCGCATATCATCTTACACTTTATTCATATTTCATCGCTTAAAATGCCATGACACATAGTCCTAACTACCAATTAGAGGACACAAACCAATATCTCATAACTCATAACTCATCTCATAGCACAACTCATCGCATCTCATAACACATAACTCATAACACAACTCATAAACACATAACTCATAATCACATACTCACCACCTAGGAATGTAGTGGTGAATCTTGGTAACTGCGCAGTCCGGGAGAAGCCCTCTCCACCCTATCCAGTGGTACTTGTCCACCTCCAGAATTTTCCTAATGCCCTTAGGTCATACTTTTCTCAATGTAGAGCCTTCCATAGGGACTTTTCTATGTACAACTCTCGAAGCCTCTAGGGTGGCAGTGTCATTCTTGGCTCAATTATTACACATTTACTTTATCACATTTTCTCTCATCATTTACACACTTCATATAAACTATTTAATCACTTTACATGTATCATTGATGAATTACACGTATCTAAGTTAACCTAATAAGATACTACTGTTTGTAGAAGTAAAACAAATCATATTACAATCCTAAACATGTTGTTAGTTACTGAATTACACAAGATTAGATTTAACATGTCTAATATGAGCAATTTCCATGGTTTAACTAGTAATCATACTTGCTGTTATCAATTTAGTTCAAAAGTTTTATCACAGGTTAATAACAGTAAACATATCACATATACAATTTTCCAGATTTTTCGAATAGTAAACATCATTTCTACAATTTAAACAATATTTCAGACATATTTATTGAAATATCTTTATACATGGTACATATGAACATGGTTGGGTGCTAACAGTTCAGAATTCAAATAGCAGACCTCATGCTGTCATGTAAAAATTATAAGACTCTAACTTACAACAAATCTATTTTTACTAGATTTAATCATGTTTATGTGATGCTCATAATGCAATTATTGAATTTTAATAATTAACACAGTTCACAAAAAATGAGGGCAACCTCATGATATGACCTAATGACTGTTTACAATCACCCATAAACTTTATAGCAGGTAACTACGTCCCGAAATCATTTAAACAGCTTAAAAAGATCAAACAGTACATTTTCAGGGCACTGAAGAAGTAGACGTCAAGAGATGTGGCCGTTTACTTTCAACTGCAGCATCCCTTGCCGTCAACTGAAGAACTTGACTGCAGCAGATGCTGCCGCCAACTTCCTCCCAGTAGCACACACAGACAGCACTCAATATATAGGGGAATTTGGGGTTCCAGGACTCGAGGAAAAATCTGTAAAAATCCTAAGACATAAGAGGACATGTATAAGTTGAGGTCTAGGTTTACTTGCCTCTAAAAAAATCTACGAAGATCAAGAATTTCCGATGAAGCCCCGCCTCGACCCTGCCAAGAAGGTGCTCAGAAATGCCTTAGATCTGGTTCTTCTGTGGATGCAGACGGTTCCTCGGAGTTGGAATCTCTTCTCCTTTGCATAGGTTATCCTCCAATTGGTGCAGCTTCTCAGGGAACAACCTCCAGTCGCGGATCCGGTCCTCCAAAGATCAGCTTTTCCTCATCTCGGGTCCAAGGGTTTCACCTAATGCAAAAAGCCTTCTCCTCGACCTAGGATGGGTATTTTATTGGCTTGGGGGTTGGGGTACGCAATAGGGTAGGATTCCCACGCATTAGGATGGGTTTCGTAATATGTAACCGGCCAAAACGCGGGCGTTAACAAATCTGGAACCGTTACGCAGGAGGATATTGACGTCAACAGTCGGTTGTAGTCAACTACACAGTTGACGTCAAAGGTCTGGCCGCCAATAGGCGGTTGGCGTCAAGGGGTGGCCACCCACTATGTATTGGCGTGCAGGGATGTCGACTCCAATCACAGTCCTGGCAGTTGGCGTTCAGGTCTTGCCGCCCACTACCCTTGCAGTCAAAACTCCGTCAAACATTAAAATAAATGCAAAAAATACCCCAAAATAATTTAGTATATGTAAAAATAACTACATATATCCTTACCACATAAAGTACATGCATTACATAATATTTAATTAAATATAACTTACACTAATCATAATTAAGGATAATATAACATCAATAATATACAGCTATGCCCATATACATACACATACATGATTACATACATCCATAATTAAATATTTCATACACATTTCAATATATATTGCAATGCTCGGAATTAACTCATAATTATTTACAAAATGTATGATAATAATTTCTTACTATGTGCACAACACGTACAATATGCATGAGATCTACATACATTGATAGCTAGATAATGCATGTACATTTATATATTTATACTTGTACGAAATACTCTCACGTACTTACATGATCCACAACAATACTTACCTATCACATGCACAATGTTATTTAAGTACTATTCATATACTATAGATGATTTGATGTACATAGAACTAGATAGATAGATATCACATGCATAAGATAACATACATATATACATTTATACTTCATATACTTACACACAATATCCATGGAATATAGTATAATATGCACTTCAAGATTTAGATAGTACATGTATAGTGTTATTAAGATGCAATATGAAGTAGGTTAACTTAGAATACTCTATACAACAAAAGAAATTCTTGCATGCACACAATTGAATACATATGTTATACACACAACAAGTAAATATACATGCACAATATAAAATGGATGAAATTTTAGGGTATAACACTCTCCCCCCCTTGAAAAAGATCTTCGTCCTCGAAGATCGAATCGAGTACCTGTGGTGACGTTGTCGAGGTCATCTTCGGCTAATCCTTGCTCCTTTATTGCTATTGATGAAACATCCCGTGGAATGACTTCGTCTTCAGGTTCAGACACTCTCTAATTCGATGACTTTTTTGCTGCCACGCTTAAGACATCTCGCTTCCTTTCGCCAACATGCATTCCCGCCATGACGCTTCCCGCAATGAATGCACTTGGGCTTCTCGCTGCTTGATGCCACAGTTGATTGTTGACCTTCCATGAGTTTCTTCTTCTTCCTATCTTGCCTTTGGAATGGTTTTGGCACTCCCTCCTTTTGAGCTTCATTTTCTCCTGATATGATTGCACTTTATTCTCTTGCCTATTTGCCATGCCAAGAACATCTTCAAAGTACGAGAATCAAGCCCAGAAGCCTAGCTTTCAACGATGGTTTAAGCCCTTTCACGAACTTCTTTATTTTGTGGTTCTGCTCATATCTCCTAGACTGAGCACTACGTCTACCACGGCCAGCCATAGTCTGCAAAATAATCAATCTATTTAGAATCTAGGTTACTAATCCTAACTATTTTCCTTAACTATCTTCCATTCGTTATTAGTAATTCTAAATATATGGACAATTTCCTATAAAGACTTTGAAATATTGTGATGATTATGATCTATCCATGTACCATGTCACCCTTGGGCTCTGATACCATCTCTGTAATGACCTCCTCATACCGTACGATTATACCATCCCCATCGGTATAAAGAGCGCTGTCACAGTGGGATAAAACCCAACACTAGCCGATAGTTGAATAGTACATGGATAGAAATTGAATATAGCGGAAATAAAATAAACAACTTAACTTTAATCCATCAACATCACACATTTCACAGTCTATATAACGAAATAAAATGACAATGTCCACATTATTACATGATAAAGAACTACATTGTCCAAATTTGTCCATACAATAACTTTATTCGTACTATGAGAAAGGGAAAGTACAACTACTAAGCTCCTCAAAAGCTACTCCTCCAAGATAGTGTTCTACGCTATGCCTCTCTTTAGCAAGAGATAGCTGTCAATTGTACGCCGAAGCAAGAGTGAGTCGAAAGACTCATCAAGCAACCAAAGATTCAATTTTAAACATATTTCACAAATTAGCTTTCAAACAATAAGGAAACTCATAATATCAATTAACTATAACAATTTACATGATACATACTCTTGCTATCAAAACATGTTTAAACCACCTAGACATGCTTTAGGCTTCAACATATTTATTCTAAATCATGGATATTAACATACACTTGTACATGTTTTCTACACCTAACATGTAGCATGATACCTCCACTTAAACATTATCTATTTCATGATATATTTTCTACAAACTAGAACATAGATTGAATCATAAAGAAATGAACAACCTAGCATGATGATATTCACTTTTCACATGTACTTTTCATATTTAATTGCATATTTTGTTTGCTGTTTTAATGTAAATAAATATCATTTCACATTTTATACCATGAATAAAAGGTTTAAGACATGTTCAAGCAATTAGCAAACATATACCATTTTTAGACATGGACTTATGTACTATGTGGACATCACATCTAGCATGGAACCTAACATTAATTCATGCATTTGTCACATTCATAACTACACTTTACTTGCTTTTTTGACATAAAAAACTCAATTACATGGATTTATATTTGTTCATATTTTATCTATCCATTCAACATTTTACATATTCATATTTCATATTGCATAAATGACATGGTTACATATGTTTATTCACATATACACTATACATGTAGATAATTAAACTACATTACATGATGATAAACATGGTATTGCAATTGAGGTACTATTACATGAAAAACATGAATATGGTGCATTAATACATCCTTTTCGCATGCAAGCATACTCTCATTACATTACACTCTCTTACATATCTTTTCACATTTTCTTCATATCATTTACTCTTTTACTTTTACTTAACACATATCATATCATTTATACTCATCACGTGCCACATTCGCATATCATCTTACACTTTATTCATATTTCACATCGCTTAAAATGCCATGACACATAGTCCTAACTACCAATTAGAGGACACAAACCAATATCTCATAACTCATAACTCATCTCATAGCACAACTCATCGCATCTCATAACACATAACTCATACACAACTCATAACACATAACTCATAATCACATACTCACCACCTAGGAAATGTAGTGGTGAATCTTGTTACTGCACAGTCCGGGAGAAGCCTCTCCACCCTATCCAGTGGTACTTGTCCACCTCCAGAATTTTCCTAATGCCCTTAGGTCATACTTTTCTCAATGTAGAGCTTCCATAGGGACTTTTCTATGTACAACTCTCGAAGCCTCTAGGGTGGCAGTGTCATTCTTGCTCAATTATTACACATTTACTTTTCACATTTTCTCTCATCATTTACACACTTCATATAAACTATTTAATCACTTTACATGTATCATTGATGAATTACACGTATCTAAGTTAACCTAATAAGATACTACTGTTTGTAGAAGTAAAACAAATCATATTACAATCCTAACATGTTGTTAGTTACTGAATTACACAAGATTAGATTTAACATGTCTAATATGAGCAATTTCCATGGTTTAACTAGTAATCATACTTGCTGTTATCAATTTAGTTCAAAAGTTTTATCACAGGTTAATAACAGTAAACATATCGCATATACAATTTTCCAGATTTTTCGAATAGTAAACATCATTTCTACAATTTAAACAATATTTCAGACATATTTATTGAAATATCTTTATACATGGTACATATGAACATGGTTGGGTGCTAACAGTTCAGAATTCAAATAGCAGACCTCATGCTGTCATGTAAATTTAAGACTCTAACTTACAAACAAATCTATTTTTACTAGATTTAATCATGTTTATGTGATGCTCATAATGCAATTATTGAATTTTAATAATTAACACAGTTCACAAAAAATGAGGGCAACCTCATGATATGACCTAATGACTGTTTACAATCACCCATAAACTTTATAGCAGGTAACTACGTCCCGAAATCATTTAAACAGCTTAAAAAGATCAAACAGTACATTTTCAGGGCACTGAAGAAGTAGACGTCAAGAGATGTGGCCGTTTACTTTCAACTGCAGCATCCCTTGCCGTCAACTGAAGAACTTGACTGCAGCAGATGCTGCCGCCAACTTCCTCCCAGTAGCACACACAGACAGCACTCAATATATAGGGATTTGGGGTTCCAGGACTCGAGGAAAAATCTGTAAAAATCCTAAGACATAAGAGGACATGTATAAGATTGAGGTCTAGGGTTTACTTGCCTCTAAAAAAATCTACGAAGATCAATAATTTCCGGTGTAGCCCTCCTCGGCCCTGCCAAGAAGGTGCTCAGAAACGCCTTAGATCTGGTTCTTCTGTGGATGCAGACGGTTCCTCGGAGTTGGAATCTCTTCTCCTATGCATAGGTTATCCTCCAGTTGGTGTGGCTTCTCGGGGAACACCTCCAGTCGACGGATCCGGCCCTCCAAAGATCAGCTTTTCCTCATCTCGGGTCCAGGGTTTCACCAAATGCTAAAAGCCTTCTCCTCGACCTAGGATGTGTATTTTATAGGCTGGGGGGGTTGGGGTACGCAATAGGGTAGGTTTCCCACGCATTAGGATGGGTTTCCTAATCTGGAACCGGTCAAAACGCGGGCGATAACAAATCTGGAACCGTTACACAGGAGGATATTGACGTCAACAATGGTTGTAGTCAACTACACAGTTGACGTCAAGGGTTTGGCCGCCAACAGGGGTTGGCATCTAGGGGGTCGCCGCCCACTGTGTAGTGGCCTCCAGGGATGTGAACGCCAATCATAGTCTTGGTAGTTGGCGTCCAGGTCTTGGCTGCCCACTGCACAGTGCAGTCAAAACTCCGTCAAACCATAAAATAAATGCATAAATACACCAAAACAATTAAGTATATGTAAAAATAACTACATATATCCTTACCACATAAAGTACATGCATTACATAATATTTAATTAAATACAACTTACACTAATCATAATTAAGGATAATATACATCAATAATATACATATATGCGCATATACATACACATTACATGATTACATACATCATGCAAGAACTTATAATGAGATGTGTTCGTCATTAGTTAAATTCTACATGTACATTATCATTCAAGTACCTTACACACCAGAAATAATTTAACATGCTTAAAGTAGATAGATTTCATTTAAACAAGAATAACATATGTATGTATACATATATACACCATGGTTACTTACAACATGTATAAAATAATTAATTACAACAGGCACATCAATAATTAAATAATTCATACACATTTAATATATATTGCATGCTCGGAAATAAACTCATAATTATTTACAAAATGTATGATAATAATTTCTTACTATGTGCACAACACGTACAATATGCATGAGATCTACATACATTGATAGCTAGATAATGCATGCACATTTATATATATTTATACTTGTACGAAAATAACTCTCACGTACTTACATGATCCACAACAATACTTACCTATCACATGCACAATGTTATTTAAGTACTATTCATATACTATAGATGATTTGATGTACATAGGATTAGTTAGATAGATATCACATGCATAAGATAACATACATATATACATTTATACTTCATATACTTACACACAATATCCATGGAATAGGTAGTATATAATATGCACTTCAAGATTTAGATAGTACATGTATAGTGTTATTAAGATGCAATATGAAGTAAGTTAACTAAGAATACTCTATACAACAAAAGAAATTCTTGCATGCACACAATTCAATACATATGTTATACACACAACAAGTAAATATACATGCACAATATAAAATGGATGAAAATTCAGAGTATCACAAACATGCCTAGTAGTCAGACACTCTTGCACTGGGTAAGTGTGTGTGCTTGCACAGAAAAGCATGAATTTAGTCTTCTTTGCTAAATTTCCTAAAATATCTCAAATGAAAGAAATAAACAGAAAAAGAAAAAGGTGTACAAAGTGCAGCTAACCTAAAATAGAATTCATGTTTTTCAAGAATGTTAAATTGTTATTCTACATTGTGTTAAGATCAAAACCTTGATTTTCTAATGATATACACTCTTGACAACTCAATTTAGGTCACAAAAATCACGTCACATTTGTAAATAAAATTTCTGAAGTGATTTTTAATGATAAAGAACTGACGTAAGAACTTAATCAAAAATCATCTTTATTTTTAACCCTTGCTGCACAATATGAAAGGTACAATTATATTATTTTTCATATACTAAAATCATTGTGTACCTTGATACCTTCACGACCCCTTCAAAATCATTGTTTGTGCTCCTTGCAATGTAGTCTCTTGTTTAGGGGGAGCAATTTTTTTGTTGATCTCTGATTTTATGCCCCAATCAATTAGTTTCATCACTTCTATTGGTTTCACATCATTTCTATTGATCCCTATTCAGTTGGCAGTGGACAACTCCAATACTGTCAAAGGGGGAGAGTTGTTTCACTTAGGGGGAGAATTTTGCATATTTGTGAGATTTATCAGACCTCTAGTCATATTCTGGATCTTGGGGGCTATTTCTTTTAATGGGCGAAAACTTAAAAAGAGGAGAGATTCAAATTGCATTGCATGTGCCTTTCAATCTTTTTGATGTTGTCAAAAAGGGGGAGAGAATGTTGACAAATTCAAAGTTCCTGAATAAAGGGGGAGAGAATATTTTTGTGAAAGAATGTTTTCATGTTTTTAAGTATGTTGTCAAATGTTGTCATGTTTTGTCATCATCAAAAAGGGGGAGATTGTTGAGTTGTGTGTTTTGATGATGACATATTGATGATGTCTACACACTCATACTTTGATTTTAATGATGACTAAAACATTTGGTTGTGGATAATGTCTATACACTCATACTTTGGTCTTGATGATGACATATTGCACATATTACAATGATAACAAAACAACATGTTCTTTATGCTTAATATTTCATATTTTACTGATAATGACATGTTTTGATGGTCCACTCTTTATATTTACAGGTTTACAAAGTTTTGTCAAAATAGTGTCGACACTAGTTGAAAGATAGGTCGACACTAGCTCTGTCAGGTCGACTCTAGTTGACAGACAGTCGACTCTACCAGTCTGCCCAGTAAGTTCCTGAAGAGCCAGCTGTCAGTCAGGTCGACTCTAGCTAAGAGTAAGGTCGACACTAGTTTCCATCCAATGAACAGTTTTGAAGAAATTCACAGGAGGTCGACTCTGTCTGTTGATCAGGTTGACTCTACCTGGTGATAAAGTCGACACTAGTGATCTGTCAGTCGACACTAGAATTCTGCCAGTAATGGGAAATTAGAATTTCTGATCAGTAGTGTCGACACTATGGAAATGTAGGTCGACTCTCTTTTTTTGTAAACCCAGAATTGTGTAGAGCATAAAATCTAGCGGCTATGATCTTTTTCTGAGATCTTTATGGGAGATTCCATAATTACCAAATTGCCCTTTCATCCAAGTGGCAATGAGGTAAACGCCTTTTTGGACACGTGGCAGCCTTGGGTGCACTCTAGGTTTTTGTGCACACCTTTCTCACGTTCATGGGACTGTACAGTGGCTATATAAGCCTCCATCTCATCTGAAGTAGCCATCCCTCCAGCCATCCATCGATTCTATCTAAGAGGACGTGGGGATCAAGGCCAAGCAGTGAGAGAGCTCTGGAGTGCTGAAAGTGGAGTAGATCAAGAAGAAAAGCAGCAGAGAAAGAAGAAGGAAACATGTAGGCAGCAGATCTAAAAATATTGCATCGTGGATCATGCAAAAGAGAAGCAGCAGAGCTACGAAGATCAAGCAGATCTGAAGGAAGGTGGAAGAGGAAGTTTGTGCAAGAGCAGATGCACGAAGCTCAACATCTGTGGAAGAACTCAAGAGCAACAACTCAGATCTGAATTCTCTGTAAATCAGATCTGAAACAGAGTATAGCAAAATGAGGATGATTTGAAGGAGTTCAGATCAAATTGGTTGAGAAGCACAACCAGATGATGTGTTTGTGCAATATGATCTGAAGCAGAACTTCAACCCTCAAGATCTAAAGATTTGGAGTTCAGATTCATCAGTCTAGAGGAAATTGGGAAAAGTCGAAGGACTGGTGTTTGAAGATTTATCTCTCTTAACTTTGATCTTCATGTGAATTTGTTTTCACTTTTAAACATTACTCTAAACTTATTGAGTGCTCCTACTGGTGATAGGAGTGTTGATCCCATACTGTGTGTATGTGGATTGAGAAGGTTTATCAAACCTTGAAGCTGTGAATCAGCGGATAAGTTGTGTAATCAGCGGTTGGCAAGTTGTGAGTTAGCGTTCAAGCTGTGAGTCAGAAGGTGTTTGAAGCTATGAATCAACGGTTTAGTGAAGCCTCACTTGGTTTGAGTGAGGGGTGAACGTAGGTCTCCGTCTGGGAGCCAAACCATCTTAAAAATATCCAGTGCAGTGGTTTGATGTATTGATTTTCCACTAGAATGCTTGCATATGATTTTGATCACCTTCTAAGCACTCACACACTTATAGATAGATGATGTAATGTGCTTTAGATTCCTATGAGTTAATCAAATTAGTGGGTACCTATTTGAATAGTGATTTTTAATCTGTCATATTTTTAATTGTATAAAGTTTCCGCTGCAAATCTATTCAACCCCCCTTCTATATTTGCCATTTTACTGCATCTACGATCCAACACAGACGTCATATTGACGAGCCATTTTTTGTTGGATTCCTTATTCAAAGGGATTCAATATGGAATAGTCATGTGTGAGATTTGCATAATAATTCAGTGAGTTATGACCTGAGGAAGTGAAGGGATGGGACTGGATTTGCTTTCTAAGAGTCATACGTCTTGGTTTTCGTCGTTTTGCGTCATTTCTTGGCATGTGTGAGTTTGATCTATTCTAGAAAGGTTCTATAAGGTCTTATCATGCATTAATCAACCCATGAATAAGTAGTAAACACTTTCACATGATTCTAAATGAACTTAAGTGATTGATCATGCTCACTACTTGTCGATTGTCCTCTCTTTCTTGCCTTGTTATCAAACTTGCTAAAATAAGCACATGAAACTTGCTAAACTTAGTTATGCATGATTTTTATTTCTTGATTTAGCAACCTTGTTACTCACTTAATGTGAGGTTTTCATAATCGGATTTACAAGACACTCACACACGCACTTGAGCGATTCTCACACGCGGCACTTGCGTACACTCTTGCACGATAGGAAAGTCCCTTTCTTGGCTTGTGGTGAACTCTCTGTCAGACTAGTGACCCGTTGACCAAGGCCTCCATAAGTCTCCTCTGACCATGGATTCCCACATGCCCAACGAGCAGCTTGTACCATGAAGTTCCCAGATGTTAGTATGCACCTCTCTCTCTCTCCCTTGTCTTGAATTTCTCGAAGCTATCGACAATGACACATGAATACAAGTTATTAATAGAAATAATGTAAAAGCACTGTTATGCTGTTGAAATTCTCTCTTGATCATTGTTATCATGAAATCCTATTCACTTGATTTGTTATTGCTTGAAATCATTATGGACATGTCACTACTAATGACACTTCGACCCATTGTTATTGACTTGATAGTCAATAACCTTGTTGACAATCTTGTTCATGTTACATGCTCTTGAACTCACTCTTGATATGATAGTCTTGAACTACTAGTGAACATTGTCCCGTGACATGATCGTACTAATGTTCTCAGACATCCTGACATGACATTCTTGAACTCTTGAAAATACTCTCTTGGGATCCTTCGAGCTGTTGTGGCTCCTACTGTTTTGTACGATTTTGTACTGTCTAGCGCTAAAGCAGGTCTTGCGACTCTACTGGACTTGAATGCATACTATTCAGGGCACGGAGAGTGTCCGAGGGGCTTCAATACAGTCCTGGGGGCAGTGAGCAACCCAAAAATACCTACAGGGGCTAATGATGGTGTCTGTATTTGCACCGGTTCTTACTGTTCTGATTTAGCTAGACGTCTGACTGTTAAACTGTTATTGTTATTCTGTTAGTTTAGACGTACTGCACTGTTACTATACTTCCATTGTTCTGACTGTTACTGAACTGCTACTGTCCTGCTATCACTCTCTTATTGAATAACAACTGCCCATGCTCTCCTATTGCACGACTACTATTTGATTACCGTTATCTCTATACCTATTATTACTTGACTGAAAACGAAGTAATTACTTGCCTCGTGAAAAGTACCTTATACAATGACCTGCTAAGTTCTATTGTCTTGATACGTTCATTTCTGTATGATATCCTGCTAGCACTTTGTCCTCGACTTTATCGTGCTTATGATTTAGCTTGTTACTCGTGCTTACCTTGTTCTTAAAGCTTAAATCACTTATATCATTGCCCGCACATCGAGATGTAAATCCTACTGGGCTACTTTGCTCATACCTGCTTCCTAACATTTCAGGTAGTGAAGATGAGGAGTATGTTTAATGATGGGACTTGTGCGCCAAGCGTGAAGTACACTTTAGAGAGTCTTTCTTTATTCTAGTTAGTGAGAGATTGGCAATCATTTTAATTTTATTTCTTTGAGAAATAGATGAGGCTAGTAGTGGAATGTTGTCCTTATTTTGACATTTGGAGATTGTAACGTTCACTTATGATGAATAAAGGAGTTTTGATTATTGAATTATGGGCCCTATTAATATTAGTCATTTGTCTATGGCTTCTGAATGCAATTGCATGTCCATCGCATTCCCGATTAAATTTCGCTACTAAAATCGGGGTCGTGACAACCCTCCTACTCTCTCTCACCTGAAAGGATAAATGGTGAGCCTCACAAGTCACTGGCTCAGTAGGGAAACTCCCTCAAAAGCCAAAATAACATAAGTACAAAAGAAGCAGGAGTAAAACATCTATTTAAACATTTAAATAGACTATCTAAGCATGGTGCCACAATTGTACTTCAATAAACAATTCTACACTATAACGTGGCTTAAATAATAATAACTAAATGGCAAACCACACTCAGTAGTACGAGCTAAAGAAGACTAATGCCAAACACAAGTCACGAAAACTGGT
Source organism: Colocasia esculenta (assembly GCA_014218235.1). Classification (NCBI taxonomy): domain Eukaryota; kingdom Viridiplantae; phylum Streptophyta; class Magnoliopsida; order Alismatales; family Araceae; genus Colocasia; species Colocasia esculenta. Next base: position 90,934,376 of record CM024755.1, read on the forward strand.
TCGCGACACCAGCTAATGACCCGAACAAACCACACAGGTCTACCTCTCGGCCTCACAGCCACGAACGAAAGGTCCAACTATCGCTCCACCTCAACAAAGCCAACAAACTGTGGAGACAAAACTAACACCACACCTGCAGACCACACAATTGTAGGCCCATGCTTAGCACCTTTCGGGACTTCAGCCCAAGCTCCCTAAAGTGAGGCACTGAAAATAGGACTAGCTAGGGACCAGTACGTCTACCATTGTCCATCCCCCAGCCAAGAGCGTGCTACAAGCGACCAAACACAGTCAACACACACAAGTCGTTGTCCCACTATCGTCTTTCCCTCAGCCGGATGTACAACTCAAGCTAAGGAGTGAGGGTGTCACGCCCCACCAATTTAGTAGCGGAATAAAACGGGGAGACTTGAGCAAAGTACATAGTAGCAAAAAATGTACAACAGTTGAATGAATAAGAGCATCTGATGAACAATAATTGGAATAAACTCTTATTTTCATTATAATATCACTAAGACTATTACAACCACTAATTCGGAGCCACTACATTGAGCTCATTGACATCATTAAATTAGAATAGAAATCAAAAGCGATAACTACTAGACTCCATTGTGCTAGGGTAACTTCATCATTTGACTCCAAGTCGCTCATCACTGGGGTCCTATCCCATTGGTGTGTGTAACGTCATCGTCTGTCTCACCTGAGACACAATAACAAATAACGAAGGGTGAGCAATAATGCCTCGTAGGACTTAAATCTCATGAACCAAGCAGGCTTTAAATAATTAGTGCTTTAAAAGGCAGAGGAATTAATGATAGAGTGAGTCATGTAAAGTCTAGAAAGTAATAGCACAAGTAACATCGTTCAGATAGCAGATGAATCAAGTATAGCATGATGATTAAAGTGAAGTCACGATAGAAACGATAACAACACGATGGCAAATAATGTCAACGTCAAGCAATAGAAAGCAACATGTATAGCAAGGAGAGAGAAAGTAGTTGGCCATTTAGAGAGTAAATTGCACTTTGATTGATTTTCTTATCAATCAAAATAGTATAACACTTTTGATTAACTTTCGTCAATCGAAATAGTAATGGCACTTTGGTTATCTGTAGATAGCCGAGGGAGAATATAGCACTTTTATCGTCAATAGACAACGAGAGAAGATAGCACTTTGTTTTGTCAAAGACATCGAGAGAATATAGCACTTTGTGTTGATTGTCTTAAATTAATCTTCATAGTATGGCACTTGGATGTAATGCCAACATCCTGATCATTTAGCTCACGCTGGCAAATGGCACTTTCGGGCGCTCCCCCCAGGACCAGATCGGGACCTATTGCGCTGGCATTGGTTATGTTGTTTATCTTTAGACAATCAATTAATGGCCAATTGAGAGTACCAAGAAAAAGATAAGAGCACTAGATGAATAGACGAGATAGTAGAGTGAACGTGAATAGATGAGAGAGAAGAGTATAGATGAGAGCTAAGGGACAATGCACGTAGCACTTCGAGTTGCAGGCGATAGTAACAATTGCACAACACGCGCTATTGGTGTTGGCAGTCAGGTGGAATTCACTACCCTTCCGCTGGCCTTGTTATGCACAGGTCCAGAGGTCTGACGTGATTCAAGATAAGAGCGAACTTCTAATAGCCGTTTAGATCATGTTGATCTCTAACGGGTATCATAGGTGTTAGGGTACAAACAGCTCATCGACCATGTGGGAATCCATGGACAGAGAAGACTTATAGAGGCCTTGAACAATGACTCACTAGTTCGGCAGAAGGAATATCCGACGGAGAGTTCGTCCAAGTCAAGAGAGAGTGTGTAAATAGAAACAAGTGTCAATGTTTTAGAAGAATTCTAGAACAGTGGAGAGTCATTATCGGTATTCCCAAAACATCGCAAGAAAACGTAGACAAGTTCATTTAAAATATGGCAATTTAAATAGATAATTGAAATAAATTACTAGATGTATTATGAAATATTAACATGCCAAGTTAGGCCATATTTGGATGGTTCAAAGTGTGTGCACGTGTCATGAAATCATAGATATGAAAGGTCATGTGATTGAATTTAATTAATTAGAATACCTTTGATAATTACAGCTTCGTTTCCTGTGTTTCAGACAGTTAGGAAAACAAGGGGGTAACTGTAGCACCACAAGACTTGCAAAGATGTGGGTTTTCATGCAAAAAGTTAGAACGCGACGCACCCTTGTAAGGGTCGCGACGGGGTTCAGACAGAACGCGACAGGTCCTTCTGAGGATCACGACGGCCTTTTCAGTTCGGGCAAGCAGATCGCGACGGGGTCGCTTGAGGGTCACGACAGGTAGGTCAAGTCGGGCGGCCAGAACGCGACAAGGTACCCTGTCGCGATCAGATCGCGTCAGGTTCCCGTGTCGCGATGGCCCTGAGAACGTGACCTAACGGGCCGTCGCGTTCTCAGGTTCTGAGCCTGAGTTCGAGCGGGAAAAGGACAGAGCCTTGGATTGCGGGCCAACTTCCTATCTTTTGACACAGGGTCGTTCAGAAAATCATAACTAATTGTATAGTAAATGAAAAATCATGAAACCAATTGTAACACGACCTAGTCATGCATGGGTACTTTTAGTAAATAGGAATAGGAAAAAAAACATGGTTTAGACAAGCTTTAATCAAGTCAAACATGGAGAATAGAATACTATGAACAGTTTGAGATGCAAGAATTAATTCGCAAGACATGGTGGATGAAATTTATGGCTTTTAGGGGAAAAGATGCCTAACATGCCTCAGTATCTCCAATAAAAATTTGAGAGCATGGGATCGAGTATTCAAGGATATATGAATTAAACATGAAGGTTCGGGGTTAAGAGGTTTGCAGGACTTCAAAAATCCAGAACAAAAATTATACTCGATGGAAAATTATGAAATGAAAGAGGTTTTGTTCCTGATGCATGGAACAATCTACAGACGAAATCTTATGATTTATGCTTGTGAGAATGCCTACCTTTGGTCATTTTCCTCTTCTAGGGCTAGAACTTGAAGAACGAGAGAGAGGGCTTGAGAGAGGCTTCATCCCATGAAATCTCCTCCTCCTTGGCCTCTCCTCCTGGTCCAGCAAGCCTTTGGTATGAGCTAGGGCCGGCCTTGGGGGTTCTAAGAGAGTATTTATGCTTTCTCTCTTTCCATTTCCTATTTGGACTCTAATTCCCATTAATTCCAAATTTCCTATTTCCTCTCCCCTTTCTAAGCATGAGAACTTCTAATTGGGTTAGGATGGGAGCTAAATTCGTGGCCAACCTATTAGGGAAGGTTTACGAATCCAATTCCATCTTAAACTACTTATTTTAATACTTTAATACCCTTTTACTATTTAGGTAATATTTAAGTTACGAATTCAGGGTATTTTCCTATTATTCCTCTTTTAAAAATCCCTATTTTGGCCCAATAATTTTATATGGTCCATTTAGCAAAGCCCATTGTTTATTAAAATTTATCTTATGGGATTTCCCTTTTCAATTAGGGTATAATAGAGTTACGAATTTTATTATATTTTTCTTACTTGATTTTATTCATGGACTATGAGAGGTCCATTGATCTAATTTCTCATCATGGATTATTATTACATATTGTTTGGAGTCTACCCATAATTTTATTTTTAATTGTTAATCTACTTGGCTCATAAGATAACGAGTTTTCTGAATTATTCCTTAATTACAATAATAAGACACCTCAATTTCTAAACTTGTTTCGAAATATTTTTGTAAGCCCAATTTTCTTAATGGGTCATCATTACATGACGTTGGAAGTCTCTCCGACAGATTCGTTTAATTTATGGGCGTGTTGTCTTTCCGTGTCAACGATTTTCCGACTTAGTTTCCTAATCCGGATGATTAGTCACGTTGTGACGTATACTTGGCCAATTGAATTTTTTGTTGCATGAATTTCTTCGTGGAACACATAAGGATAATATTGGGGGTTAATTTATAATTTTTATGAAATTTTTAGATGTGTTCTTGCACATACAATAATAGTATGTATGTTTCTATTATTTCATTTTTATAGAAATTTATTATTTCAAATTTTTTAATACTGAATTTTCTGGGTTGCTACATCCTCCCCCACTTAAAGAGAATATGGTCCCCAAATTCATATGATATGATAGGATTGCCAATTTACTCTGAATATTTCATTCCATCATCTCCCCCACTTAGGGCTTGACTATCGTGAAAATAATAGGAAATTAACTAAGGGTTTAGTGATGATACCTTGTCCATCTTCGTTGGCTTGATTTGTATCCACAAGGGCTTGTAATCGTCCTTGGTGTGGAGTTTGGTTCTTCTTTATTGGACAATCGATGACTCGATGTTGTTGACTTCCACATCGCAAGCATCTACCCAATTTCTTCCAACAGTTATCAGTCTGGTGCCCTGGCCTTTCACAAAATTCACAGCCTTCCTTCCGCTCCACTTCCCCTTTTCTTCTCTTGTTATTTACTGTATCTCCTCCTTTAGTATCACGTTCCCTTTTCAACACCTTCTTATTCTTCATTTTACTCTTACCATTGTTTGGTTGCTTTCCTTTTGTCATAGAATTGAGATTTTTCACACTAGTAGCTAATTCTTCCATGAGTGGACAGTCTCGCAGCTGATGCCTCGAGTTGCCACAACGTAGGCATGCACCAATTTTTCGCCAACACTCCTTGGCCACATGACCTGGCTTGTGACAATGAAGGCAGATGATCTCATTGTTACGATTCACTTGTTAGTTGGCCTTCTTGCCATGGTTATATCTTCTCTTCCCATTCTGATTAGTCTCCTTTCTCCTTAGTCGCTTCCAGAGCTTTTTCTAGCAGTTGAGCGGCTTGCTGACATGCCAGAACTAGCCTCTGGGTTGATCTCATGTCGGCGTCCATTAAGAGTCCCTTCAAGAATGAGTTTGACATTAGGATGCTAAAGTAATATTAAGTTGATACATACGTATAGATGAATGTAATCAGATCTTAACCAGGGTTCTGCCCAATCCTCACATAGGTATGGTGGTTGACTTAGACACGTGTCATGGCAGTTCGTCCTAGAACACCCTATACCTAAGAGACCCAATGAGGGCATCCTAGAACATCTTAAACCTAAGATATTCAATTAAGACATCCTAGGCTCTGATACCAACTGTCACACCCCGCCAATTTAGCAGCAGAATAAATCGGGGAGACGTGAGCAAAGGACGTAGTAGAGAAAAACATACAACAGTTGAATGAATCAGAGCATCTGACGAACAATAATTGGAATAAACTCTTAATTTCATTATAATATCACTAAGACTATTACAACCACTAATTCAGAACCACTACATTGAGCTCATTGACATCATTACATTGGAAAAGAAATCAAAAGCAATAACTACTAGACTCCATTGTGCTAGGGTAACTTCGTCATTTGACTCCGGGTCACTCATCACTCGGGTCCTATCCCATTGGTGTGTGTAACGTCATCGTCCGTCTCACCTGAGACACCATAACAAATAACAAATAACGAAGCGTGAGCGATAATGCCCAGTAGGGCTTAAATCACGTGAATCAAGCAGGCTTTAAATAATTAGTGCTTTAAAAGGCAGAATAATTAATGTTAGAGCAAGTCATGTAAAGATGAGAAAGTAATAGCACAAGTAACATGGTTCAGATAGCAGATGAATCAAGTATAGCACAATGATTAAAGTCAAGTCATGATAGAAACGATAACAACACGATGGCAAATAACGTCAACGTCAAGCAATAGCAAGCAACATGTACAGCAAGGAGAGAGAAAGTAGTTGGCCATTTAGAGAGTAAATTGCACTTTGATTGATTTTCTTATCAATCGAAATAGTATAGCACTTTTGATTAACTTTCGTCAATCGAAATAGTAATGGCACTTTGGTTATCCGTAGATAGCCAAGAGAGAATATAGCACTTTTGTCGTCAATAGACAACAAGAGAAGATAGCACTTTGTTTTGTCAAAGACATCAAGAGAATATAGCACTTTGTGTTGATTGTCTTAGATTAATCTTGATAGTATGGCACTTGGATGTAATGCCAACATCCTGGTCATTTAAGTCCCGCGGGCAAATGGCACTTTCGGGCGCTCCCCCCAGGACCAGATCGGGCCCTATTGCGCTGGCATTGGTTATGTTGTTTATCTTTAGACAATCAATTAATGGCCAATTGAGAGTACCAAGAAAAGATAAGAGCACTAGATGAATAGACAAGATAGTAGAGTGAACGTGAATAGATGAGCGAGTAGAGTATAGATGAGAGCTAAGGGACAATGCACGTTGCACTTCGAGTAGCAAGCGATAGTAACAGTTGCACAACACGCACTATTGGTGTTGGCAGTCAGGTGGAATTCACTACCCTTCCGCTGGCCTTGTTATGCACAGGTCCAGAGGTCCGATGTGATTCAAGATAAGAGCGAACTTCTAATAGCCATTTGGATCATGTTGATCCCTAAAGGATATCATAAGTGTTAGGGTACAACCAGCTCGTCGACCATGTGGGAATCCATAGACAGAGGAGACTTACGGAGGCCTTGAACAAAGATTCACTAGTCCGCAAAAGGAATATCTGACGGAGAGTTCGTCCAAGTCAAGAGAGAGTGTGTATATAGAAACAAGTGCTCTACGTTCTAGAGGAATTCTAGAACAGTGGAGCGTCGGTATCAGTATTTCCAAAACATCGCGAGAAAACGTGGACAAGTTTATTTAAAATATGACAATTTAAATAGATAATTGAAATAAATTACCAGATGTATTATGAAATATTAACATGCCAAGTTAAGCCATATTTGGATGGTTCAAAGTGTGTGCACGTGTCATGAAATCATAGATATGAAAGGTCATGTGATTGAATTTAATTAATTAGAATACCTTTGATAATTACAGCTTCGTTTCCTGTGTTTCAAACAGTTAGCAAAACAAGGGGGTAACTGTAGCACCACAAGACTTGCAAAGATGTAGGTTTTCATGCAAAAAGTTAGAACGTGACACACCCTTGTAAGGGTCGCAACGGGGTTTAGACAGAACACGACAGGGCCTTCTGAGGATCGCGACGGCCTTGTTAGTTCCGGCAGGCAGATCGCGACGGGGTCACTTGAGGGTCGCGACAGGTAGGTCAAGTCGGGCGGCCAGAACGCGACAGTGTACCCTGTCGCGATCAGATCGTGACAGGTTCCCGTGTCGCGATGGCCCTGAGAACGCGACCTATCGGGCCATCGCGTTCTCAGGTTCTGAGCCTGAGTTCGAGCGGGAAAAGGACAGAGCATCGGATTGCGGGCCAACTTCTTATTTTTTGACACAGGGTCATTCAGAAAATCATAACTAATTGTATAGTGAATAAAAAATCATGAAACTAGTTGCAACACAACATACACATGCATGGGTACTTACAGTAAATAGGAATTGGAAAACAAACATGGTTTAGATAGGATTTAATCAAGTCAAACATGGAGAATAGAATACTATGAACAAATTGAGATGCAAGAATTAATTCGCAAGACTGTAGACCCTCATTTTGCCCTGAAAGAGCTTTTTCCCATATTTCTGGATATCGCCCATTCTTCCTCGGTGCTTCCCTAGGGGGTCTGGTCGTGGACATTTTTCTTCGAACCGCTTTTCAAATAGCGTCCGATATCCTGCCGCGATTCAGAGTCTGACAGCGGCCCAGAAAGTCTTCGTGCGTAGGCCCGTAATCATGATAAAATCTTTGAATCACATCCTTGTCAGACGACGCGATTCAGAGAAGTCAAATCTGAAATGTCACGTCAGCAGACAGTGCATTCGTGGGTGGTTGCCTCGAAACGATGCAAGTCTTAATCGCGTCAGGGCGACCCTCCGTGATTCAAGTCACGACGGCACTCACCGACGCGATTCAGAGAGGCGGTGCAACGATTCCCGCGCCATCAGACCGACCTTCTTAATCGCGGCCTGCCGATCAGACGCGATTTAGCCTTAAATTGCGGCTGCTGTCCTGAACGTGATTTTCCTCCAGTGCTTATAAAAACGAAGCCACAGGGCCAGGGGCAGAGTTCGACTTTTCGGTTGGGGGCTTCTTCGGTTCCTGGCTGGTGGGGGTTCGTCTTCTGCTTCCTTTTTAGAGAGAGAGAGAGAGAGAGAGAATTCTTCTGGCGGAGCCCTGTCGATTCCCGTCTCGCCTCCGACACCGTCGTCTTCCTCTCCATCACACGTATATCGGAGCGGAGCGCCGTCGTCCTCCTCTCCATCCTCCGTCGCCCAAACGGCAACGCCGTCACGCCGTTCGACATCTGGGGAAGCACCCCCCTTTTTATTTGCTTTTTCCTTCCTCTAGACCCCACGTGGTCCTTTATATTTCCATATCACACGGCCCTACGTGCCCTTTTTGCTTCATACACACACACACATGCATGCACAACATACCTATTTTAGGGGTTTTAAAAGCCACCACAAAAGGTGTGTTCTTCCCCTTTCATTTATGTCATTTTAATCTATTTTTAGGAGTTGTATACTGCACATCCGTCTAATCCACTCCTTATTATTTGTTGTCTTTCTTTGTCAAGGTAACCGAGCTGAATCTCCTTTGCGGGCGGCCGGTGGAAGGAGGAGGGTGGACCACGCACACATCCCGTGCTTTCTACGGGTGAAAGGTAACCCCTTTTCCGCCCGTTACATTCGGTGCCCTCGAGCACCTGGCGATCACGGTTATTTTTTTTTTATTACCGTTGTCTTCTTTATGTAGTATTTAATCCGCCCTTTCTAATCATCCCGTGTATCCGCTCATCTCTTCCGTGTGGGCGCTCTGTTCTTCGTCCCCCCTAAAAAAAAAAAAGGGAGCGGAAAACACAGTCTACAAGGATCTACCTAGGTTTTTGTGCCCACGTACCCTAAGGCTCTTTATGGACATATGGGGCTATAAATACCCATCTCTTTGGTACTCCAAAGGATCCCACGCAAGACAAGAGCCAAGAGCTTTCTGGAAGAAGGGAAGAAGAGCGGGAAAGAGGCATCTGCATCCAGAGGAGCAGAGCAGCGCCGCCAAGGGGAGAAGAAGGAGAAGAAGAAGGAGAAGAAGAAGGAGAAGAAGAGGAGGAGCTCGAGATTGCAGCAGTGATGATCCAAAAGGAGATCCAGCGAGTCTGTATTTGGTCAGAGTGTTTATTTTCTCTGGGGAATCTGTGTATGTGTTCTACACAGATCTCCCAATCTATTTGTCTCAACCATTTCTATTGTACTGAGATAGATTGTGCTAGAGGATCTATTATCTAAGTGTGTGCTTGTTCTAGCAGAACTTGGATCTATTGTGATCCAGAGGTTTGAGTACTTTATACTCTGTTTTGGAGCCGTTGTGCTTTGGTGCTTGAGCCGTGGTGCTCAAAGGCTTGTGAATTTTCTGAATTCACAAGTGGTCTTTGGAGTAGGTCGTTGTGCCTATCTCCTGGGTTTCTTTGAGTTGTTGAACTCAAAGAGGTTAGAGTCGTCGTGCTCTAGTTTGTACTGCACTTGTGCTAGTGGTTCCTCCGTTGTGAGGAGGTGGACGTAGGAGACACAAGTTGTGTTCTCCGAACCACCTTAAAATCTTCAGTGCACTATGGTTTATTGTGTGGTTTGCTGTTCTTATTCACTATTCTCACACACCACACTTGAGTCTGATCGAATTGTGTGTTTTACTCATTTTAATTCCGCTGCTATACACACAATTTCTTAGTTCATTTACCAAAGTCACCTATCCGATCCCCAACAAGTTCTTCAACTGATTTTTATTAGAAGTTGTAGTTTCTCAGAGCCTAGTCATTATTCTGTCATAAAAAAAATTTTATCTATGAAGATTCTTGAATATCTTTTTTGCCTCAAGATGACTTTTAAAAATAGTAAAGCTTAGATTTTTTAAAATCTAGCCAGAGGGACGAGAATACATGGAAATTTCATAAAAAGATAAAATGCAATTTTCACTAAATAAATTATTTTCAGTAGTTGTTATTTAACCTTTATGATGTTTTCAGTGAATTTCAAAGTTAAACTTAGAAGTTTATAATTAGAAAACCATGTCCTTTTACCTTCAGAGATAATGGAGTTTATAGTGTAACAATTTTTAACTCCCCCTGAGAAATTGCCCAAACATTACAATTTCACAAAAGAATTACTCCCCCTCAGAAAATGGATCATTGTGAGATAGGAAGAGAATGAACATGAAGATTGTTGATGAATGAAAAATTAAGTGAAGTGAAAATTGAAACATCAAGAAAGTTTTATTGAAGGACAAGACTCCCCCTCAACAATTGCATACAAAGATTCTTGATACTTGGCAGAGACATATACTCGCGCATAGTAAATGATTCCAGACAAGCTTGACTTGCCTTTCTTCAATCATCATTTGATATACCAAGAATGCCAATGCAATGTGAGAAGCACGAAATTATTTGCAAGAACAAGAAAAATTTATTTGAAAAAGGAAATGGAAGAGTAACTGAAAGAGAAAAATGACAAGAGTTCAGGATCAAGGAAGGTAGCGTCGACTCTCTTGCCAAAAGAGTGGACCTAAATCAAACAGAATCTCAGACTTTTTGAAAGAAACATTTTTCTCAACTTGTAATCACACTTCATCCGAAGCTTCTAACCATACTGACTATCTTGAATCATTGAACCTCATCTTTTCAAACACTGAGTTCTTCAACCAGCCTCCCCCTCAACATGTGCATCAGATTATTGAGTTAATGTGATCAAACAGCAAGCAGTAACACATCATAAGACAAGCAATCATACAAGCAACCATCTGCAAGCAATTTGTAGTAACCTTGATTTTTAAATTTAAATAAATAAAAATATTTAATTAAATAAATGTGAATAAATATAATTTAATTAGAATAAAGAAGAAATAATTGAATTAAAGGGAATTAAATCAATACCCATTAGGTTAAATTAGAAATAGGTTGTATTAATGGCCCAAGCATGAAAGAATGGGCCCAAATGTGAAGAGCCCATCATGGGATGGGGGATATTTAGCCTAAATTCGGAGTTAAATATTAATTAATTGAATAAGGGCTAAGATAAATATTATATAACCCATATATATCCTAAAAAGGAGTCCTAGACTTACCCTAACCCTTTACCCATGAAATTAGATCTCCTCCCAATCCTATTAGGTAGATAAAGGAGAGAAATTGGGAGATAAATAAGAAATTGGAGTTTAAGGGAAATGAAGAGTTTTAGTAGAAGAGGACTCTGTGAACCCATCAATACACCCCCCAATTCGTACCAACCAAACCCTAGATCGTTGTTAGAGCTCTGGAGGATGAAGAGAAGGAGTTCTGGACGTGGAGAGCAAAGGAAGGAGGCTAGGAACCAAGGAGGATTCTCGTTCTTCGTCATCAACCCTAGGAACTATTACTAACGAGAAAAGGTAGGCAATCTCTTAAGCACAAATCGTGAAACTTTAACCCTAGGTAGCCCATGCACCCCTCTTTGAATGCCTTATGGTTTCACTATTTTTCATTCTTCCATGAGGGAGAATTAAATGCGTGAATCCCTATTAACATCATGTACCCGAACCATAAAGTTTGCTTTCAATCCATGCATATACCTGATTCCATGCCATGATATTATTCTCATAAATACTACATGCTCTTAGCTTTCTAACGCCTCTAGTTTCGCTAAATTCCATCATGCATCCTTTGCGAATTAATTCGTTTTCAATGAACTGTGGATGTTTAGGTCAATGAAATGTATCCTTGTTAAAGCATGTACAACCCTTGTCCGTTTCCTAATTACTCATGTCTGTTGATAGATTTACATGTCTAGTTTCATTCAAGACTAATTTCATGATTTTTCGTGGTGTATGGGATTTGTTCTGGATTTGTAAAGTGCACTGTGTCAAGTTTAGATGGCATGGACCAGATCTAAAGGGTCCTACACCATCTGCCAGCGCTCAGATCGAGGCTCTGAGAACGCGACAGCCCGACAGGTCGCTTCCTCAACCTCGTCATGACAGAGTGTCACGTCGTGTTCTGAACGCGACGGGACCCTACATCACGACCCTTCTCGGCAGGTCGGCCCGACTTGGACGCACCCCCCGACCTGTCGCGACGTGCATAGGCGTCGTCGCGACGGCGTCTCGGCTGGTACCTGAACGCATCGGATGTCGCAGTCAACGTGTCGGCCACGCCTGTCGCGAATTGAACGCGACAGCGGCCGACGTCGCGATCGGCTGTGATGGCCAGAACCTGAAATTTCATATATAACCCTACTACTTATGCCATTTAAATCTTGTTTAGCCTTCAATAAGTATTGTCATGAATAATTTTGACATGTTAACTATTAATGAGTAATATTTACGTGAAATTAATAAGTTTAAAAGCCAAGTGCACAATCTTTCATGCACTCATGATTCTACACTTGCATACACTAAACATACATGTTTGCAATGAGACCTTATTAAATTTACTCAATAATGTATCTGGTAATTAAGTGTAATTAATTACTAAAATTACCCTTCATTTATTATTGACACTTGTCTTCATTTTAATCGCATGATTTGTATACCGTGATGCATCTGTAAGGCCCTCAAATTTTGTTGCATTATTCTATTTCACGTAAATAGTTCATGTTGTGTATGCATAGATGTACATATCTACGTATGTATTAACTAGTTATACTTATGTGTGCATGTGTACAATTGGTTGTAAATAATGTATGAATTGCATGATGGTAGTGTGTGCATGGTAGTATGTGTATGGCATGTATATAGGTATAAGTTAAGCATGGTTTCTGCATGTTTTGAGTTCTGGCCAAAGGACCCAGTTGGCGTCCACATGGATGGACGTCCATGCTTATCGAGCGTCCACATCGATGGACGCCAATACTTAAGCCAACGTCCATGCATGTGGACGTTAAGATTTCTGACCTGCATGCGTTGCAGACCCCGAAATCCTGGAAGAAGGAAGCTCAGCCATTGGGGAGCTGCCCCCAACGGCTCTGAGCCTTTCCCATTACCCCTGCGAGAAAGGAGAGACCCCTCTCCTTTAAACCAAGCTCCTCCTGCACCAGAAAGAGCTCTCTTTGGCTCTATGCAAAGAGGAGAGAAAACCCTAGCAAGCTGTGACAAAAACTGGACTTTGCAAGCTCGGATCCATCAGTGTGAAGGTGTTCCCGGCGTTCTACTGCAATAAGGAGGTAGCTGGAACATCGAGGAAGAGCTCCCCGACCCCAACTTGCTGTGGAGATCGACTGAGAACCCGGAGGAAGCAAGTTTTGGAGACTTCTTGGGACTGCCCAAGGAGAGCTTCATCAACCTCTTTGATCCCTTTGAAGATTTATTTAGAGGCAAGTAACCCTCACACATCGTCCCTGCAGATGTCTAGTAGGGTTTTCTTATTTTTACACATTTTTCCTCGTGTCCTAGATCCCCATTCTTCTTGTGATTGGAGCTCGGTCTGTGCTCCTGCACAGATAGGAACTTGGCGTCAATGCCTTGACGCCAAGATCTCCAGTATGCGTCCAGCGATCTTGCCGTCCAACTTCTTGAACGGCCAGACACTGCCGCTAAGTTCTTCAGTGCAGAACAGTAAACTGTTCTGCCTTAAATAAGTATTTTCCGCACTTTGACGCATGAGGATATAGTGTAATTTTTATATGTTATGTAAAATAGCTAATGTGATGTGTGTGGAAATTTCTGTAATTTTCTGTAGATGGCATAAATTATTGGATTATTGAAATATATGTTGGGGAAAATGGATTATGCATATTACCTACTGTCTACATGATTTTTTAGGAATTAAATGCCCTAGATTTTTCTATCCCATGTGTATATGTGTCAGTTCATACCCTGCAAATTTGAGAAATTGTTCATGTTCATATGATTTACTGTAATTACTGCAATGGAAATAGAAAGTGTGTGTAGGATTCTCAAAAATCCACAATAAATTGTATGTTGTGCAATAAATTCGGGGAAAATTTCTATAACAATATGAATGATAGATTCAGATCTGTGAAATGTCAAATCTGAAATTCATGTTATGTTCCATGACAAATTGAATTATGAATGGCATGCAACTGAATGTTTTAATTTCTGTAAATGCAATATGACTCAGAAAAATATGGACATTTGCATGTGTGATCATAAACCTGTAATCAGCATGTGGTTAAATTTTTTGGCTGTTTGGATAACTGTAGAATGCAATATGAAACTTCCATGCGAAAATATGTGAATAATGCATGCTATTGTGAAAATGATTTGAAATGCGCGTGCAACCTGATTTATGAAACTTATTAAATGTGTAATCTCTGTCATATGTAGTATCATGCTAGGAAAACAGAGCCATGTGTGTGAATGAGAGAATGAAAAGGTGTGTGTGTGCGCCATGTGTAAAAATGTTTGTAAAAATCAGTATGTGTAATGTGTAAGACTGTGCCAAGTGTGATACTGCTTCCATAGAGGGCTGTGGAACCGTACCATGGAAAAGTCCCCATGGGAAGGTTCAATGTGTTAAGATCCTTAGGGCATTAGGATGAAATCCTGGAGGTGGACAAGTACCACTGGTTAGGGTGGAGACTTGTTCTCCCGGTCTGCGTAGTCCAAGAGTCGTCACTATATTGCCTAGGTGACGTCTATGTGTATGTGATGCTTATGTGTCCTTCTTATGGTGGTTTGGACTATGTGTCACGGCACTAAATTGTGAAATGTGAAATGTGAATGTGATCATGTGTAAATTGTGTAGTATGAATATGTGTAAATGTGCAATATGTAAAAAGAGAACTATGTGAATAAGTGATTGTGTAAACATGTGAAATCAATAAGTTAAATTGTGAAATTGTGATCCATGATACATTAAGGTGAAATTATGTTATAACAGCAACCTAGTTGTGTATATAAGAATGTTTTATACGTGTAAAAATGCGTAGAATCCATGCTAGGAACACTTCTTGCTTATGTGTAAACGTTTCCATGTTTAAGTGTTATCATGTTGTAGTTAAACCGAGAATGTAGCTCTCATGCAATAGGATGTGAATTGCTAAATCCATGTCAAAACAGCAACCTTAAAGTGTATAAAATGATAATGTGCATGTGTAAGAATGTGTAGCAACTATGATAGAAATGTTCCCTTTCATGTATGCAAGTACACCATGTTTGGTTGCTCTCATGTTTTGCTTAATTGGAGGTGAAACCTTTATGTGATGGAATAAGTAGAAAGCATGTGATAGGATATTTTATTTTGGAAAATCTGAAATCATGAACCATGTATTTTATTTGATAGAGTTACCATGATAGGTTGTCTCTTATTGATGTCAAGCATGCTACATGTATTGTCTTGTGACTTGGGATGAAAACCGGCTATGATATGTGCATGTATGATATGTGTGGTGTTATTTGCTGAGTCTTTTAGACTCATTACTTGTTTCGGCGTACAGGTTTAGTAGGTGATACACCTTTGAGTTGTAGAGTGACTTTTAATTCCATTGTATGTAACAAGGCATTGTAATAGAATTATCATGTAATTGTGGACAAACTATGTATTAATTTTAGCACTTCAATTATGTGGACTTTAGTTCCTTTAAATTGTTAGTTGAATCATGTATGTTAAATGTGGATGATGAATGAAATGAAGACAATGGTTCTTTTACTTCCGCTACTCTGTATTTATATTTGTGTGTATCTCAATCGTATGTTATTGTTTGGGTAAATGCCCCACTGTGATAACGTTCACTATACCGACGTGGGTTGGTATAACCGTACCAGTATAATGAGGTCGTCACAGTGTCCCTCTGCTTTGAGGACTCGAGGCAAGACAGACAATGTTTTGTTACACACTTTTTCTTGGAATGGACCACCTCTCCATTGGGAATACTCCTGACTGGACCAGGGACTCCTTGTCAAGGCCTCCGTAAGTCTCCTTGGCTTTGGCGTAAGTCCTTTGCCGATGAGCTGGTTGTACCCCAAAACCCGTTACACCTTAGGGATTAGTACGATCCAATGGCCTTACTGTTTCCTTCTTACCTTTGGATCATACCGGACCATCTGGCCCGTGGTCATGGCACGGTTAGTGGGCGGTTGTGACTTCTACCAGACTGTCGGCACCCGACCTAGCATTGTGCAACTGTTATTATCAGTGTTTAACATTGTTTACAATTGTACCCCTGTCTCATCTACTATCCTTGTACTCTCATCTATTCACTTTCACTCTCCACTCTCTTCTATTTCATCTACTTCTCTCCTCTATTCTTGGTACTCTATTTGGCCATACAATTGATTGTCTAAGATAACAAACATGACTATGCCAGTGCAATAGGGCTCGGTCTGGTCCTAGGGAGAGCTCCCGAAGAGTGCCATTTCCTCGTGAGAGTTACTTGCTCAGGATGTGTACGGCATGCATCCAGTGCCATTTGTTACTATCACAATTTAATCTATGACAATCAAAGTGCAATTGTTCAAGTGTGATACTATACTCTCTTGGTTGATAAAATGATCGACCAGTCGTTATATGTTATTTCGTTATGTGGCCAAACATTTATCGTACTTGCAGTGCTATTTTCCATGTACTAGTGCTATCGTTCTCTTGCTATTGTTACATTACTCTACATTACTATGCTCTCTAGTTACTCTGTCATATAAGACATTAATCATTTAAATCATGCTTGTTCTCATGAGATAGTAAGTCCTACTGGGCGTTATTCGCTCATCCTGCGTTATTATTTCATGTGTCTCAAGTGAGTCGCATGGTGATTACCACACTCACGAGGAGGGGATGAGGATGATGCGCAAGAGTGATCCGTTTCTTCGACCACTGCTTTGTACTTAACTAGTTTAGTTATGAGTCAGTTAGTTAGTTAGTCATTATGTAATAGTTTAGATTTGAATAAAGTACTCTAGGCCCTAGTTTTGGCTCTGATTAGTGAATGTAATGAAGTTTGTTGAATTATTAATGAAGTTAAAGTTTGTTTCATTTTATTGAAATTGTGCAATGGTTTGTTATTTAATTCTCGCTCTGTACTATTTAATAACTGTAATTCCGTTCCGATATTCCGCGTCGGGGCGTTACGGTTTTGTGGTATCAGAGCCTAGGTTATTCTTAAGTATAGGATGATCTAGGTTAACCTACCTTGACCTAGAGTCTAATTCCTTACCTATGTGATAAATGGGTAGAACCATGGGTAATAAGATAAAAATAAACTCACACACGCACAAACTTAGTGCAAACTCAAATATCATACATTAAAATTCTTTTTTGAAGGAACTTAAATCATAACAATGGCAGCGGAGCGTGCTCAACTCCGTGATATGCAACACACTATTCAGCAGCTCATGCAGGCATTACTCCAGGCTGCTGGAGCCAATAATAACCGAGGAGCCGGAGATCTACACAGGAATTTCTGCAATCTAAATCTGCCTCGTTTCAGCGGGACCACTGATCCTGATGAGGCAGAGAATTGGATTAAGGAGATAGAGCGTATTTTTCGCGTTATGCAATCCATGGATGGAGACAAATTGTTGTTAGCAACATTCCAACTTGAGTGGGATACCCGTGCGTGGTGGGAGTCCGTCGAAGCAACTAGAGCTGATGCACAGTTTATATGGAATGAGTTTAAGGAGCACTTCAACTCCAAGTACTTTTCTGAACGAGTTCAAGAAAGAAAAGCCTCTGAATTTGCTGCATTGAAATAGGGGTACCTTACTGTTGCTGAGTATGAAGCTCAGTTCTCCAGGTTGGCACGATATGCCAATCACCTGGTAGGTACTGAGAGAATGAAGGCGAAGAGATTCCTTAACGGGCTCAACACACTTATATCACACAACTGGCACCATTAGATATTCAGACTTATCTGGAGATGGTCAAGAAAACACAATTGCTAGAGGATGCGACCGACCTCACCGATCGCATCAAAGGAAGAATGGTCAAGAAGGAGCAGACATCCGGAGCACCAAGCAAGCCCACCAACGGCAAGAAAAGGTCGTTAACCATCACTAACGGACCAAGCCAAGAGTGGAAGCCCAAAGTCTTTGCCCCTACTGCCCCGAACAAGCCCAGATGCAAGCACTGTGACAAGCTGCGTCACACTGCCAAAAAGTGTTGGAGGAAGGTAGGCGCATGCCTACGGTATGGTAGTTGAGAGCACTGTATTCCTGACTGCCCCCTGTTGAAAGAAAATGAGAAGCGTCCTATGGGACAGAAGAAGCCTGGCCAACTGCAGGCCCTGCAAGAAGTAGAAACCACCGAGGAGGGTGGAGTCGTTGAAGGTAATCTACCAGTCTTTTTTCAATCAGCATTTGTTTTGCTTGATACTGGCGCAACACATTCGTTCATATCTCAAGCATTTGCTGATACATTAAATGAAAAATATGCTTCTATGGAATTTGAATTACCAGTCACTACCCCTTTGGAGGAGAAAGCTCAATTAAATAAATACTTTCCATTAGCTGATTTGAGGATTGGTGAACTCAATCTTAGAGCTGACCTGATCTGTATGCCCATGGAGGGCTACGACGTTATTCTGGGAGCCGATTGGCTATCTACTTATGGGGCCATTGTTGATTGTAGAAGAGGGAAGATAACCTTTAGTGAATTCCCTAAGTTGACTTTCACGGGACGTAGACATAAGAGGCACTTGTCTCTCGTCTCTGCTATTAAGGCACAAAACATGATAAGAAAGGGTTGTGTGGACATTTCTTGCCGCCATCGTAGTTGAAAAGAAAGCATCTATGATATCAGACATCCATATAGTGCAAGAATACCCCGACGTATTTCCCGATGAGCTGCCGGGCATTCCACCTGAAAGAGATGTAAATTTCTCAATTGATCTCATACCTGGAGCTGCACTAGTATCATGCCAACCCTACAGAATGTCCCCCGCTGAATTGAAAGAGTTGAAGGAGCAATTGATGGAGTTGCTGGAAAAGGGATTTATCAGACCAAGTACTTCTCCTTGGGGAGAACCCATTCTGTTTGTCAAGAAGAAGGATGGATCTATGAGATTATGCATCGACTACAGGCAGTTGAATCATCTGACTATCAAGAACAAATACCCTATGCCACGCGTCGATGAACTGTTTGATCAAATATCAGGAGCTAAATATTTCTCTAAGATTGACCTTAGGTTAGAATATCATCAGATGAGAATTAAAGATGCGGATATTTACAAGACAGCCTTCATGAGTAGGTACGGTTATTATGAATTTATAGTCATGCCTTTTGGACTAACAAATGCTCCTGTAGCTTTTATGCAATTGATGAACAACATCTATCGGCCCTACCTCGACAAATTCGTCGTGGTGTTTATTGATGATATTCTCATATACTCAAAGACCAAGGAAGAGCATCTTAGGATCGCTCTGTAGATCTTGCGCGACAACAAACTCTACACCAAATTGAGCAAGTGTGAAGTCTTGCTCGAGGAGGTGTCATTTCTAGGGCATGTTATAACCAAGGATGGTATCGCTATCGATCCTTCCAAAGTAGAAGTTGTATTCAACTGGGAGAGACCAACCAATGTCATTGAGATCAGAAGCTTTCTTGGACTGGCTGGCTACTATAGACGGTTCATAAAAGACTTCTCCAAGATAGTTGTACCTCTTACTCACCTTACGCAAAAAGAAAACCCATATGTCTGGAGCAAGGAGTGCGAGAAGGGCTTCCAGACACTGAAGCAATGTTTGACATCTACACTTGTCCTCGCGTTACCAGTTGAGGGCAAAGGATTCTCAGTCTACACTGATGCATCTGGAATCGGTCTAGGTTGCGTATTAATGCAGAATGAGAAGGTAATAGCATATTCATCAAGACAGTTGAAGCCACATGAGGTTAATTATTCTGTCCATGACTTAGAACTAGCTGTTGTGGTATTTGCACTTATGATATGGAGGCAATACCTATATGGAGAGTAATGTATTGTCTACTCCGACCACAAGAGTCTGAAGTACTTGTTTTCCCAGAAGGAGCTCAATATGAGACAAAGGAGATGGCTAGAATATCTGAAGGAGTTCGATTTCAATATCCAATACCACCTAGGCAAGGGTAATGCAGTAGTTGATGCACTCAGTAGAAAGCCAGTCACGTCTTTATCTTATTTAGTCATGGGTGAGATGCAACAATTAGAGCAGTTTTCCAGTCTGGATTTGAACATCGAGCAGAGAAGTGACCAGATGATAGTGGCCAACCTTAGAGCTCAACCCGACATCTTTGTCGAGATCAGAAAGCAACAGGTAAATGATCCGTTCCTAATCCGAGTAAAGGAGACCATAGCAGACAGACCTGATTTCTCCATCACTGAGGATGGGAGAATATTATTCCAAGCCAGGACATGCGTGCCTGACAATGAAGAGCTGAAGAGAAAGCTGGTGGATAAAGCCCACAAGACTAAGTACACCATCCACTTAGGTGCAACCAAGATGTACCAAGACATGAAAAGGTCATTTTGGTGGCCCAACATGAAGCGTGAAGTGGCTGAGCATGCCGCGCACTGCCTCACATGTCAGCAGGTAAAAGATGAACATCGTCATTCTGCAGGTATGCTCAGACCCCTGGACATCCCTGAATGGAAGTTGGAGAGTATCGGAATAGACTTCATCATGGGTTTACCCCGAACTCGTGGTGGACTCGATGCTATTTGGATCATTGTGGACCGATTGACTAAGTCTGCACATTTCTAGCAATCAAGAGCACCTGGAGTGTTGATGTATTAGCAGCCCTATATGTAAAAGAGATAGTATGATTACATGGAGTTCCCGTATCCATAGTCTTAGCTTGTGATCCCAGATTCACCTCTAGATTCTGGAAGGGACTTCAATCTACCTTAGGCACCAAACTTAACTTTAGTACTGCATTCCACCCATAGACTGATGGGTGGAATGCAGTACTAAGGTATCGGCATGGACTTCATCATGGGTTTACCCTGAACTCCTGGTGGACTCGATGCTATTTGGATCATTATGGACCGATTGACTAAGTCTGCACATTTCCTAGCAATCAAGAGCACCTGGAGTGTTGATGTATTAGCAGCCCTATATGTAAAAGAGATAGTATGATTACATGGAGTTCCCATATCCATAGTCTCAAATTGTGATCCCAGATTCACCTCTAGATTCTGGAAGGGACTTCAATCTGCCTTAGGCACCAAACTTAACTTTAGTACTGCATTCCACCCATAGACTGATGGGCAGACAGAAAGAACTAATCAGATCGTGGAAGATATGCTACGAGCCTGTGCTATTGATTTTGAAGGGTATTGGAATGAACAACTATCCTTGATACAATTCACCTACAACAACAGCTACCAGGCCAGCATTAAGATGGCACCATTTGAAGTAATGTACGCAGAAGTTGTAGATTGCTAGTGTGTTGGAATGAAGTAGGTGAACAGCAATGGCTGGGACCAGACGTGGTATAAAATACTAGTAGAGACATATAGGTTATCAGGGATAGGATTAAGATAGCTCAGTCCAAGCAGAAGTGCTATGTAGACAAGAGAAGACGGGACTTAGAATTCCAAACTGGAGACCATGTACTGCTTAAAGTATCCCCGATCCGAGGTTTTCAAAGGTTTGGGATGAAAGCCAAGTTGAGACCGAGATTCATAGGTCCATTTGAAGTGTTGGAAAGAGTTGGTGAGGTAGCATATCGTTTGGCACTACCTCCCAAGTTCTCAACAGTACACAATATTTTTCATGTGTCAATGCTAAGGAAGCACGTGTATGATTTGTCACACGTAATTAGCTATGATGATATCATTTTGAACAAAGATATGACCTATGAAGAAAGGCCGGTGAAGATATTGGACAAGAAATTACAACAACTTCGGAATCGATCTATACCCGTGGTCAAGATACTATGGAGTAATCACGAAGTCAAGGAAGCCACGTGGGAACCCGAAGCAATTATGTGACAGAATTATCCGGAGTTATTCAGTAAGTCATTCTTCCTCTTATGATCATATGAATTTGGGGACCAAATTCTTCTTAAGAGGGGGAGGATGTAGTAACCTTTATTTTTAAAATTTAAATAAATAAAAATATTTAATTTAATAAATGTGAATAAATAGAATTTAATTAGAATAAAAAAGAAATAATTGAATTAAAAGGAATTAAATCAATACCCATTAGGTTAAATTAGAAATAGGTTGTATTAATGGCCCCCAGCATGAAAGAATGGGCTCAAATGTGAAGAGCCCATCATGGGATGGGAGATATTTAGCCTAAATTAGGAGTTAAATGTTAATTAATGGAATAAGGGCTAAGATAAATATTATATAACCCATATATATCCTAAAAAGGAGTCCTAGACTTACCCTAACCCTTTACCCACGAAATTAGATCTCCTCTCAATCCTATTAGGTAGATAAAGGAGAGAAATTGAGAGATAAATAAGGAAATTCAGAGTTTAAGGGAAAGGAAGAGTTTTAGAAGAAGAGCACTCTCTTAACCCATTAAAACACCCCCCAATTCGTACCAACCAAACCCTAGATCATTGTTAGAGCTCTGGAGGACGAAGAGAAGGAGTTCTGGATGTGGAGAGCAAGGGAAGGAGGCTAGGAACCAAGGAGGATTCTCGTTCTTCGTCATCAACCCTAGGAACTATTACTAACGAGAAAAGGTAGGTAATCTCTCAAGCACAAATTGTGAAACTTTAACCCTAGGTAGCCCATGCACCCCTCTTTGAAAGCCCTATGGTTTCACTATTTTTCGTTCTACCATGAGGGAGAATTAAATGCGTGAATCCCTGTTAACATCATGTACCCGAATCCTAAAGTTTGCTTTCAATCCATGTATATACCCGATTCCATGCCATGATATTATTCTCATAAATACTACATGCTCTTAGCTTTCAAACGCCTCTAGTTTCCATAAGTTCTATCATGCATCCTTTGCGAATTAATTCATTTTCAATGAACTATGCATATTTAGGTCACCAAAATGTAACCTTGTTAAACCATGCACAACCCTTGTCCGTTTCCTAATTACTTATGTCTGTTGATAGATTTACATGTCTAGTTTCATTCAAGACTAATTTCATGATTTTTCGTGGTGTATGCGATTTGTTCTGGATTTTTAAAGTGCACTGTGTCATGTTTAGATGGCATGGACCAGATCCAAAGGGTCCTGCACCATCTGCCGGTGCTCAAGCTGAGGCTCTGAGAACGTGATAGCCCGTAAGGTCGTGTCCTCAACCTCGTCGTGACAGAGTGTCACGTCGTATTCTGAACGCGACGGAACCCTGCGTGCAACCATTCTCGGCAAGTCGGCCCGACCTAGATGCACCCCCCGACCTGTGGCGACGCGCATACGCGTCGTCGCGACGGTGTCTCGGCTGGTACCTGAACGCATCGGATCTGTCGCAGTCAGTGAGTCGGCCACATCTGTCACGAACTGAATGCGACAGCGGCCGACGTCGTAATCGGACTGTGATGGCCAGAACCTAAAATTTCATATATAACCTTGTTATTTATGGCATTTAAATCTTGTTTAGCCTTAAATAAGTATTGTCATGAATAATTTCGACATGTTAACTATTAATGAGTAATATTTGCATGAAATTAATAAGTTTAAAATTCAAGTGCACAATCTTTCATGCACTCATGATTTCTTACACTTGCACACACTAAACATACATGTTTGCAATGAGACCTTATTAAATTTACTCAATAATATATATGGTAATTAAGTGTAATTAATTACTAAATTTCCCTTAATTTATTATTGACACTTGTCTTCGTTTTAATCGCATGATTTGTATACCGTGATCGCGTCCCTCTGCTTCGAGGACTCGAGGCAAGACAGACAATGTTTCGTTACACACTTTTCTTGGCATGGACCACCTCTCCATTGGGAATACTCCTGACTGGACCAGGGACTCCTTGTCAAGGCCTCCGTAGGTCTCCTTGGCTTTGGCGTACGTCCTTTGCAGACGAGCTGCTTGTACCCTAAAACCCGTTACACCATAGGGATCAGTACGATCCAACGACGTTAGTGTTTCCTTCATACCTTTGGATCACACCAGACCATCTGGCCCATGGTCATGGCACGGTTAGTGGGCAGATTTAACTTCTACCAGACTGTCGGCACCCGACCTAGGTCTGTGCAACTGTTCTTATCAGTGTTTAACATTGTTTTACGATTGTACCCCCATCTCATCTACTATCTTTGTACTCTCATCTGTTCACTTTCACTCTACACTCTCGTCTATTTCATCTACTTCTCTCCTCTATTCTTGGTACTCTATTTGGCAATACAATTGATCGTCTAAGATAACAAACATGACTATGCCAGTGCAATAGGGCCCGGTCTGGTCCTGGGGAGAGCTCCCGAAGAGTGTCATTTCCTCGCGAGGGTTACATGATCAGGATGTGTAGAGCATGCTTCCAGTGCCATTTGTTACTATCACAATTTAATCTATGACAATCAAAGTGCAATTGTTCAAGTGCGATACTATACTCTCTTGGTTGATAAAATGATCGACCAGTCGTTATATGTTATTTCGTTATGTGGCCAAACCTTTATCGTATTTTCTGTGCTATTTTCCATGTACTAGTGCTATCATTCTCTTGCTATCGTTACATTACTCTACATGACTATGCTCTCTAGTTACTCTGCCATATAAGACATTAATCATTTAAATCATGCTTGTTCGCATGAGATATTAAGTCCTACTGGGCGTTATTATCTCATCCTGCGTTATTATTTCATGTGTCTCAGGTGAGTCAGATGGTGATTACCACACTCACGAGGAGGGGAATGAGGATGATGCGCAAGAGTAATCAGTTTCATCGACCACTGCTTAGTAGTTAGCTAGTTTAGTTATGAGTCAGTTAGTTAGTTAGTCATTATGTAATAGTTTAGATTTGAATAATGTACTCTGGGCCCTAGTTTTGGCTCTGATTAGTGAATGTAATGAAGTTTGTTGAATTATTAATGAATTTGAAGTTTGTTTGGTTTTATTGAAAATGTGCAATAGTTTGTTATTTAATTTTCGCTCTGTACTATTTAATAACTGTAATTCCTCTCCAATATTCCGCGTCAGGGCATTACACATTTTTTCAAACAATCAGTCATGAATCAAGTAAGCACAAACCAAGTTCTCTTCTTAGAGATGAAAATCTTTCATAACACAAATGTTTTGTAAAGATATCAGCAATTTGCTTTAATGTTTCAATGAAATGCAATTCAAATGAATTTTTTCTGACTTCATCTCTTAGAAAATGATGTCTGATTTCTATGTGCTTAGTACTAGAATGTTGGATTGGATTTTTAGCTAAATTTATTGCACTAGTGTTATCACACATGATTGGGACACATCCAAGATCAACTAGGTAGTCTTGGTGTTGATGTTTAATCCATAACACTTGAGTGCCACAACTCCCTACAGCTACATATTCTATCTCTATAGTAGAGAGAGCAACCGAGTGTTGTTTCTTGGAGGCCCAAGAGACTAAACACCCTGCCGAAAATTGGCAATGACCACCAGTGCTCTTTCTGTCCAATTTGCAACCAGCATAATCCGCATCTGAATAAGATATCAAATTATACTCATTACATGCAGGATACCACAATCTCAATGCATGAGTTCCTGCAAGATATCTGAAAATTCTTTTTGCAGCACTCGTGTGGGATTCTCTAGGACTAGCCTGAAATCTAGCACACATGCATACATAAAATTGTATATCAGGTCTAGATGCTGCCAAATAAAGCAATGTTCCAATCATATCTCTGTAGGTCTTCGGATCTACCTAGTTACCTTTCAAATCAGCATCCAAACTTAGAGTTGTGCTCATTGGGGTTGCCATGGCTTTGGTATTCTCCATTTTGTATTTCTTTAGCAGATCTTGTATGTACTTTGACTGATTGATGAAGGTTCCTTCCTTAGTTTGAACAACCTGCAATCTAAGCAAAAATTTCAGTTCTCCCATTAAGCTCATTTTAAATTCGCTTGTCATCAAATTAGCAAATTCCTTACATAGTGAAGATTTTGTTGATCCAAATATAATGTCATCAACATAAATTTGGACCACCAAGATATCACTTTCTTGCACTTTTGTAAAAAGGGTTTGATCTACCTTACCTTTGAATACCCTTTACCTGTAAGGAATGAGCTCAACCAGTCATACCAAGCTCTGTGAGCTTACTTTAGTCCATAGAGAGCTTTGTCAAGCTTAAAAACATGGTTAGGAAACTCAGTACGCTCAAATCTAGGAGGTTGTTCAACGTAAATTTCCTCTTTTATTAAGCCATTCAAAAATACACTTTTAACATCCATTTATTGTAATTTGATACAGTGAGCACATGCAAATGAAAGCAAAATTCTAATTGGTTCAAGCCTAGCAACAGGAGTAAAAGAATCTTCAAAGTCAATTCCAAATTCTTGAGTATAATATTTTGCTATAAGTCTAACTTTATTTCTGATTATTTTACCTTCTTCACTTGTTTTCTTTCTGAACACCATTTAGTTCCAATGACACATTGGGAAGAAGGTTTTGGAACCAAATGCCAAACTTTATTCCTTTCAAACCAAATCAATTTTTCTTGCATGACATTTATCCAAAAAGTATCTTTTAATGCATCTTCAATGTTTTTAAGTTCAATTTGTGAGATAAGTGCCATTTGGTCCAGTTT
Organism: Colocasia esculenta; assembly: GCA_014218235.1. Lineage (NCBI taxonomy): Eukaryota > Viridiplantae > Streptophyta > Magnoliopsida > Alismatales > Araceae > Colocasia > Colocasia esculenta. The sequence goes on from CM024755.1 coordinate 90,960,951, forward strand.
TGAAATGAGTTTGAAATGAGATCTAGTCCTAGGTGGGTCAAGTAGATTACCAATGATGCTCTCCTAAGGATGATCTCTTAACATTCTGATGTTCAGCAGATCTCTATTATCATTTGCATTTGTTGTCTCTTGTCCATTGTCATCATCTTGAATTTTACTTGCTACAGATTCCTTTCCTTGCTGGTCATTTGATTCTTCTTTTTCCAGAAATTCTTTGTCTTCCTTTTCCCTGCACAGACCATCATGAAATTCATCAAATGTTATATGAGGGGGCTCTTCAACAATTTGATCTTTCACATTAAAAACTCTATATGCTCTTGAATGGTCAGAATAATAAAAAAAAAAAATCTCCAATTCACTTTTAGGTTCAAATTTATCCAAATCACTTATATTGTTATTCAAGATAAAACATTTTGCACCAAACACTTTGAAATGAGCAATGAAAGGTTTCTTACCTTTCTGCAGTTCATAAGGAGTCTTTTTGCTAAGAGGCCTTACCATTACACGATTTATGATATAGCAAGAAGTGTTTGCTACCTTTGCCCAGAATTTTCTAGGCAAACCACTTTCAATCAGCATGGTCCTTGCCATTTCAACAAGTGTTCGGTTTCGTCTCTCTACTACTCCGTTCTATTCAGGAGTCCTGAGTGATGAGAATTTATGGAAATTCCTTCTTCCCTGTAAAGTTTTTCAAAGTCAGTATTTTCAAATTCACCTCCATGATCAAACATGATTGAAATTATTTTGAACTTTCCTTCCTGAAGAGTTTTCTTATAGAATTCATGAAATTCCATAAAGGCATCACTTTTGTGAGAAAGAAAGAAAACCCAAGTAAATCTTGAAAATTATCAACAAGAACATATCCAAACCTTTTTCCATTTAGACTGTTTGTTCTTGTAGGCTCGAACAGATCCATATGAATAAGTTTAAAATGTTTGGAAGATTGACTTTCAGATCTACTTTTAAAAGATTTTCTTGTTTGCTTACCTTGTGTGCATGCCTCACAGATTTTCAAATTTTGTTTGAAGGAAATTTTTAGCAAACCTTTCACCATATTGAATTTAACCAATTTATGTAGCATGTTGTATCTAGCATGACTTAGTCTATGATGCCATAAACATGTAAGATCATTTTTATTGGCAGAAAGACAAAGCTTGGTGTTTTCAGGTTCATCCAAGTCAACCATGTAGACATTATTAATTCTTTTTCCAAAAAATTTCACACAGTTTGAATTCGGTTCAAAATTTGTACAACCAAGAGAATCAAAAATTATCTTGTGACCCTTGTCATAGAGGTGACTTATGCTCAGAAGGTTGTACTCTAATGCTTCCACCACTAATACATCATCAATTGAGTTTGAAGGATTTCTGCCTACCTTACATGAACCGACAATCTTACCTTTGTTGTTGCCTCTAAAAGTTACATGACCAGCTTTCTTCTCAGACAATAGACAGAATTTGTCTTTATCCCCTGTCATATGTCTTGAACAGCCACTATCAATGTACCACTTGTTGTTCTTGGCTGTAAGACATACCTGCAACATAATCAAAAAACAATCTTTAGAACCCAAGTACATTTGGGTCCCTTTACATCACCCAATTCAAGAACATAAGAAACCAGACTTTTCTGAATCCAAGCTTGTCTTTTTACTGTGGATTTAATGGTGTTTCTAGTTTCATGTTGTTTTTGACTCTTTTTGTTATTTTCAAGAATTTTTGAACCATTGTTTCTTTTCATTTTCATGAATTTTCTTTCGGACTTCTCACCAGTGTTTCTTTGACGAAACCAAGAATTATTCTAATTGCTAAACCTCTTGGAATATTCAGACTGACCAGATCTAGCAAAGTTGTAGGAATATGTCGACACTTTGAAGGGATAGTGTCGACCTGCATGAGTCCACCTAGACATGTTCTGTGGTCTGGTGTAAGAAGGTGTTGACCTACCATGAGTCTACCTAGAAGTGTTCTATGGTCTAGAATATGAAGGTGTTAACCTACCACAGGAATAGTGTCGACCTACCCAATCAGGTGATTTCCAAGATTTGTTCTCCTAAGGCATGTTTGTTGGTTTAATTTTAGCACTTGACTTATCATGTTTATTGGATTTTCCAATTTCAAATTTTTTTGCAGTTTCTCTTTTTCATTTCTTTGAGTTTTCTTTTCATTAAATCGTTTTCTAGTTGTGGAGGTTTCTGAATTTGTTGAAGAAACAAATGTGATGGTTTTGAAGCGAATTTCTTTCTTCTTTGAAGGATTAAAACCCAACCCTTCTTTGTTAAAGTTTAATTTAGTTTCAAGTAGGGCTTCCAAGTTACTTTTTCCACTGACAAATTTTTCCAAAACTTCTTGTCTTCTGGTGACTTCTTTATGAAGATTTTCAATTTCTTTCTTCATCTTAGTATTCACACTTTTTAATGCATCATATTTTTCAGTAGCCAAAGCCATCTCCTTGACATTTTCAGTATTCTTGACTTTCAATTTACAAATAGTTTCTCTTAAAACAATGATTTCTTGAACAAATTCTTTTTCCTTTTCTTCCATTGAGGTATCATGAACAATATGATTTATTTTTCTTTTAAGCACTTTGTTTTCCTTTTTGACCTCATCATATTGATCTAGCAGCTCAAAATATACATGTTCCCAATCACTGAAAGAGAAATCTTTGAATGGAGAATTTACCTCTTCTTCATCTCCTTCTTCTCCTCTTGCCATCGGACAGATTTTGTATGTGATTCCTCAGCTTCAGTACTCTCTTCATCATCATCATCTTCTTCCTCACTCCGTGTTCCAACCATGGCCTTTTGTTTATTTTTTGTCCATTTGGGTTGTGCTTTCTTCAAAGGTTCAGGACACTCAGATTTCACATGTCCTGCTTTCCTACAATTGTAATATACAACTCTGTCAAATTTCTTATTCATATACTATTTAGGCTTTGAAAAATTATTTACCTATGATTTCTTTTTCAGAAATCATTTACCTTCTTTTCTCAGGAATTTTCTGAATTTTCATGTAATGAGAGCAAACTCACCTGAATCATCTTCAGAGGTAGATGACTCACTCTCTTCAGTAGCTTCTTTGATACTGGGACTTGCCTTGAGAGCAAGCGGCTTCTTCTTCTTGACATCTTCTTCAGATCTCTTCAAACCTAGCTCATAAGTCATCAGGGATCTGATTAGTTCATCAAAAGTTGTGGTAGATAGATTTCTCGATTCCTCCACTATAGTAGCCTTTGTGTGCCAAATTGGAGCTAAAGATCAAAGGATTTTTATGACAAGTTGTTGTTATGTGTAAGTCTTTCCTAGATTCTTTAATCCATTGGTTGATAAAGTTAATCTACCATACATCTCAGAAATTGTTTCATCATGCTTCATTTTGAATGCTTCATATTGGAAACTAGCATGTTAGCTTTGTTTCTTTTACTTCCGACGTACCTTCATAAATCACCATCAGCTGATTCAAAATTTCCTTTGCACTTGTACATGATGAAACCCTTGAAAATTTTGTGGGATGAAGTAAGCACTGCATGATGTTCATAGCACTCCGGTTTGCATTTGATTTCTTTATCTCCTCTGGAGTCCACTTTGTAGGATCAGATATGTGTATGGATTAGATCTAGAAGGGGGGTTGAATAGATCTGACATCAATTAACGCGGAAGCTTTAGCAATTTAAAATTACTTCGAATCAGAGATCAATTCACACAAACAATTTACTGATCTGAAGTGTGAGTCTGTGTAGATGATGTGTGAAGCAATTCAACAACTAGTGTGAGTACGAAATCCTATGCAAGCATCTAGTGCAAACAAGCAGATCAAACCATTGCACATAGGATTTTTTAGGTGGTTCGGAAATCACACCAGTGATTCCTACATCCACCCCTCACACATTGAGGCTCCACTACTCAACCTGAGTACAACACACACTGGAGCACGACGACTCCAAACAACCTTGAGTTCAACGACTCACAAACTGAGCGCGACGGCTTAAACAACAACCGGAGCACAACGACTCCAAATTGAGCACGACGGCTCAAACCACACCGTGAGTGCGACGACTCACAAACTAGAGCTCGACGGCTCCCAAAACACAAGCTAGATCAAAGAAAATAGAAATCAGATCCTCTAGCAATGATCTGATTCAAGACAAATTCGTACACAGAAATTTGTGCAAAACTTCGTGCACAAATCTCATGGACGAAATAAGGAAGAACAAACTCTGAAGTGAAAGAAATGGATGTAGAATGAGTGTTCTTTAGTGAAGAGGTCTTGAAGACGCTTGAATTGAGGAGCCTTGATGGAATTCGGTGGAGATTCTCCTCAGTTGGCGATACTCTGCTTTGATGGCATCTGAAATGCCAGAAATCCCTCTTCTACTGCTGCTCTTCAGTTGGATCTGCTCCCTTTCCTAGCACAACAACCTTCTCTCCAGATATTCCCCTTGATTCCCACGTCCTTCCTCTTGAACGGATGGCCTGCAGCTTCTGGAGATGGAGCAAGATATGGAGAAACCCCTTTTTCCGCCAAACAGCTTTTCTGGGTGTTGTACGGGCTCTCCTTCGTGGTGTCCTCCTTTGGAGTACAAGGATTGAGGGTATTTATAGCCCCATATGTCCATGAGGTGCCTTGGGTGCTTGGGCAAAAAAATCTAGGTCAAATCTCTCAATTCCCAAGCAACCACGTGTCCAGAAAAATTCGTGTTTTTGAGTTTCATTTGGACTGTGTCGACACCACCAGAGAGTGTGTCGACACACTGTCCCAAACATGAGAACAGGTTTCCTGGAAGCTGGAATTAGTGTCAACCTGACCATTGAGTGTGTCGACACGACTGGCAGACTGTGTCAACACACAGGTGGACTGTGTCGACACCACTGAGACAAATTTGTGTAAACCTAAAAATATAAAGTGTAAACCATTAATACAAGATATTATCATTAAAATATGAGATATTAAACATCAAAAACATGTTGTTTTAGCATTATTGTGATATGTATAAAATGTATAACATGTTCAACATTTCATCATCAAAATCACAATATGTCATCATTAAAATCACAATATGTCATCGTTAAAATCACAATATGTCATCATTAAAATCACAATATGTCATCATTAAAATCACAATAAGTCATCATTAAAATCACAATATGTCATCATTAAAATCACAATAAGTCATCATTAAAATCACAATATGTCATCATTAAAATCACAATATGTCATCATTAAAATCACAATATGTCATCATTAAAATCACAATATGTCATCATCAAAATTAAAGTATGAGTGATGTTCATTGGTCATCATTAAAATACAACTTTAGAAAATTCCAAAACACACTCAACCAATTGTTGGGGATCGGATAGGTGACTTTGATAAAAGAACTAAGAAATTGTGTGTATGGCAGCAGAATTGAAATAAGTAAAACACACAATTCGATCAGATCCAAGTGTGGTGTGTGAGTATCATGAATAAGAACAACAAACCACACATCAAACCACAGTGCACTGAAGATTTTAAGGTGGTTCGGAGAACACAACTTGTGTCTCCTACGTCCACCTCCTCACAATGGAGGAACCACTAGCACAAGTGCAGTACAATCTCAGCACAACGACTCCAACCTCTTTGAGTGCATTGACTCAAAGAAACCCAGGAAATAGGCACAATGACCTACTCTAAAGACCACATGTGAATTCAGCAAATTCACAAGCCCTTGAGCACTTCGGCTCAAGCACCAGAGCACAACGGCTCCAACCCAGAGCACTAGGGCTCCAAAACAGAGTACAAAGTACTTAAACATCTAGACCACAATAGATCCAAGTTCTGCTAGAACAAGCACACTTAGAGAATAGATCCTCTAGCACGATCTATCTCAGTACAATAGAAATGGTAAAGACAAATAGAATTGGGAGATCTGTGTAGATCACATACACAGATTCCCCAGAGAAATTAAACACTCTGACCAAATACAGACTCGGCTGGATCTCCTTCTGGATCAGCACTGCTGCATTCACGAGATCCTTCTCTTCTTCTCCTCCTTCTTCTCCTTCTTCTCCTTCTTCTTCCCTTGGCGGCGCTGCTCTGCTCCTCTAGATGCAGATGCCTTTTTCCCGCTCTCCTTGCCCTCTTCCAGAATGCTCTTGGCCTTGTCTTGCATGGGATCCTTTGAAGTACCAAAAACATGGGTATTTATAGCCCCATATGTCCATAAGGAGCCTTAGGGTACGTGGGCACAAAAACCTAGGCAGATTCCCTTGAACCCCAAGCGGCCACGTGTCCAGATAAATTCACGTTTTTGAGTTTCAGCCGGAGTGTGTCGACACCACCAGGGAGTGTGTCGACACACTATCCTATTTGCGCAAAACTGGTCTTCTGGGAGCTGAGACTAGTGTCGACACTGCCACTGGCTGTGTCGACACACTGTCCCAGTCAGGCAACTGGGTCTTCTGGAATCTGGGTCTAGTGTCGACACGACCATGGACTGTGTCGACACACTTGACCCTGTTTTCATGAAAAAGCTTCAGGGACTCTGACCCAGTGTCGACACCATCAATGGGTGTGTCGACACTACCATGGAAAAATCTGTATACACCTGCAAATTTAACACATAAATCAATAGTACAAGATATTATCATTAAAATATGACATATTAAACATCAAAAACATGTTGTTTAAGCATTATTGTGATATGTATAAAATGTATAACATGTTCAACATATCATCATCAAAATCAGAATATGTCATCATCAAAATCGAAGTATGAGTGATGTTCATTGATCATCATTAAAATACAACTTTAGGAAATTCCAAAACACACTCAAACCAACAATCTCCCCATTTTTTATGATGACGAAACATATGCACAATCTCCCAATAGCTTGACTCCCTTGACTGCAATAACTCCCCTTGACCATATACACCATTTGAACTTTCTCCGTTATAAAGAACTTTCTCCCCCAAGAAACCTTTCTTCTCCCCCTTTTTGACAGCATCAAAAAGATAGATAAGAGAGAGAACCAAAGATTGTAAGAGATCAATAAATGAAATGTAGGAAATGAATGGTCAGAAATGATCAAAATAAATGAGGCAAAGCGATATTGACATATGAGAGAAATTATTGTGTTTTTGTTATTGTGCAACAAAGTTTAATCACAAAGACACACTGAACACAAAGTATAGAAAAATATAATGATCTGAATGTAGTTAAAATAATGATGCAAATGTGAAGAAAAGTGACTTATATGAATGAGCAGAAATATTTAACAAGGATGTTAGAAGCTTTAAGTTTAACACAATGTAAAATAATAGGTCTAAACTCAATATACATGAACTTTATGAAGGTCTTAAGATTTTCCATCCTGCCAATTTGATTTTCTTTCATTTTTAACTGGGAAAGAATACAAGAATAAATTAGTTAAATCTCACTTTTCAGTGCAAGAGATCACATTGATTAGATGCAAGATCTCCTGATTACTCAGTGGTTTAACTTTCCTTATCTTATACAGAGTTGAAAATTTTGATTTCCATTTTTTTGACGCGAAACATATCACTTTTTAGGTGAAATGGCCCGGCTACTCAGTGGTTCAAGAATTTGCATTGCTCTGTTTGTATCTTTCCAGATTGTTGATCATTTTGATCATTTTCTTTTGATGTTTTGCAGGAATATGTTTGCTTTGACCAGACAAGTCATGACTACGAATTTAGAAAAATTATTCTTAACATGTGGTAAAAATAAAGCTTAAACATACACATGTGAAATATTAAAGCCACTCATGTGCCTATAATAGTGTTTTGCAAATCATTTTAAAAACATTCAGTGTTAAAATTGCTTAACCTTGAAATGATAATGAATCTTTGAAATTAAACTAAATGCACAATGAGTTTAGTTTCAACGTCTTAATTCTCTCATAAGAAAATAGCACAATGACTAAAAAATTCTGATGATTGGGGCTCATATAGACAACAAATGTCAAGAAAATTGAGTGAGAATAGACAATGACTCCCCTCAACAAATACTCCCCCTCAACAATTGCATAAAGAATCTTGATACTTGGCGGAGACATATACTCACGCATAGTGAAAGTGTCCAGACAAGCCTAACTTGCCTTTCTTCAAATCACTATTTGATATACCAAGAATTTCAATGCAACTGAGAAGTAGGAATTTATTTGCAAGAGAGAATGGCTTTTATTTGCACAAAGAAATGAGATGAAGATTTCAGACATGTGAAAACTTGCATAAACCAAGTTCCCTTCTAAGAGAAGTGAATCTAGTTCTGCAAGAGGCTTAGTGAAAATGTCTGCAATTTGTTTTTCTGTGTCAATGAAGTGGAGTTCAAAAGAATTCTTTGAGACTTCATCTCGAAGGAAATGATGCCGAATGTCAATGTGTTTTGTGCGGGAATGCTGAATAGGATTTTTGGACAGATTTATAGCACTTGTGTTGTCACAAAGAATGGGAATGCAACCTAATGTGTATTATGAATAGAAGTTGATGTTGTATAATCTAGAAGTTGATGTTTGACCCAAGGACTTGGGTACCACAGCTACCAGCGGCAACATACTCAGCTTCTGCAGTTGAAAGAGCTACAGAATGTTGCTTTTTGGAAGCCCAAGAAATAAGACACCCTCCTAGATATAAACACAACCCACTAGTGCTTTTTCTATCAAGTTTGCACCGGCATAATCAGCATCACTATATGCAATCAAGTCCAATTTACACCCAGCAGGATACCAAAGACCCAAATCACATGAAGAAAGAAGATATTTGAAAATTCTTTTAACAGCAGACATGTGACTATCTTTAGGATTTGCTTGAAATCTTGCGCACATGCAGACACTGAATTGAATATCTGGCCTAGAGGTAGTTAAATAAAGAAGAGATCCAATCATACCTCTGTAAAGTGTAGCATTAACAGGCTTACCAGAAGCATCACTCTCAAGTCTTACACTTGTGGCCATTGGTGTGTTGGATGGCTTGATGTTTTGGAAGTCAAACCTCTTGAGCAACTCCTTGACATATTTTGTTTGACTCAGAAAAATTCCTTCAGCAGTTTGATGTACTTGCAGACCTAAAAAGAATGTAAGTTCACCCATTAGACTCATTTCAAATTCAGATTGCATAAGATGGGCAAACTCATTGCACAAATTATTATCTGTGGAGCCAAAAATGATATCATCAACATAAACCTGAACAACAATAAAATGATTTTTTACATTTTTGTAAACAAGTTTGATCAATTTTTCTCTTATGTAACCTTTATTTACAAGAAAGGAGCTCAACCGGTCATACCAAGCTCTTGGAGCTTGCTTAAGACCATAAGAGCCTTATTGAGTTTAAAAACATGATTGAGAAATTTTTCATTTTCAAAACCAGGGGTTGTTTGACAAAGACATTTTCTTTTATGTAACATTCAAGAAAGCACTCTTGACATCCATTTGAAAGACTTTGAATTTCAAAGAAGCAGCAAATGCAAGGAATATTCGAACAGCTTCAAGTCTTGCTACAGGGGCATAAGACTCTTCAAATCAATACCAAGTTCTTGGTTATACCCCTGAGCAACAAGTCTAGCTTTATTTCTAACAATTTGACCAGATTCATTCAATTTATTTCTGAAAATCCATCTAGTTCCAATGACAGAAGTTAAATCTGAAGGTTTTGGTACTAAATCCCAAACTTGATTTCTTTCAAATTGATGAAGCTCTTCATGCATAGCATTTATCCAGTTTTCACAAGATAAAGCTTCATCAACATTTTTGGGTTCAATTTGGGAAAGTAGTGCCAAAGAATCTTCAACTATGACAGAATGAAAAGATGATCTGGTTCTTATTCCATCTTGCAAATTACCAACAATGCTTTCAAGTGGATGATCTCTTAAAAATCTGGGTTCAAAAATTACCTCAGGGTTTGCATGATTTTCAGGAACATGATTACCTGAATTACTTGAAGTTGGCATTTCAAGAACCTCATGTACATTTGGTACTTCTTGATCTTCAAGATTTGTAGATGGATGTTCAAGAAAATCATCTTCATCATCACATATTTGAGTTCTGCACAAATCAGAATGTCAATCTTTTGCAAATTTTCATCAAAAATGACATGTGGAGATTCTTCCACAGTCTTATTTTTCAAGATATAAACTCTGTAAGCTCTTGAAGTTTCAGAATAACCTAAGAAGATTGATTCAAAACTTTTGCATCAAATTTATCAAGATTTTCTTTGTTGTTATTGTGAACAAAACATTTGCAACCAAAAATTTTGAAATATGACACACTTGGCTTTTTATTCTTGAACAACTCATAAGGGGTTTTCTGATCTTTGGTCTTACTAATGCTCTATTCAAAATGAAATTAGCTGTATTTACAGCTTCTGCCCAAAAAGATTTAGACAGTTTACTTTCAATGAGCATAGTTCTGGCCATTTCCACAAGAGTTCTATTTTTTCTTTCTACAACTCCATTTGTTCTGGAGTTCTAGGGGAAGAAAACTTATGGAGAATTTTCAGTTCAGTACAGAGATCAGAAAATGATTTATTTTCAAATTCACCCCCATGATCTGTCAAAATGGAATTCAGTTTGAAAGATAAACCCACTAAGGCAGAATTGTAAAATCTCCTGAATTCTGAACATGCATCACTTTTATGGGATAAGAATAAGACCCAAGTATATCTTGTAAAGTCATCAATGATCACAAAGCCATATCTATTACCACTGAGACTTTGAGTTCTGGTTGGACCAAAAAGATCCATATGAAGCAACTCAAGTGGTTTAGATGTAAGTACTTCATTGAACACTTTAAAAGATTTTCTTGTTTGTTTTCCTTGAGCACATATCCCACAAACAGGATTGTCAATGACTGGGAGAGATTCAGGAAGACTTTTACAAGATTCATTCTTATGAGTTTACTAATGGTTGTGAAACTTGCATGACCCAACCTTTGTGCCACAACCAAGCAGTGTCATTTTTATTTGCAATCAAGCAAACATTTAAAGAGGAATTATCACACAAATCAATCATGTAGACATTATTTCTCTTTTTCCAATCAATTTAATTTTCTCAGAAGAGGAGTCAATTATTTTGCATGAATCATGTTCAAAAAGAATCTTGTGACCATTGTCACACAATTGACTAATGCTAAGCAAGTTGTAATTCAGACCCTCAACTAAACAAACATCATCACTTAAGGTAATGCAAGACTTACAATTTTTCCTTTGCCAATTATTTTCCTTTATTCTTACCTCCAAAGGTGACTGATCCACCTTCCTTTTCAATCAAGCATGAAAATTTATTTCTGTCTCCTGTCATGTGCCGTGAGCATCCACTGTCAAGAATCCAGATGTTGTTGGAATTGGATGCACGGCTTTCCTGCACATAACAATTAGACAAGAAAAGTTTTTGGTACCCACATGAGATTGGTACCACATCCTGAGTGAGAAGAGATAACAAATCCTTTCTAACCCAAATTTGTGTATTTTTCTTCACAGTGTTTTTTGAAACAAAAGATTCAACTTTTTGTTTTCAATTTTCTGAACATTATACCTCTTAGTTGATTTGTTCCACTGTGAAAAACTTGGCATGTATTGCTGTTGATATGCAGGAAAAGATGAATGATAGAAATAAGGATTGAACCATTGGTTACCACTGTACCTTTGGTTCCAAGACTTATTCCATCTTGAATTGTAAGAGGGAAAACATTCCAATTTCCATGAGAAAGATGATTATTGATTGGTTTGAAGTTTTTGTGATTTTTATAAGAAGGGTAGGTCGACCTCTGACTGGGATAGGTCGACCTGTGCATAGTGTGTGTCGACCTAGGTAGGGTATGTGTGACCTCTCAGGTTCTTTTGTTTTTGTATTTTCCTTTGTTTTCAGATGAGCTTGCCTTGACAAATTTTATTAAAGGAGTTTTTGGATTTTGTTTGCTTTGGAGATGATTCAGTTTTCTTGAATTTTGTGGTTCAAAACCTAAACCAAACTTGTTTGAATTCATCTTAACTCCAAGTAGAGCATTCAGATTGTCTTTCCTTGAGTGAAGTTCTTGATGATATCTTCTTTTTCTTTAATGCAAAGATTGAGTTTTCAATTTGATTCAAATTTCATGATTTTCCTTTTCTTTTTCTTCAAATTTCTTGATAGAATTGATGAGTTCTTTGTTCAATTTTTGAATTTTCAATTTCAGATCATCAACAAAATCAACAGTTCATCATTTTCTTTGATTTGGTCTGAAATTGAGCTTCCAATTCAGAAATCTTTACAGATGATGAAGTATCATGAAGAATGCTTTCAATTTTTCTTTTCAAATTATTTTCTTTTCTAACATCAGAAAGATTTTCAACTAAATTACCATATGCTTCTTGCCAATCTTCAATCGTAAATAGTTCAAAGGATATATCTACCTGTTCTTCGCTGCTTCCAGCCATGAAGCAAACTTCATTTTCATCTGAAGTTGAGGATTCTTCATTGCAGTCTGAGCTTTCATCATCTGACCATGTAGCCACCATGGCCTTGTTCTTCTTTTTGTGAAACTCCTTCTTGTGGTTTATGTGCTTTTCTTTCTTACCTTCTGGACAATCAGCCTTCATATGTCCAGATTTGTTACACCTATAACACACAGGAATTTCATCAGTTTTCTTATGATCAACATGAGAGAAATGTTTCTTTTTACTAGACATGGCATTTTGCTTATTACCAAAATTCTTCTTGTTTGATTTCAGAAATGCCTTAAATTGTCTAGTGATGAAAGCAAGATTATCATTATCAGATTCAGATTTCTCAGACTCAGAATTTTCTTTAGATTTTCCTTTATTACTTGATGAAGCTTTAAGAGCAATGGTTTTTGTTTTTAGCATGTGTTCTTCTGATCTCTTAAGGTTTAACTCATATGTCATTAATGATCCAATGAGTTCATCCAATGTGATTTTGGATAAATCCTTTGAATCTTCAATGACAGTTGCTTTAGTGTGCCATACAGGAGATAATGAGCGCAAGATTTTTCTTACCAATTCTTCATTTGAGTATTCCTTACCCAAAGCTCGAAGACATTGATGATAACCATGAACCTAGCAAACATCTCAGATATAGTTTCATTAGATTTCATGATAAACAATTCATAATCAGAAACTAACATGTTAGCCTTAGTCTCCCTGACCTGAGATGTGCCCTCATAAAGCAATTCTAATTTATCCCACATCTCCTTGGCAGACTTACACATAGAGATTCTGGAATACTCCTTGGATGGATGGCACATTGCAGCATGTTCATGGCGCTGTAGTTCAGGGTGACCCTTCTGATCTGCTCCCTGGTCCATTGATCTTCATCTCCAGTGACTTCAATTGGTCCTTTTTCAACAATTCTCCATACTTCATAGTTCTGTGCTCTAAGAAAAACCATCATCCTATTCTTCCAGTAAGGATAGTCAGTACCATCAAAAAATGGAGGCCTATTGATTGAATGACCTTCAGCAAAAACCTCTAGAGTCCATGATAAAGACAATCAAACCAAAACGCACACAGCAATTTGAGCAAGTGATCAAAATCTGAAATACAAAAATTCACCAAAGCACCTCAGAGTATAGATTTGACTCTGACCGCTCTGATACCAATTGTTGGGGATCGGATAGGTGACTTTGATAAAAGAACTAAGAAATTGTGTGTATGGCAGCGGAATTAAAATAAGTGAAACACACAATTCGATCAGATCCAAGTGTGGTGTGTAGTATGTGAATAAGAACAGAAAACACACATCAAACCACAGTGCACTGAAGATTTTAAGGTGGTTCGGAGAACACAACTTGTGTCTCCTACGTCCACCTCCTCACAACGGAGGAACCACTAGCACAAGTGCAGTACAAACTGAGCACAACGACTCAACCTCTTTGAGTGCAATGACTCAAAGAAACCCAGGAGATAGCACAACGACCTACTCCAAAGACCACTTGTGAATTCAGCAAATTCACAAGCCCTTGAGCACTACGGCTCAAGCACCAGAGCACAACAGCTCCAACCCAGAGCACTAGGGCTCCAAAACAGAGTACAAAGTACTCAAACCTCTGGACCACAATAAATCCAAGTTCTGCTTGAACAAGAACACTTAGAGAATAGATCCTCTAGTACGATCTATCTCAATACAATAGAAATGGTAAAGACAAATAGAATTGGGAGATCTGTGTAGAACACATACACAGATTCCCCAGAGAATTGACACTCTGAACAAATACAACTCGGCTGGATCTCCTTTTGGATCAGCACTGCTGCAATCACGAGATCCTTCTCTTCTTCCTCTTCTTCTTCCCTTGGCGGCGCTTCTCTGCTCCTCTGGATGCAAGTGCCTTTTTCCCTCTCTCCTTGCCCTCTTCCAGAATGCTCTTGGCCTTGTCTTGCGTGGGATCCTTTGGAGTACCAAAAACATGGGTATTTATAGCCCCATATGTCCATAAGGAGCCTTAGGGTACGTGGGCACAAAAACCTAGGCAGATTCCCTTGAACCCCAAGCGGCCACGTGTCTAGATAAATTCACATTTTTGAGTTTCAACAGGAGTGTGTCGACACCACCAGGGAGTGTGTCGACACACTGTCCCATTTGTGCAAAACTGGTCTTCTGGGAGCTGAGACTAATGTCGACACTGCCACTGGCTGTGTCGACACACTGTCCCAGTCAGGCAACTGGGTCTTCTGCAATCTGGGTCTAGTGTCGATACGACCATGGACTGTGTCGACACACTTGACCCTGTTTTCATGAAAAAGCTTCAGGGACTCTGACCCAGTGTCGACACCATCAATGGGTGTGTCGACACTACCATGACAAATCTGTATACACCTGCAAATTTAACACATAAATCATTAGTACAAGATATTATCATTAAATATGAGATATAAACATCAAAAAACTTGTTTAAGCATTATTGTGATATGTATAAAATGTATAACATGTTCAACATATCATCATCAAAATCACAATGTTGGGTTGAGTGTGTTGGAATTTCCTAAAGTTGTATTTTAATGATGATCAATGAACATCACTCATACTTTGAAGTTTGATGATGAAAGATTGTGATTTTAATGAGACATATTGTGATTTTATTGATGACATATTGTGATTTTAATGATGACATATTATGATTTTGATGATGACATGTTGAACATGTTATACATTTTAACATATCACAAAATGCTCAAACAACATGGTTTGATGTTTAATATCTCATATTTTAATGATAATTATTGTATTAATGTTTACACTTTATATTCAGTTTACACAAATTTGTCTCAGTGGTGTTGGACACAGTCCACTGTGTGTTGACACGGTCTGCCTATGTGTTGACATGGTCTGCCTGTGTGTTGACACAGTCTGCCAATCGTGTCGAACACTCAATGGTCAGGTCGACACTAGTTCCAGCTTCCAGGAAACTTGTTCTCATGTTTAGGATAGTGTGTCGACACACTCCCTGGTAGTGTCGACACAGTCCAACTGAAACTCAAAAATGCGAATTTTTCTGGACACGTGGCTGCTTGGGAACTGAGGGATTTGACCTAGATTTTTGTGCCCACGCACCCTAAGGCACCTCATGGACATATGGGGCTATAAATACCCCCAATCCTTGTACTCCAAAGGAGGACACCACAAAGGAGAGCCCATACAACACCCAGAAAAGCTATTTGGCGGAAAAAGGGGTTTCTCCATATCCTGCTCCATCTCCAGAAGCTGTAGGCCATTCGTTTAAGAGGAAGGACGTGGGAATCAAGGGGAATCTCTAGAGAGAAGGTTGCTGTGCAAGGAAAGGGAGCAGATCCAACTGAAGAGTAGCAGTAGAAGAAGGATTTCTGGCATTTCAGATGCCATCAAAGTAGAGTATCGCCACTGAGGAGAATCTCCACCGAATTCCATCAAGGCTCCTCAATTCAAGCGTCTTCAAGACCACTTCACCGAAGAACACTCATTCTACATCCATTTCTCTTACTTCAGAGTTTGTTCTTCTTATTTCATCTATGAGATTTGTGCACGAAGTTCTGCACAAATTTCTATGTACGAATTTGTCTTGAATCAGATCATTACTAGAGGATCTGATTTCTGTTGTCTTTAATCTAGCTTGTGTTTTGGGAGCCGTCGAGCTCTAGTTTGTGAGTCGTTGCACTCACGGTGTGGTTTGAGCCTTCGTGCTCAATTTGGAGTCGTCGTGCTCTGGTTGTTGTTTGAGCCGTCGTGCTTAGTTTGTGAGTCGTTGAACTCAAGGTTGTTTGGAGTCATCGTGCTCCAGTGTGTGTTGTACTCAGGTTGAGTAGTGGAGCCTCACTGTGTGAGGTGTGGATGTAGGATTCACTGGTGTGATTTCCGAACCACCTAAAAAATCCTATGTGCAATGGTTTGATCTGCTTGTTTGCGCTAGATGCTTGCATAGGATTTCGTACAAACACTAATTGTTGAATTGCTTCACACATCATCTACACACACTCACACTTCAGATCAGTAAATTGTTTGTGTGAATTGATCTCTGATTCAAAGTAATTTTAAATTGCTAAAGCTTCCGCGTTAATTGATATCAGATCTATTTAACCCCCCTTCTAGATCTAATCCATCCACATATCCGATCCTACAATTGGTATCAGAGATCAACTCTCACAAACAATTTACTGATCTGAAGTGTGAGTGTGTGTAGATGATGTGTGAAGCAATTCAACAATTAGTGTGATGGGTGGACGTAGGAATCGCTGGTGTGATTTCCAAACCACCTAAAAAATCCTATGTGCAATGGTTTGATTTGCTTGTTTGCACTAGATGCTTGCATAGGATTTCATACTCACACTAATTGTTGAATTGCTTCACACATCATCTACACACACTCACACTTCAGATCAGTAAATTGTTTGTGTGAATTGATCTCTGATTCGAAGTAATTTTAAATTGCTAAAGCTTCCGCATTAATTGATGTCAGATCTATTCAACCCCCCTTCTAGATCTAATCCATCCACATATCCGATCCTACAATTGGTATTAGAGCAGGTTAATATCTGTTTCCGATCTGATTTGATTGGTTCTGTTTGATCTCTATGCTCTATCTGCTTGAACTGTTTGCTTGATCTTTCACTGTCTCTGTGTGCTTAATCGCTATGATTCCTACATTTGGTATCAGAGCGGGTTAACCACTCTAATTGTTAGATCTAATTCCTTATTACATTGATTCACTGTGATTAGATCTAATAGTCTTTTGTTTTGGTATAATGGTAAATTTCTTTAATCCGCATGAATTTCCTGTTATAATTTCAGAGAAATCCCCAATCTCACTTTCAACAAGTTTTTCAGAGGAAGCACAAAGAAAAGGAGCAAAACGAATTCACAAATGCTCAATGACAAAGAAGAGCTTCAATGAATCCATAAATCAACAATTCAAAAACTTTGGCTCTAGCAGAAACATTCCATGAGCTCAGAGTATTCTGCATCCTCTCCAGAACACAAGAGTTCACATGGGTCTACAAGATCAGGTAAATCAATTCCAGATCCATTTATGTATTCTAATTCTGATTCTGATGCAGATGAAGGTATGTCTTATGTTGAATTGATTGAATTATGTGAAAAGATGCAAAATCTTAATGCAAAGATGAACACTAAGAATAAAGATTTGAAAAAGACTTTAAAACATTGCCATAAAGAAAGTGAAAACTTGAAAAATACTCTTGAATTGCTCCAGAACAATGATAAAGATCTTTCAGAAGAAAATGAGAATTTGAAAAATGATGTTCAAAAACTGAATTCTGAAAAAGAAAGTTTGAAAGATAAAATCAAAATTCGTAAAAACAAGTTGTCCAAGTTGAAAGAAAATCATGATCAGTTGGAATATGAAAATCTTGATTTGAAAGAGGAAAATGGAAAACTGATTGATCTCAATGAAAATTTGAAATTTTATAATGATCAATTAAACAGACAGATTTCTAACATAGCTCATGATCATCAAATAAATGAGAGATTCAAACAACTTGTTGAAGAAAATCATCATTTACATAGGAAGATTGAATGTTTGTTGCATGACAAATCATTGGACATGATTGTAGAAATTTGAGTAATAAAATTACTGATTTGGAAAAACAATTGCTCAATTTGAAAATGAAAAGAACAAGATGAAAAATGGTTTGGATGTCATGCTAAACAGCTTCAAATTTCAGAAAAAGAAGTTGTTGCATTAAAAGCTGAAAAATAGAAGCTTCAACATGATTGAAAAATACTAAATACACAAGTCTTGCTTCTGTGAGAGATAAAAATATGAAAATAAAACAAATTAATTTTGTTAAAGCTACTGCGAACAAGAATTCTGCCAATTCTAATGAAAAATAGTGAAAGTTCTTGTCATAACAGACAGAGAAAAATAAAAATGCTACTGTCAAGAAGATTCATCTACTTCCCCATCAGTCCAAAAAGCTCGAAGACAAGTTTCAAATTCACATCATGCCAAGAGCCACCAAAGGTACCTCCTTCTCCTCATGGTAAGCCTCCTCACATGAAAAGAGAGATTCCAGCAAATGCATACATGCCAAGGTAAGTACCAGGAAAGAAATGATCTTATTTGCTTTAATGTAAAACCTGGTCATTTAGCCAAATTTGCTGGAATAAAGATCAACATTTCCATAAATATGCCAAAACAGTCCAGGCTTCACATGTCATAAATTTGGGCATACTTCTAGGGAATGTTGGCATAGAATTGATAATCTTGTGCATGCTCCCATATTTCATGTTAATGTACATAAGAATAAAGATCATGTTCATGCTGAAAACACTCAGAAATTCTATGTATATTGTTGAAGCAACTTCCTCCAAGTCTTCAGAAAATTAAGTATTTTGATAAAACAAATCTTTAAATGAATATTTTGCATCTACCATGATAAATTCTCAAATATATATTTCTTCCAAAAATATAGATATACTACAAAAATTTCTAGACAGCTTCAATATCCTGAAAGGCCAAATTTTTCTAAGTATACATCTTTATACTGTATTCGACTCATGACTTCGACCCATACAGTCGAACGTCTTTATACTGTATTCGACTCATGACTTCGACTCATACAGTCGAACGTCTTTATACTGTATTCGACTCATGACTTCGACCCATACAGTCGAACGTCTTTATACTGTATTCGACTCATGACTTCGACTCATATAGTCGAACGTCTTTATACTGTATTCGACTCATGACTTCGACTCATACAGTTGAATGTCTTTATACTATATTCGAATCATAACTTTTCACCTCATTCGACTGTCGATTTCCTTCTTGAGTCGAAGTACACTATTCTTCATAAATCGAATCATACTTACTTCCTGAGTCGAATTACCTATTCTATTGAATTCGACTACACTGTCAGCTGTGGTACCTTTGCCAGTTCTAATTGTCATTCCTGGTTGTAAATTCTTCTCAAGCATAAAATCGATGACATATTTCATGTTGCTTATCATATACATTTAAGATCGTACAAGACTATTATTTTAATATATTTTTGACAAAGATTCAGTACATTCACATATTTATTTCCTGTAAAAAATATTTCTCTAAAATATACTTCTGGTTTTGATGTCCTATGTCTCAATCTATTCCTTCTAAAAAGACTCAAAGCATTTATGTAAAAATCAGGCGCATGGTATCTGACCATCTCACCTACCACTGACAGACCCATACCTCAACTTTTGTCTGTCTGCCTTATTTTCCGAAAGGACTAAGAATACTAGGTTCCATACTATTTGTTGTACTCCACTGACTCACCTACCACAAAGGTATGGATATGCTTTTGTCTTTGTCTTGTCCTTGCAAACAAGCATTTATTAGAGCGCATGTTTAAGCATGGGTTGCTCAGCTCAAGTCTCAAAGAGCTTATCTTCTAGCTGTGACAACGGCTCCTGCTTTTAAAGACTTTGGAAAGAGGCAAAAATTCAAGACCCTGTGGATATAAGTCCCAAGATCCAAAGGATCCCCAAAACTCTCCTCAAACGGATAGTATGCAACAACCATCTTACTCGAACGACTATCTTCCTCAAACGGCTAGTTTTTGAAGAATATAGAGAGATGGAGAAAAGCTCATGAAATATAACAATTTTTTCAAGTGCGCAAAAAGAAATTCCTTCAAGCCATCTCTCTGAAAAGCTCATCTTGCAAGCTCTCTAAGTCTTCCTGTTCAGCCTCTGTGTGAGAGCACATCTTCAGGAATTTCTGTTCTGAACATTTGTCTGTTGGGTGGCAATTGTAATTGCTCTTCTTTTGAAGTCCACCCAAGTAGCTTCAGCTAGGATTTAGACTGCACTTCTCTTCATTCAATCCTGCTGGAAAGTGTGTGTTCTGTGCTCATCTTTGAGGCAAACACACAAGGTTTCTTTTCTGTTATTTCTGCAGAAGTTTTTCTGCTTTCCCCTCTTGTGAAGGGAAGGCCTTGGTATAAGGTAGTGTGTTTACCCCTGTTTAGGGAAGACTTGCTGTGGAGCAAGTGGGTGTTGTAATTACCTCTCAAGGGTGAGAGAAGGCCAAATCTATTGGCAGTTTAGTGAAAAACTCAAGTGGTTGGCTTGAGGACTGGATGTAGGACTTCCATGTAGGAAGGGCCGAACCAGGATAAATCTCTTGTGCAATCTTCTGTGTGATTGTTTCCGCCAAGTTTCACTTGAATCACACACATCACACCAAGCAATAACATATCTATTTAGTGTTGTGATTTTCAGAAGAATTTTTGAAAAGCAAGAAAAGTCTTATTCACCCCCCCCCTCTAGGACTGTGCTTTTGCCATTTCGATCCAACAAGTGGTATCAGAGCAAAGGTATTCTCAGAAGAATCTAAAGATTTGAGAAGAAATGGGATCTGAAGCTCACAACTATGAAGGCCAATCAGTTTCAAGACCACCATTCTTCGATGGTGAAGTTATCAATACTGGAAGATGAGGATGGAATGCTTCATCAGAGGAACAGACTACGACCTTTGGTAGGTAATTGAACAAGGGATTATGAAATAGTTGGAGTAACTTCCACCTCTGCTGGTTTATCTATTGCTGATAAGAGAAATATGTCCTTAAATTATAGAGCCAAAATTATCTTTGCTGTGCCTTATCTAAAAGAGAATTCAATAGACTCTCAGCTTGTAAGACAACAAAAGAAATGTGGGATAAATTACAGGTAACCTATGAAGGAACAGATAGGGTTAAACAAACCAGAATAGATATACTAGTATCTCAATATGAGCAATTCAAAATGCTTCCAAATGAAAATATAACACAAATGTACAACAGATTCTCAAACATAATTGTAGGGTTAAGTGCCTTAGGGAAAATCCTAACCAATGAAGAAACTGTTAGAAAAATACTACGATCTCTAACCAATGTATGGACCCCTAAAGTTACAGCCATAGAGGAAGCCCATGATCTCACTGAATTGTCCATTGATAAGTTAATAGGCTCCCTCATGGCACATGAAATAAACATGGAAAGATTTCTGAAAGCTCTTCAAAGAAGAAAATTTCAAATGCTCTAAAGATTGCAGATTCTTCTTCATCTGAAGACTCCAAAGAAAAATAGATGACAGTGATGATGAGGCTATGCTCTCAAGGAAATTACAAAGAATATTAGCTAAGAAAAAGAAGTTTGGCTCAAGAAAGTTCTTCAAGAAAGATAAAAAGAAAGAGCCAACCTGCTATGAGTGCAACCAGCCGGGGCATTACAAATCTGAGTGTCCCAAACTCAAAAAGAAGGACCAAGCAGAAAAATCTGAAAAGAAGAAGGGAAAAGAAAAGAGATTCAAAAAGTTTAAAAAGAAAGCTATGGCAGCAACATGGGACAACGAAGATGCTACCAGCTCAGACTCCTCCAGCTCAGAATCTGAAGAAGAAGAAAAGGCAAATCTAGCCCTCATGGCAGGACTAGAACAGGTAAATTCTGAAACATCTTTTACTTCCTGCTCAGAATCTGATTCAGATAGTAGAGGATGCCTTCAATGAACTTTATGAAAAATATAAGTCGGTTGTAAAAAAACAAAAATAATCAAGCTAAATTGTTAAATCAAGAAAAGAGCAATACCTTTCTTAAAAATGAGGTTGAAAGGATAAAGAAAAATTCAACTGAAACAAAAGAGCTAATGAACTATTATGTGAAGATTTGAAAAATAAGAATAACAAGATATTAGAATTAGAATCAAATCTAAGAGAACTGAAGAATGAAGAAAAATTGCAAGAAGAAAATAGTTATCTAAGAGCCACTTTAGATAAAATAACTACTTGCAAAACTTCATTATTTGTAAATCTGAAAGGTGCAAGAAAAGGAAAAAGGAAACATGGAGTAGGATACACACCCCCACAAAATGAAGAACATATTATTTATCCTAAGATATATCCAACTCCTAAATTTGTAAAAGAGGATGATATAAAAAGTACCAAAAGGGTAAATCAACATGCTTATACACAAAAAAATAGAATACAATAGAAATATACACAAGAAGAATTCTTTCGATTTATGTGTACACATTGCAACCAACTAGGTCACACAGTTAGCACGTGCACTACTAGAAACTTAAGATGGATTCCTAAAACTAACCATCAAGGACCAAGAAAATTTGGGTACCAAAAGTTAAAACTTAGCTTTATTTGCAGGGTCAGCTGAGGGCATCCAAATGGTATTTGGATAGTGGATGCTCAAGGCATATGACAGGTGACAAGAAGCTATTTACAAGTTTTAGAGAAGAATCTGGTCAAGTTACCTATGGTGACAATGGAAAAGGAAAGGTGCTGGGTGTGGAACTATTGGTACTAAAGGAAGAGATTAATTGAGGATGTCATGTATGTAGAAGGTCTCAAGCACAACCTAATCAGTATCAGTCAGTTATGTGATAAGGGTCATTTAGTAAGTTTTCAGAATGATAAGTGTGTAATTCTGAAGGACAGCAAAAAGGTGTTTGAAGCACAAAGAGTAAAGAACTTGTACACTTTGCAACTAGCAGAATTAAAAGAAATAAATCTTTGTTTGGCTACTACCAAAAGCGAAGAAGCTGATTTGTGGCACAGAAGACTTGGTCATGCAAGCACTTCAGTAATCAAGAAATTATTAAAGCATGATCTGGTTGAGGGTCTTCCCAAGATGAAATTAAAAAATCTGGAATGTGCTCAGCATGTGCAAAAGGAAAACAGACCAAGACCTCATTTCAGTCCAAGACAATTGTTACAACTTCCAAACCTCTGGAATTGATTCACATGGACCTATTTGGACCTATGAGGACAGTCAGCCTTGGAGGAAAAATCTATGGCTATGTATTAGTTGATGATTACTCAAGATATACTTGGTGTCTTTTCTAGAAGCCAAATCTGAAGCTTTTCAAGCCTTTCTGAAATTCAGCAAAATTGTTCAGAAGAATCGAAAATTTCAGATTACCAGTATTAGATCTGATCATGGAGGAGAATTCAAAAATGAAGAGTTTCTGGAATTTTGTGAAGAAAATGGTATTGAACACAATTTCTCAGCTCCCAGAACACCTCAACAAAATGGTGTAGCAGAAAGGAAGAACAGAACATTGCTTGATATGGCCAGAACTATGCTAAATGAGTATAATTACCAAAGTACTTCTGGTAGAAGCAGTAAATACAGCTTGCTACATTATCAACAGATGTATGATCAGACCCATCCTGAAGAAGACTCCTTATGAATTATACAAGGATAAGAAGCCAACATCAGTCATCTTCGACCTTTTGGCTGTAAGTGTTTTATCTAAACAATGGTAAAAATAACTTAGGAAAATTAGATGCTAAAAGTGATGAAGGTTTTCTGCTAGGATATGTCTCCAAACCTAGAGGATATAGAGTGTTCAATAGAAAGACATTAACGATAGAACAAACTGTACATGTTTTGTTTGATGAAACTAACCCTCTATCAAAAGGATAGAAGAAGAGGAAGATGGTGTTGATAATCTTTGCAGGGATCTTGAAAAGACTTCTCTTGAAGAAGAACAAAACAAAGATGAAGAATCAGAAGATCCTCCACTAGAAGATCTTCAACAACAAGAAGAATCACAAGAAGGACTACCTAAAGAATTGAGGTACCACCGGGATCATCCTAAAGAAAACATAATTGGTGATCCTCAATCTAGGATAAGAACAAGAGGTATGCAAATTCCAAGTGATTTCTCTGCTTTAGTTTCACAAATTGAGCCTAAGACAATCAATGATGCACTGGGTGATGAATCTTGGATCCTTGCTATGCAAGAGGAACTAAATCAGTTCCAACGTAGTAAAGTTTGGACACTTGTGCCTAGACCTTCTGACCATCCTGTTATTGGAACCAGATGGGTTTTTAGAAACAAAATGGATGAATCAGGAGTAATCACCAGGAACAAGGCCAGACTTGTGGCTCAAGGATACTCCCAAGAGGAAGGCATAGACTTTGATGAAACCTATGCTCCAGTTGCTAGATTAGAGGCAATCAGAATTCTATTAGCATATGCTTGCTCTCTTGATATTAACTTATTTCAGATGGATGTTAAAAGTGCTTTTCTGAATGGTTTTTTAAAAGAAGAAGTGTATGTTGAGCAACCTCCCGGATTTGAAGATACTAAAAATCCTGATCATGTTTTCGTTTAAAGAAGGCACTGTATGGCTTGAAACAAGCTCCAAGGGCTTGGTATGAAAGACTAAGTGCTTATCTTATATCACATGATTTTGTAAGAGGAAAAGTAGATAGTACTCTGTTTATCAAAAAATTTTCAGATGAAATCCTAATTGTACAAATTTATGTTGATGACATTATCTTTGGTTCTACTGATGAATCACTCTGCAAATTCTTTGAAGAATTGATGCAAAGTGAATTTGAAATGAGCATGATGGGTGAACTAAATTATTTCCTTGGATTGCAAATCAAGCAAACCAAAGAAGGGACTCACATATGTCAAACCAAATACATCTCAGATCTACGGATCAAGTATGGATTTGACAAATGTAAGCCTTTAGGTACACCTATGAGCTCAGGCATTAAGCTAGATAGTGATCCCCTTGGTAAAAAGGCAGATCAAAAAATCTATAGAGGAATGATAGGATGTCTACTCTATCTCACTGCAGGTAGGCCAGACATAATGTTCAGTGTTTGTTTATGTGCAAGATTTCAAGCTGATCCAAAAGAATCACATGTTCTTGCTGTTAAAAATTTTTAGATATCTTATCAATACAAGTAAATTAGGTTTATGGTTTCCCAGATGTTCAGAATTCAAGTTAATTGGATATAGTGATGCTGACTACGCTGGATGCAAATTAGACAGAAAAAGCACCAGTGGTACTTGTCAACTCCTTGCAGGATGTTTGATATCTTGGTCTTCCAGAAAACAAAACTCAGTAGCCTTATCCACTACAGAAGCTGAATACATTGCAGCTGGAAGTTGCTGTACTCAACTACTATGGATTAAGCACCAATTGGAAGACTATGGTCATCAACTTCAAGAAATCCAATGCTGTGTGATAATACAAGTGCAATCAATTTAACCAAGAATCCAATTCAGCACTCAAGAACAAAGCACATTGAGGTTAGACATCACTTCATCAGGGATCATGTAAGTAATGGAAACATCTCTCTGAATTTGTTTCTACAGAAAATCAATTAGCAGATATTTTTACAAAGCCCCTACCAGAAGATAGATTTACATCTATTAGAAGAGAAATTGGTATGTGCAATCCTGATTAATGTTTTCCTAAATTATCATGCTTGAAGATTTATATTTTATTATTTGTGAAAATGTATCCTGAATTTTTTTAAGTAAAAGATCGACTGATACATTCGATTCATGAAGAGTCAAGGCATTCGACTCATGTTAAAAATTGTCATTCGATGATGCAGTCGAATCTTAAATCGACTCACTTAAGTTCCTGAAACGTCTTAACATTTAAAATTCTTTAATTAACACTCAATCAAGGCATGTCTCTTCGTAACTCAAATCACGACCTTTCATGAAGAGACGGTCGTCATTCGACACTTATATAAATATCCCCTCGTTTCCTTAAAGAAACACCCATTTGAAATCTCTCCTCGATTGCTCTGTCTTCTTCTTCGCGCCTTCTTGCTCTCCGCGAAGAAACTTCAGAAGCCCTCTGCTAGACCTCATCCTTTCGAGAAAAAGGTAGGATCTTTAACTCTTTTCGAGTATCTCCTCCTCCTCTGAAGGTCTCCTAAGTTTCCCTTTCGTCCGTTTGTCTAGATGGCATCTTCTAGGGCTCAAGACTCCGTCCAACTCACCTCTGACCAACTCCAACGCCTAGCCAAGATTCCCATATGTTCTGAGGTCCGTTGAGTTTTCTCATTGAGTGGCAGTCTAGCATGGGTAGAGGAAACCCTCGCAGAAATGGGATGGACCAAGCTCTGTCAGATTTCAGAACCTTTTGTGGCTAGTGTAGTAAGGTCCTTTTATGCTTCCCTGAAGATTTCAACTGGAAACCCATTGTAGGGTATGTTAAAGGAATCAGAATCACCATTTCTGAGGAATATCTTGTGGAGCTATTGGATTGTCCTAATATCGGACACTGTCTCAGTGAGTTTATTCCCTTAGAGAAACAGAAGTTAGGGATTATTGGGAATCTGGGGACTCTGTGCAAGAGAGGTCTGCAAGTAAATGAGCTATCTGCGGAGAAGAGGTTGATTCACAGTATCATTACCAATATCATAAACCCTAGAGCAGGTACCCATTCCTCCATCACAACCAGAGATGGAAATCTACTCTTTTGGCTATTCAGAGGCACAAAGTCAACCTTCCAGCAGTCATTCTGGAGAAAATGATAGCAGCAAAGGACCTACAAGAGTCTCTCCCGTATGGGTCTTTGCTTACCTTGATCGTTAAGAATTTTTTGTGGATTTGTCTGAAGAAGTGCTTGTGAGCACCAGAGAGAAGATTGGACTCATTACTCTTAGAAGGAGTCACTACTCCTTAGTTGGAAAGAAGCAGAACTTGTGGTATAAGGACTCTGTTCCGGAGTGTGAACATGAAGTGTATCCAGATGAGAAGTTAGTCTCTGTGCTCACCCAGGACATTCCTATCGCAAGTGTTCAAATTGAAGCCCCAGCAGATCCAGAAATCTCAGATGTTTGTTCAGCCTCCTTCACCAACTATCCTCCACCAGTCCAAAATGAAGAAGTTCAGTTTCCAGCCTCCTCCTCTCTTAATGAGCAAGATGCTCCCTCTGAAACTGTACATGAAGTTTTGAAAGATCTCAGAGGTAAGGGAATTCTGTCTGAAGATGTTCCTGTCCCACCTATGGAACACATGTTTGAAGAGAGAGAGCCTTCATACTCCCCTTCTCATTTGAGACCCGCCAAGGTCTCAGGGGGAGAGTAGCAACAGCCTTAGCTCAATTCTGGAGCTTGTTAAATCCCAACAAGAAAATCTATCTATTCTTCATATGCAAGTTGAACTGATCGATGTCAAGTTTGACAGTTTAGCTGATGAGGTGAAGTAGATAAAAGAGCTTATGCTTCAGTTAGTGTGCCAGCAGGGCACTCCCAAGCCAGCAGGGCCTTCCCCTCACAGCAAAAAGAAGCAGCAGCTACTGCTCAAGAGCCACAACACCAAGAGTCAACTCAAGAAAAAGATTCTGAAGATCAAGTGCTTGAGAGCAAGTAGTAAAAGGATCAAGAGATCCAGGCTGACCAGCAGCCCTATCCGATGAACCCCAGCAGAAGCAAGAGCAAACTCCCAAGCCTCCACTAGCAATAGTTGTTTATCAACCTTCTGAGGAGCAGCATCAAGAGCAAGCAGCAGGAGTCAGTGGCTGATCAGCAGCCAGGTGTAGCAGCAGTTGAGGAAGAGGGATCCCTAGGAAAAAGACCTCTTCAGGCCTCTGAATCTCTCACTTTCAAGAGAAAGGTTAAGAGAAGGCTAGTGAAAGATGGCATCTATCCGCCTTCTCCTTCTTCCAGACCTAACTCACCTGCCCCTCCTGTCATTAATCCTCTAGAAACCTCTCCTGCAGCACCCTCATCCTCTGCTCCCTCCACCTCAATCTTGAGGTCTCCTCTCCAGATATGCCTTCTCCAAGCATCCCAGCAGATCCACACTTCAAAGATATCCAATTTTCTATCTACCCTTTGCAATACCAGCCTGCCTCTCAAGGAGGTAGCAATAACCTTGTCTACCCAACCTCCTCAGTTTTATTCATCTCTGCCAACTATTCCCAAACCTGGCTCTCAGCAAACCCATTTACAAATCATTGAAATGGTTCCCAGTCTCCAATTACCAGCTTCCCGTGGTCCTAATTAGGAGACAAAGCAGCTTTACTCCTTCCTCCATTTTGGTATGCCTTTGTCTACCATTCTTCTCAGTTCATGGCTCTATTCAGAGAATATCTTCAAATTAGAGCCTTTCTTGAAATCCACAACATGCCAGGTTTCACTTTTGAACACTGGCTTCCATCCCTGATCAACACTTCCCAAGTTTCAATCTCTGAACTTCAGGTGGTTTCTCAGAAGAGCCACTGTCTGACTCCTCAAGCGTTTGTTGATCTTTACCTGAAGAAGCCATGAGATTTCAAGAAGCCCAATCACGAAACCACCATCTCAAGATCTATACACATATCTCTCTCGGTTTCATGACCTCTTTGCCACTCTTCACAGAGAATCTCAGGCCAAATTTACTGCCATGAAAGCCTTTAATTTGAGAGGTTCAAACTTGGTCTGCATGATGTCTCCAGAGGACAATATGATATGCTCATCAGAGGTCAAAGGGCAGTGGTTCCATCAATGTCAGCAGCTTTATTACCTGATCTCCATCCACCCCTTGTAGGAGCAGTTCTCTATAGAGGTTCCTTTGCTAATACCCTCTACAACAGATTCCTTCGGATCTCACAAGGTTCAAGATCAAGTACAAGTCTAAGCTTAGCTTTCAGAGGTTCATCTTTCTTCACTTACCCAAATTACAGAAGAACCTTCTTGACCTCCAACTAAGCTTCGCTGAATCTGAACGATCACTCATGATCAGGGGAGAAAGCTTATCCAGATCATCATGTTAAGTGCCAGAAAATGAAACTCACTCTGAATGAGTATCACTAAGAGCCTCCTCGACCTGAGAAAGCACATAGGCCTTAAATGGGCACACAGATATTTGTACTATTATCAGGCCAAGGATGCAGCTCTTCGTCTGGTCTCCACTGGAACATCACTATGCATGAGTTCCTATCTCTAGCAGTCACTAAGAAGTTTACTCCCCATCAAATCAGATATGTAATGGATCCGGAAAAGGCTAACCTCAAGCGCGCCTTTTACAGAAGACGCCACATCAAATCTTGAAGAAATTGCCTTCACCGGTCCTACCTACAATGTGGATCCTTCAAAGTTTGACACATTTTCCCATCCAATGAGCTAAAGCTTTGGAATCTTATAGAGCCATTCTTGGCTAAAATTCCCCCAGCTCTCTTTATCTTCCTAGCTCTGGCAACAACTGAAAACATTGTAGTGTTTCTTACTTTGAACGTTGTATAATGCTTAAACACTTACCTTTTTTTGGTCAAAGCATTTACGCTTCTTCTCCTGTTCTTTTGCATTGCTACATTAATATGGAGAATTGTTGAAGCAAATTCCTCCAGTCTTCAGAAAATTAAGTATTTATAAAAAATCTTTAATGAATATTTTGCGTCTACCATGATAAATCTCAAATATATATTTCTTCCAAATATAATATACTACAAAATTTCTAGACAGCTTCATCAATTCCTGAAAGACCAAAATTTTCTAAGTATACATCTTTATACTGTATTCGACTCATGACTTTGACCCATACAGTCGAACGTCTTTATACTGTATTCGACTCATGACTTCGACTCATACAGTCGAACGTCTTTATACTGTATTCGACTCATGACTTCGACCCATACAGTCGAACGTCTTTATACTATATTCGACTCATGACTTCGACTCATACAATCGAACGTCTTTATACTGTATTCGACTCATGACTTCGACTCATACAGTCGAATGTCTTTATACTATATTCGAATCATAACTTTTCACCTCATTCGACTGTCGATTTCCTTCTTGAGTCGAAGTACACTATTCTCATAATCGAATCATACTTACTTCCTGAGTCGAATTACCTATTCTATTGAATTCGACTACACTGTCAGCTGTGGTACCTTTGTCAGTTCTAAATTGTCATTCCTGGTTGTAAATTCTTCTCAAGCATAAAATCGATGACATATTTCATGTTGCTTATCATACATTTAAGATCGTACAAGACTATTATTTTAATATATTTTCTGACAAAGATTCAGTACATTCACATATTTATATTCCTGTAAAAAATATTTCTCTAAAATATACTTCTGGTTTTGATGTCCTTTGCCTCAATCTATTCCTTCTAAAAAGACTCAAAGCATTTATGTAAAAATCAGGCGCATGGTATCTGACCATCTCACCTACCACTGATAGACCCATACCTCAACTTTTTGTCTGTCTGCCTTATTTTCCGAAAGGACTAAGAATACTAGGTTCCATACTATTTGTTGTACTCCACTGACTCACGTACCACAAAGGTATGGATATGCTTTTGTCTTTGTCTTGTCCTTGCAAACAGGCATTTATTAGAGCGCATGTCTTAAGCATGGGTTGCTCAGCTCAAGTCTCAAAGAGCTTATCTTCTATCTATGACAACGACTCTTGTTTTTAAAGACTTTGGAAAGAGGCATAAATTCAAGACCCTATGGATATAAGTCCCAAGATCCAAAGGATCCCCAAAACTCTCCTCAAACGGATAGTATGCAACAACCATCTTACTCCAACGGCTATCTTCCTCAAACGACTAGTTTTTGAAGATTATAAAGAGATGGAGAAAAGCTCATGAAATATAACAATTTTTTCAAGTGCGCAAAAAGAAATTCCTTCAAGCCATCTCTCTGAAAAGCTCATCTTGCAAGCTCTCTAAGTCTTCCTGTTCAGCCTCTGTGTGAGAGCACATATTCAGGAATTTCTGTTCTGAAGATCTGTCTATTGGGTGGCAATTGTAATTGCTCCTTCTTTTGAAGTCCACCCAAGTAGCTTCAGCTAGGATTTAGACTGCACTTCTCTTCATTCAATCCTGCTGGAAAGTGTGTGTTCTGTGCTCATCTTTGAGGCAAACACACAAGGTTTTTTCTCTTTATTTCTGCAAAAGTTTTCTGCTTTACCCCTCTTGTGAAGGGAAGGCCTTTGGTATATGGCAGTTGTGTTACCCCTGTTTAGGGAAGACTTACTGTGGAGCAAGTGGGTGTTGTAATTACCTCTCAAGGGTGAGAGAAGGCCAAATCTGTTTGGCAGTTTAGTGAAAAACTCAAGTGGTTGGCTTGAGGACTGGATGTAGGACTTCCATGTAGGAAGGGCCGAACCAGGATAAATCTCTTGTGCAATCTTTTGTGTGATTGTTTCCGCCAAGTTTTTCACTTGAATCACAAACATCACACAAGCACTAACATATCTATTTAGTGTTGTGATTTTCAGAAGAATTTTTGAAAAGCAAGAAAATCCTATTCAACATATGTATGAAAAAGGAACTGTTGCACAAAAATCTCTTCTGAATTCCATGATAAAAATCTCAATGATAAAAATCTGAAAAATAGAAAACAAAATGTTCAGTATGTCAGTGGTGCATTCTATACCAATAACTCTAAGATTAGAAACCAAGATTCTAGTGTTTCTAGTCTTCAGAAAAATGCACCAAATATAAAATCCTTTTGGATTCAAAAATCGTTGTTGCAGAATCATGGAAGATCCTTAGGACCCAAACAAGTTTAGGTTCTAAAATGTGCTGCTTGAATGCTGGATGCAGTGATCCTTGTAGTCAATTTCAAGATGAAGGCTTCATGACAAAGGCTACAACGAAAGTAAGTGAAGAGAATGAAATAAAATGAAAATCTCACCAGATAAGTACTTTTGAGAGATTCCCTGCTAAATAAAAATTGAAATCAATTGGGACTCTTATGTAAAGATCAATTGGTATATCAAATGGTGAACTGTGGAAGGACAAGTCATGCTTGTCTGGAAACTATCATTATGTGTGAGGAATAACCTCCGCCAAGTACCAATGATCTTCCTTGTGTAATAGTCATTAATTTTAAACATAAAAAAATGGTTGTCATTGAAACATGACTGCTTATTTATTTCATTTCTTCCATGATGATTTTAGCTTGAATTACTTGCAAAAATTTTCACATCATTCACATGTAACTAAGAATCATGATTTTGTTGAAAATGCTCAGAAACTCCATGTGAATATAAATTGAAACTTCATGAAAACATAGATGCATTGAGCAAGGCAAAAAGAAAATTTGGAACTAATTCTGCTCATAGTTCTGTCAATGAAAGAAATGCATCTATACCAAAAATAAAATCATTTTGGATTCAAAAATCTTTATTGCACTCTAACATTGATTTCATTGCAGGACCCAAGCAAGTGTGGGTCCCAAAACAGCTTGATCAGCAAGCTGAGGAGTCTTGCAGCCATACATTGTAAATGGATTCAAGATATTGCTGTGCAAGCAAGAAATGATTAGAGAACACAGGTAAAATCTTTGAAAAGCAATTGAAGTCCATTCAGGTAAAACTTCTTTATCATTTCAAATTTGAATTGCCTGAATTGAAATGATGTTTGATTTTTTATCTGAACAATGAAAAATGTGTTCTGATGCTACTCCCAACAATAACTTTGTGTTTTAACATTTGGAATCATGTTTGTGTTATCATGCTTGCTTAACAGTGCCCATGATTCTGTGTGCATATCAACAGCTTTAACTTTTTGGTATATCAAATGATGACATGTGGAAAAACAAGTTATGCTTGTTTGGAAGCTATCATTATGCGTGAGTAAAATACTCCGCCAAGTACCAGAAGTCATGTTATGCTTAAAGCTAATTGTGTGCATAATCATGTGTGAATTGCTTGCTAGCTTTTTCATTCCATGCACATATTAAGGGGGAGTAAATTTGAAAAAGTGCAAAAATGTTCTTGAAAATGTAATGAATTTCATGCTAACAATAACGAATAATTGACCTTTTTGCAGTGACTATGTGATATATCAAATGGTGAAATGTGAAAGGACAAGTTAAGCTTGTCTGGAAACTATCATCATGCGTGAGAAAAATTCTCCGCCAAGTATCAATAGTCTTTTTCTGCATAAAGGTCATCAAGAAAAATGAAAATCTCAAAAACATTATTTTAAGTCTTTCAAAAAATTTTGAGTTTTTGAAAAACTTTTCTCCTTCAATAAATTGCATGTTAATGCATGCTTGATCATGTTCATATTCTTTCTATGCAAACTACTTTGAATGAACATATCTGAATTGCTTAAATGATCATTTCATATCATGCATATCTTATGGGGAAGTGAGTCAAAAGAATCTTTGAGTGAAATGCGGGAGAAATATTCTTTCATACCTGATTTATTAACAACTCCCATTCAGTTTGTTGACAAATGTTCTTGCAAATAAATTCCTCACTCTCACATTGCATTGACATTCTTGGTATATCAAATGGTGATTTCAAGAAAGACAAGTCAGGCTTGTCTGGACACTTTCACTATGCGTGAGTATATGTCTCCGCCAAGTATCAAGAGCCTTGTATGCAATTGTTGAGGGAGGGTCCTTGTCATTCAAATAAAACATTCACGTTCATTCTATTTTTACTTGATTCCATTCCTATTTCTTCAATAATCTTCATGTTCACCTTGTAAGGGGGAGATACATGAAAGGGAGAGTCATTGTCATATCTCTTGAACTTACTTGTCTATTTTGAACCCCAAAGTCATCAGAATTTTTGAGTCCTTGTTCTATTTTCTTATGAGAGAATTAAAACATTGAAACTAAACTCATTGTGCATTTTGTTTAATTTCAAAGATTCAGTATCATTTGAAGGTTAAGCAACCTTAATACTAAATGTCTTTAAAATGACTAGCAAAACACTTGTAGGAATATGTGTGGCTTTACTATTTAATATGTGCATGTTTAAGCTTCATTTTTACCACATGTTAAGAATAATTTTTCTAAATTCGTATTCCTGACTTTTCTGGTCAAAGCAAACATATTCCTTTAAAACATCAAAAGAAAATGATCAAAACCTTGGAAATATACAAACAGAGCAATGCAAATTCTTGAACCACTAAGTAACCGTGCCATTTCACCTAAAAAGTGATTTGTTTCGCGTAAAAAAGCGGAAATCAAATTTTCAACTCTGTATAAGATATTGAAAGTTAAACCACTGAGTAATCAGGAGATCTTGCATCTGATCAATGTGATCTCTTGCACTGAAAAGTGAGATTTAACTAATTTATTTTTGTATTCTTTCCCAGCCAAAATTACAAGAAAATCAAAACACAGGATAGAAAAGTTTAAGACCTTAATAAAGTTAATGTATACTGAGTTTAGACCTATTATTCTACATTGTGTTAAAATTAAAGATCCTAACATCCTTGTTAAATACTTCTGATCACTCATATAGGTCACTTTATTTCACATTTGCATCATTATTTTAACCACATTCAGATCATTATATCTTGCAATACCTTGTGTTGAGTGTGTCTTTGTGATTAAACTTTGTGGCACAATACCAAAAACACAATCATTTCTCTCATTTGACAATATCACTTTGCCTCACTTATTTTGATTACTTCTGACCATTCATTTCCTACACTTTATTTCTTGATCTCCTACAATCTTTTTTTCTCTCTCTTGTCTAACTTTTTGATGCTGTCAAAAAGGGGGAGAAAGTTCCTTAAAGGAGGAGAAAGTAAAAGTTTCTAGGGGGAGAAAGTTCTTTATGGGGAGAAAGTTCAAAGGGTGTATATGGTCAAGGGGAGTTATTGCAGTCAAGGAAGTCAGGTTATTGAGAGATTGTGCATATGTTTTGTCATCATAAAAAAGGGGGAGATTGCTGGGTTGAGTGTGTTTTGGAATTTCCTAAAGTTGTATCTTAATGATGACCAATGAACATCACTCATACTTTGATTTTGATGATGACATATTGTGATTTTAATGATGACATATTATGATTTTAATGATGACATATTGTGATTTTAATGATGACATATTGTGATTTTAATGATGACTATGTGATTTTGATGATGACATGTTGAACATGTTATACATTTTTACATATAATAATAATGCTCAAACAACATGTTTTTGATGTTTAATATCTCATATTTTAATGATAATATCTTGCATTAATGGTTTACACTTTATATTTTTAGGTTTACACAAATTTGTCTCAGTGGTGTCGTCACAGTCCACTTTGTGTTGACACGGTCTGCTTGTGTGTTGACACGGTCTACCTGTGTGTTGACACAGTCTGCCAGTCGTGTCGACACACTCAATGGTCAGGTCGACACTAGTTCCAGCTTTCAGGAAACCTGTTCTCATTTTTGGGATAGTGTGTCGACACACTCCCTGGTGGTGTCGACACAGTCCAGCTGAAACTCAAAAACGTGAATTTTTATGGACACGTAGCTGCTTGGGAATTGAGGGATTTGACCTAGATTTTTGTGCCCACGCACCCCAAGACATCTCATGGACATATGGGGCTATAAATACCCCCAATCCTTGTACTCCAAAGAAGGACACCACGAAGGAGAGCCCATACAACACCCAGAAAAGCTGTTTGGGGGAAAAAGGGTTTCTCCATATCTTGCTCCATCTCCAGAAGCTGCAGGCCATCCGTTCAAGAGGAAGGACGTGGGAATCAAGGGGAATCTCTGGAGAGAAGGTTGTTGTGCTAGGAAAGGGAGCAGATCCAACTGAAGAGCAGCAGTAGAAGAGGGATTTCTGACATTTCAGATGCCATCAAAGCAGAGTATCGCCAACTGAGGAGAATCTCCACCGAATTCCATCAAGGCTCCTCAATTCAAGCGTCTTCAAGACCTCTTCACTGAAGAACACTCATTCTACATCCATTTCTATCACTTCGGAGTTTGTTCTTTCTTATTTCGTCCATGAGATTTGTGCACGAAGTTCTGCACAAATTTCTGTGTACGAATTTGTCTTGAATCAGATCATTGCTAGAGGATCTAATTTCTGTTGTCTTTGATCTAGCTTGTGTTTTGGGAGCCGTCGAGCTCTGGTTTGTGAGTCGTCACACTCACGGTGTGGTTTGAGCCGTCGTGCTCAATTTGGAGTCGTCGTGCTCCGGTTGTTGTTTGAGCCGTCGCGCTCAGTTTGTGAGTCGTTGAACTCAAGGTTGTTTGGAGTCGTCGTGCTCCAATATGTGCTGTACTCAGATTGAGTAGTGGAGCCTCACTGTGTGAGGGGTGGATGTAGGAATCACTGGTGTGATTTCCGAACCACCTAAAAAATCCTATGTGCAATGGTTTGATCTGCTTGTTTGCGCTAGATGCTTGCATAGGATTTCGTACTCACACTAATTGTTGAATTGCTTCACACATCATCTACACACACTCACACTTCAGATCAGTAAATTGTTTGTGTGAATTGATCTCTGATTCGAAGTAATTTTAAATTGCTAAAGCTTTCACGTTAATTGATGTCAGATCTATTCAACCCCCCCTTCTAGATCTATGTCAGTACAATAGAAATGGTAAAGACAAATAGAATTGGGAGATCTGTGTAGAACACATACACAGATTCCCAAGAGAAATTAAACACTCTGAACAAATACAGACTCGGATGGATCTCCTTCTGGATCAACACTGTTGCAATCACGAGCTCCTTCTCTTCTTCTCCTTCTTCTTCTCCTTCTTCCCTTGGCGGCGCTGCTCTACTCTTCTGGATGCAGATGCCTTTTACCCCCTCTCCTTGCCCTCTTCCAGAATGCACTTGGCCTTATCTTGCGTGGGATCCTTTGGAGTACCAAAAATATGGGTATTTATAGCCCCATATGTCCATAAGGAGCCTTAGGGCACGTGGGCACAAAAACCTAGGCTGATTCCCTTGAACCCCAAGCGGCCACGTGTCCAGATAAATTCACGTTTTTGAGTTTCAGCCGGAGTGTGTCGACACCACCAGGGAGTGTGTCGACACACTGTCCCATTTTTGTAAAACTGGTCTTCTGGGAGTTGAGACTAGTGTCGACACTGCCATTGAGTGTGTCGACACGACTGGCAGACTTTGTCAACACACAGGCAGACTGTGTCAACACACAAGCAGACCGTGTCAACACACATGTGGACTGTGTCGACACCACTGAGACAAATTTGTGTAAACCTGAAAATATAAAGTGTAAACCATTAATACAAGATATTATCATTAAAATATGAGATATTAAACATCAAAAAACATGATGTTTAACCATTATTGTGATATGTATAAAATGTGTAACATGTTCAACATATCATCATCAAAATCACAATATGTCATCATCAAAATCACAATATGTCATCATTAAAATCACAATATGTCATCATTAAAATCACAATATGTCATCCTTAAAATCACAATATGTCATCATTAAAATCACAATATGTCATCATCAAAATCAAAGTATGAGTGATGTTCATTGGTCATCATTAAGATACAACTTTAGGAAATTTTAAAACACACTCAACCCAACAATCTCCCCCTTTTTGATGATGACAAAACATATGCACAATCTCCTAATAACCTGACTTCCTTGACTACAATAACTCCCCTTGACCATATACACCCTTCGAACTTTCTCCCCCTCGAAACTTTTACTTTCTCCTCCTTTAAGGAACTTTCTCCCCCTTTTTGACAGCATCAAAAAGTTAGACAAGAGAGAGAAACAAAGATTGTAGGAGATCAAGAAATGAAATGTAGGAAATGAATGGTCATATGTAATCAAAATAAGTGAGGCAAAGTGATATTGTCAAATGAGAGAAATGATTGTGTTTTTGGTATTGTGCCACAAAGTTTAATCACAAAGACACACGCAACACAAGGTATTGCAAGATATAATGATCTGAATGTGATTAAAATAATGATGCAAATGTGAAATAAAGTGACCTATACGAGTGATCAGAAGTTTTTAACAAGGATGTTAGGAGCTTTAATTTTAACACAATGTAGAATAATAGGTCTAAACTCAGTATACATTAACTTTATTAAGGTCTTAAGCTTTTCTATCCTGTCTTTTGATTTTCATGTAATTTTGGCTGGGAAAGAATACAAAAATAAATTAGTTAAATCTCACTTTTTAGTGCAAGAGATCACATTGATCAGGTGCAATATCTCCTGATTACTCAATGGTTTAACTTTCATTATCTTATACAGAGTTGAAAATTTGATTTCTACTTTTTTACGCAAAACAAATCACTTTTTAGGTGAAATGGCGCGGTTACTTAGTGGTTCAAGAATTTGCATTGCTCTATTTATATATTTCCAAGGTTTTGATCATTTTCTTTTGATGTTTTATAGGAATATGTTTGCTTTGACCAGAAAAGTCAGGAATACAAATTTAGAAAAATTATTCTTAACATGTGGTAAAAATGAAGCTTAAATATGCACATGTTAAATAGTAAAGCCACTCATGTGCTTACAAGTGTTTTGCAAGTCATTTTAAAGACATTCAGTATTAAGATTGCTTAACCTTGAAATGATACTAAATCTTTGAAATTAAACTAAATGCACAATGAGTTTAGTTTCAATGTTTTAATTCTCTCATAATAAAATAGCACAAGGACTCAAAAATTCTGATGACTTTGGGGTTCAAAATAGACAAGTAAGTTCAAGAGATATGACAATGACTCCCCCTTTCATGTATCTCCCCCTTACAAGGTGAACATGAAGATTATTGAAGAAATAGGAATTGAATCAAGTGAAAACAGAATGAACGTGAATGTTTTATTTGAAAGACAAGGACCCTCCCTCAACAATTGCATACAAGGATCTTGATACATGGTAGAGACATATACTCACGCATAGTGAAAGTGTCTAGACAAGCCTGATTTGTCTTTCTTCAAATCACAATTTGATATACCAAAGAATGTCAATGCAATGTGAGGGTGAGGAATTTATTTGCAAGAACATTTGTCAACAAATTGAATGTGAGTTGTTAATAAATCAGATATGAAAGAATATTTCTCCAGCATTTCACTCAAAGATTCTTTTGACTCACTTCCCCATAAGATATGCATGATATGAAATGATCATTTAAGCAATTTAGATATGTTCATTCAAAGTAGTTTGCACAGAAAGAATATGAACATGATCAAGCATGCATTAACATGTAATTTATTGAAGGAGAAAAGTTTTTCAAAAACTCAAAATTGTTTCAAAGACTTAAAATAAAGTTTATGAGATTTTCATTTTTCTTGATATTGATTTTGTTGTTCTTGCACAATTTGACATAGAGTCGCCATCATGTTTTGGAGTTGATTCATTTTATCTTCCAATTAGGCTGAGGAGGTGGTGGTTGATATGAAGGTTGGTGGAAATTTGTGTGAGCAAATTGATTTGAATTTTTTTTTTCTTGGACTTGTGGAGGTTTAGAGTTAGAAGATTTGCCAAATCTCGAATTCTGATTGGGATAGGATAGGCCGTACATGGATTGCTTAAAGGCGGGTTGAGAAACTTGTTCAGATTGATTTTTCCAGGAAAACTTTGGGTGATTTCTCCAACCAGGATTGTATGTGTTAGAATATGGATCATAGGAGGGTTTGGAGAAAGCTTGAGCAGCTTGAACTTGTTCTTGAATAAAAGGGGGTAATTGGGTAGTAGTGGGACAAGTATTGGTAGAGTGAGCTGGGCTAGCACACATAGCACAAGTTTTAGGTTGTTGAGAAAATTTGGGTATGGCTTGCCCATTGAAAGATAGTAGTTGATCAAATTTTTGTTCCAACTTCTGTTCCAATCTCTGATTAAGTCTAGCTATCAGATCTTCTACCCTAGAATCTGATTCTCCTCTCCCTCTTACTTCATACATCCCTGCCTTCTTTATAGGTCTTAGTGATCTCTCATAAGAGTAGAGTGAGGCATGATTGATAGAATTTTCACTCAATGTTTCAAAAAGATTATATGTCTCATCCTCGCTCTTAGTCATAAATGCTCCTCCACACGAGGCATCAACCATCTGCCTATTCGATTATGTTAATCTTTCATAAAAAGCTTGAACAATTTGCCACCTCGATAGACCATGATGGGGGCATTTTCTAAGCAACTCCTTTAATCTCTCCCATGATTCATGCATTAATTCTCCCGGGTGTTGGGAAAATCCAGTTATAGCTCTTCTCATGGTGTTGGTGCGGCCAATGGGGTAAAATTTCTTCAAAAACTCCTGCTGCATTTCTGGCCATGTTGTAATTCTTCTCCCTATTGTTCCTAACCAATATTTGGCCTTGTTTTTCAAAGAGAATGGAAATAGGGTCAATCTCAAGGCATTCTCAGTGATGTTTTGGATCCTTACAGTGGAACAAATCTCTAGGAACTCATCTATATGCCTATAAGGGTCTTCATTGGGATTTCCATAAAAAGATGGGAACATCTGAATGGTTCCTGGCTTGATCTCAAAATGATTTGCCGGAATTTCCGGTTTGATGCAAGTAGCAGGTTGATAGTTAGAAGGAATAAAATACTCCTTCATCTGTCTGGGTGCAACCTCCTCCATATTCCTAGCAATTTGGTTTTGATCTTGGTTAGCCATCCTATGAAAGAATCTTTCAATCTCATCTATAGGTTGAGCCAAATCTATGTTCAGGGACCGTCTACCAAGCATGCACAGTTGAAAAGCCTTCTA
This sequence comes from Colocasia esculenta, assembly GCA_014218235.1. Lineage (NCBI taxonomy): Eukaryota > Viridiplantae > Streptophyta > Magnoliopsida > Alismatales > Araceae > Colocasia > Colocasia esculenta. The sequence goes on from CM024755.1 coordinate 91,001,573, forward strand.
TTTTTGATTTTTTTAGATTTTTTAAGATTTTTAAATTTTTATAGACAAACACGAACAAACAAACACTTTCAAAACAAATTATCCTAAACACTGTGTTCCTTGGACCTTCGTTATTTTCTCAAAATCAGTTATGCTTGCTTAAGTCCAATCCTAACTCTTCTTATACTGGCCAGGTAAGAGGTGGCGTAGAGGGAGGCCCCCCTTACTTTCGCAAGGACCCAATTAGATAACCTCTAGCTCACTTAAGCATAAGCTTTTTAACGTCTAATCCTAGACACAGACTTAAAGAGTAGTCTTAGAATTAAGAAAGGATAAATCTAATTATGAACCTAGGGCCACGTCTACTGGTTTTTATTGAAAGTTTAGGAAAATGCAAGAATGTGAAAATTTTTGTGATTTTTGGGCAAAGGAAAGGGTGATGAAATCCCTCACCTTATCTTTTGATTTCTAAAGAGTGATGCCCTTAAGTAGTCCCTTTTACAAATGTGAAATGCACAAATCAAGTCCAAACACAGGTTTTCTAATACTAAGTCTAATGCATGAAACAAGAGAGAAATCTTACCTTTCCCCCGCACTCTTCAATGCAAGAAAAGAAGTAAAATTCAAATGAAAATTAAAATGATGAATGTCCTAAAACATGTGATTATAATCTTGAAAAAATAGAATTTTTATTTACAAATCAAACGGCTGACATGAAAGAGCGATTTGGAAAAAGAAATTAGATTTTAGATTTTTTTATTTTTTTATTTGGTTTTTGAAGTAAATGAAATGAAACTTAACTAAGAAAAATATAAAGTGATACTATAAACTAATTCTCAAACCACTCAAACCACAGAAGGCCAATTATTACATGCCAAGTAGAAAGAAATCTCTGTACATGCACAGAGAGTACATGAAATCCTCACTACAGACTTCACTCTCACTCTTTCTATCTAAAAGACTGAATTAAAAGGAAATTTGAGAGAAATCAGCACGCTCTCCTCCTCCAATGGGCTTCAAAGGTCAAGCCCAATCTCCATGTTCCACTCCTTATGTTCAAATTTGAAATGAAAGCCCAATAACAAGTCAATAGAAAGCTCAAAGCAAATGAAATCAAATCAAAACAGAATTAAATCAAACTCTAACGCCTCCCCGGCAATGGCGCCAAGATGAACGCGACATTGTTGACTGTGCACTTTTGTTGTCCAGAGTTCCGTGCACGAATCAACATGCTCACTTTCTCTAAACTGTCTCACAAAAATAAAATTTCAAAGGTGAACTCATACAGTGGTGAGAACAAGTCATATCACGGAGAGGCTGAATAAAGCTTGAATTAAAATTACTGTGACTTGAAACCATTCGAACAAACACTATTTCACCAAACTAATATTGCATTAGAATTAATTGTGTAAGTAATACCAATCAAATCTCTCACAGCTCAACTATTAACCAAGAAGAGAAAAGATGAACAAATGTATTGGATCGAACCATGTAAACATAGAGGAAATGGACAAATCACACAGGGAAAATGGAAATTCAAAACAATTGAAATCAAACACCACTGGATTGAATTATTCTAAGCATACACGAAATGGAAATTAAATGTAAACAACACCACTGGATCGGACTATATAACACAGCAAAAATGAGCCAACAATTGCAAAAGGAAGAAATTAAAATCTCTAGATCAATCTCTCCACCCCAATATCACAACCTGCACAGAAGAAGAAAATAAAACAAATAAACCTACCTCCCTGCAGTCGAACTCCCAGCCGAACTCTGATTCCAAACATTAGAAGCAAAATTCAGATGAAATGTTCAAATCTCCCAGGTGCCAAACCACATCCCAATCGTTCTCAGAAGTACAGAACAAAAATCCGCAAGATGAACACAACAAGAACAATGAAAGAAGAATTCTGGATTGATCTCCCAGCACAGAAGAAATGAGCCAACGCAATAGAAATAGAAGAAGCAAACTCCACTGAATCAGATTCCTCACATACTGAACTAGATAAACTTTGAACTGTGGAAGAACAGGAAAACTAAAATTAAATCCTAAAAATCAAACTCGCCAAGCCTCTGAACTGATGAAAGGAAAATTACAGAGACAAATTGAAAGAAAAATTCTTAAGAACTTCTCCACTCTGGAACTGGCCAAGATTATCCAACCCCATGCTCTGCTTGAAAGAAGAACTGCAGAAAGAAATGCGAAAGGAAAATCCAAGAAAATCTGAACTAAAAACCTACTGGAAAATAAGAATAGAACCCCTCCAATCCTTCACAAAGCAGGGAAGAACTAATCATAGAAGAAAAATGGAAAAATAGTAACGATCTCCTCCCAACGCTGTTGAAAGAAAGAGTACAACAATTTGAAATGGCGAAACCTCAAGAACTCTGGAAGAACAGAACTCAAAATTCCCTAGAAATAACCCGAACTCCCTACTTTGCAATCAAACCAGAACAAGAAACCAAAAATCTAAACTCCCAACAACAAGAACACAACAAGAATGGACAAATCAACACAGAACAAATGTAAAAAAAAAAAATTACTCATGGATCGATCTACTCTAAACATAGAAGAAAAGAAATAACAATCTCCATCTCAGTAGCCGAAAGGAAAACTACAGAACAAAATGACAAGAAAATTCTCCAAAAGTCTCACTGGCGAAGCTCACAGTTCTGCTGAAAAGAAAATACAGGAAAAAGAAAACTAAAAATCCTAAAGAATTTGAACTCCTCGAATGAGGACTTGGGGTCCTTTTATAAGCCTCTGGACTCCATCGTCACTGCGCACAGGAAGCCCTTCCCAGCTCTGCACCAGATCTGGCCGTTTCCCTACATCACACCTACATCCGCCCAGCAGCCACCCTGCATCCTACTTCACACATCACCAAACCGCCAGCGCACAGGAGTTTGTGCTTCGCACGGGCTTAGCAGCCCACCATCATAGTTCCATACCACCATCGCCCTGGCCAGCTCACCTGGCTTCACACCCAAACTGCCATGGCCCGCAGGACGCTGCCACCTCACCTGGCCGCCTCAACATCCGAATCACCACGCCAGGCCAGCTCCAGGATCTGCCAGCCTGGGCTTAGCACCATCGCGTCGCCATCTGGCCTCCAAATCGCCACCGCCAGCAGACCCCATCGCCAGCCCTGCAAACTCCATCGCCAGAGACCTAGAGCTCCAGCCGCCTACGTGCCAGAGCCAGCCTCACACAACCGCTCCCAGATGCTTCTATCAGCTTCCACACACACCGACACTAAGACTTGCACAAACTGATGGAGAAGAAAGGAAAAAGGGGTTAGGCAAGGGTATATGCCCAGTTTTGGTTGGATGAGAGAAAGGTAGTGGTGCATTGCACCAATGGTGAAATAGATTTTAGGGAGAGTATGTTTATTTAATTAAAATCTAATTTATTTAAAAACTAATATTTGTAAGAATTAGAAAATCTAATATTATTTATGTACATGTATAAAAAGTGAGAACACTTTATTAGTCAAACTAAAAAAAACAAGCATTGACTTTATTAAATGAACATTTTAACTATGTGTTCTACCCAAAATTTTAACTAAAATGTTCAAAATCTTATTCATGGATGGACTGAAATTTAAAATCAAATTGCACATTATTTATCGACATAGACTATCTAAAATTAACTATATGTGTGAAATTTAACACTAAAAATTTTGCAATTATCAACATCCCTCACAATATTCCAGCACAACCCACTCCTCAGGTCTCTCCAACTCCTCAACATTTGCTTGTTCCTTCCATTTTTTTCTAGCAACATCACAGCTCAGCATCCACTTCATCTGGTGGATCATTTATTCCTCCTGAGCTTTACAAATTCCTTCAAGTTCAATTTGACAACTTGAATTCTTCTATGAGGGAGAAGTCTGCCAATTTTGAGCTCAGAATTCAAAGGCTAGAGAACACTGTGAATAGTCAATTTTTGAGACAACAAGAGATGGTTGAGCATGCTACAAGAAGATTCAACAGACTAGTTGGAACTTTGGGTGATGCTTCCACTCAACTACAGTGTCTTCAATTTGATTTGCAAGCTATAATTTCTAACATTCTTGAGCATACCCAATAAAGCATTCCAACTGGACAAGATGTTATGATTCAAGTGTCAAAATGTAGACTGTCCTTTGCACATTTTGTTGAAGATATGGAGCATATGAAGGCACATACAACTCATATTGATCAGAAGATTGCAGATCTCAGAACTGATTTTGAAAATATATGGCAGACAGGTAATGCTACTAGTTTATCAACTGCTGCTCCTCCCATGTCTCAAAGCTTTACTCAACTGCAAGCACATATTTCAAATAATCTCCAGAAAATAGAGGAGACATTGCATACCAGAATAATTATGTGCAATTCTAGCTGAGGAATAATTTGGGTGCTTTGGAAGCACAAATGAAGACCATTGGGACAAGCTGCCTCTTCCTCCTTCGCCATCTCCATGATGCTCTCTTTCTTTTGATGATGTCAAAGGGGGAGAAGGGTGTAATGGGTGCTACTTTGGTTCTGTTTGATGATTTAAACATTGAATGTTATGTTTGCTCATTTTGGGATTTGAATATTGAATGGTATGTTTGCTTTTGATGTGATGTGAATTTGTGATGTAATTGTCATTTTTGTATGCAATGGAATGATGTACATGATTGCATTAAAACATCCTGTTTGAGTAGACAAAAATGATCAATGAATCATAGTTGCCATCATCAAAAAAGGGGAAATTGTTGGATCTCTTGTTTTGATGATGTTTAACTATGATCCATACAAATGTAAATATGTTGCATCAATCATATCTAACATTATTTTCCATGTTTAGTTGACAAAAATGTTGATATGATGGCAGTGGTGTCGACACAGTTCTGATAGTTTGTCGACACATCATTCAATCCCATAGCAAATGATCTTGAAAGTATGCCAGTTGTGTCGACACAGGTTCATCATGTGTCGACCCATCATTATTTCACAAAAGTTTTTTCCAAAGCTAAAAGTGCTAGTGGTGTCGACAGATGTTCAGTGGTGTCGACACATCACATGCATCCAGTAAGCAGTGAAGTGTGAAGGAGCCAGTGGTGTTGACACAAGTTGATTGTGTGTCGACACATCTTATGTATCTCGGAAGCAGTCAGAACTTAAGTGCCAATGGTGTCGACACAGGATGATTGTGTGTCGACACATCCTGTCCCTCCCAGAAGCTTGTTTTGCAGTCTCTGGCCAGGTGTGTCAACACAAGTGAACAGTGTGTCGACACAACTCATCAGTCAAAGCTGCCAGGACACAAAGCCAGGAACATAGGTCGACACATAACTCATGTTGTGTCGACACACTTCAACTATTTTTCCAGATCTGATTCTGAGGACACAGGGATGATTTTGGATGAAGGCTTTTGAGCAGAAATTTTTGTGCCCCCAAATTCCAAGGTATTTCGTGGGTACATGGGACTATAAATGCCCATCATCGACTCATCCTTGGGGACACATACACCTCAGTTTCCTCAACTCCCTGAAGAAGAAGGCGAAATCAGAGAGAGGCTTCATCCTAGAGAATTGCACCCAGAACTGAAGAATTGGGGAATCCAAGTAACTTGGAAACTGGCTAAGTGGATGTTGTATTATGTCATTTCTTTCATGGACTATATAGACTGTGGTATGTGGAATAAAATGCTGATAGAATAAGAGTTATTTAATTTTTGCTACATTATTCTTTTCTATTTGTGTATATCACAGCCCATATGTCTATCGTTGGGGTTTTCTCCCCTGTAGCGACTTGCTCTCATCCGTGTGGGTTGGTATAACCGTACCGGGTGGAAGTGGGTCATTACAGAGATGGTATTAGACCTACAGGGTTGAGATTATACATGAATAGCCATCAACTAATTCACATCTCTAAGTGTTTGTAGTAGATAGCCAGATCCATGGAATGATTAAAATAGGACTAGAAAAGTGATAAGATGAATGCATGATAATATGCTAAGTGTAGTAATAAAAGTAGCTTCACTTTATGTTTATTTTGTAGGCAATGGCTGGAAGACCCCGTTGTTCGAGTGTACCTATTCAAGATGAGGAGTCAAGGAGGACTACAAGTGAGCAGCAGAGAGTACCAGCACCTCAGGGACCACCAGCGCCACACCTGCCACCGTTGGTTGACTACGACACATTCATGCAAGGGCTTGTACATGTGATGTAGACTCAGGCGCAGACGTAGGCAAGACGTAGCTTCAGGCTTAGGTTCTGGCACCAGCTCAGCAGGACCATGGTGTAGGAGGTGTATCGGTCATGGGGAGGTTCAAGTGGATGGCTCTGCCTTCTTTTAAGGGGGAGAGTAAGCCATTAGTTCAGAGAGTTGGCTTAGAGAGATCGAGAAGATATTCAGAGCTATCAGGTGTGCAGAGGATGACAAGGTGAGCTTGGCGACGTATATGCTTCAGGAGCGAGCAGATGTGTGGTGGTCTTCTGTTCTTCACACGCAGTTTGAGGTTCTGGAGTTAGGGGTGACTAGGGAAGAGTTCATGAGGTTGTTTGAGGCCAAGTATGTTCCCGAGAATTATCCAGGAAAAGATGGAGCAGTAATTCTTGGCGTTGACTCAAGGCTCAATGTCAGTTTTGGAGTATGAGGCTAGGTTCGCGGAGTTGTCGAGGTTCACACTGCACATAGTTGCTGATGAGAGGTGTAAGATGAAGAAGTTTGTGATGGGGCTTAGACCATCATTAAGAGCCAGACTTATAGCGTTTGACCATAAGACTATGGATGTGGATCTTAGTGCGACATGCTGGCAGGAGAGTGAGATGGAATTGTACCAGGAAGAGAAGAAGGCTAGGTTGAAGAGGTTGCCAGAACCATTCCAGTTGCAGAACAGGAAGATGAAGAAGCTCATGGAAGATGAAAAACCAGCAAAGTCAGTAGCTTCTACAAGCAACGAGAAGCTCGAGTGTGTGCACTGCGGCAAGCATCATAGAGGAGACTTGTGTTGGACAAAGTCAAGAAGATGTCTCAAGTGTGGCAGCAAAGATCATCGGATTAGATAGTGTCCGAACCTGAAGAAGTTCGTTCCACGAGATGTTCCAACAACAACAAAGAAGTCAGCAACCAGACAAGAAGCACCTGCCAGAGTGTATGCATTGACTAGAAATGACGTCGACGACGTCACCACAGGAATTTGATCTGATCTTCGAGGACGAAGATCATTTTAAGGGGGAGAGGGTGTGAGGCTCCCGAATTTTGTGCATTTAATATTGTTTATTTTGTGCATGTAATATCTTTAACATTGTGCATATTAGGAGTATTTACTTATGTGCAAATAGCATTTAGTTACTGTTGTACATATTGTAAGTATTTATGCTGTGTATTATGTTGTGTATGGAAGTCACTGGATATTTTGATTTTCTGGCCGAAATTCTCCTAACGTCAACATCCATTGACATTAAGGGTGAGTCAATGACAAGCTTTGTGCCGTTTACTGTCCGACTAGAAAATCCTGACGTCAACATCGATTGATGTTGACTTCTGGTCAACGGCAGTAAACTGGACGTTACTTCTCTGGATGCATTTGGATTTCAGATTTGAAACAGAAGCATTTCTTCTGGGTTCTTGATTAGGAAACGTATCTAACAGTGGGATGACCTAACCCTAAGCATACTCCGACCCTTTAGCCTATAAACTTAGTGTTCTCAACGAGATTAGGTCTTTTTGGTTGAGAGGAAAACCTAGGGCTCGTTTGTGAGAAAACATAATCTTTAGAGAGCTCGATCTGGCGTTTGGGTGATCTTTCCGGTGATCTTCTCTGACTGGGAGCTGCACCTTGGATGGAGGAATCATTCCCAACTCTGGTGAATGATCTACATCAACAGGAAGATCAGATCTAGGAGGAGAACCTTACCTTTTTGGCATTGGCCGAGGAGGGCTTCTTTGACCAAATCATCCCTTTATAAATTTATTCGCAGGCAAGTGACTTATTCGTTCACTCCATAGACTTGTCTTCTAGGGTTTTAATAATTGTACGGATTTTTATTTAATTCCTAGACCCTCAAAATTCTATGTTTTTTCTGTTTCGGTTTGCACTGTATGCAGACAGGAGATAGACGCCACTTTGTTGCCGTCAAGTTCCTGGATAAACGGCAGTCGATGGTGTTGTTAAACCTTGGTGGCGTCCAACCTGTCATGTCCCGAGAATTACGCAGCGGATATTTAATGCGGAATAATTTGAGACGTTATCTCGAGACGTAAACAATCGGTAAATAAGCCTCTAGCTAGCACACACTAAGTGTTTAACAACACAACATCATCATAGGGCCCAAATGTTGAACTCAATATAAATTGCATTCAAATCTCAACTTATTGTATTCAAAATGGAAACTAATATAGGACTAAGACTCAATAAAAGGGAAATTACATAATACCTCACTTCCTACTACATTGTTCTAACACTCAAAATAAACTAACTATAGATAGACTCATAATTGGAACGCTCATCACTCGGACGCATTCCCATCCTCGACTTGCTCTTCCTCTTGAACTTCATAGTCACCTAGATTGGGTAAAAGTAGGGGATGAGCAAACTAGCCCAGTAGGATATATATCTCAATGTGCGGGAAATGATATAAGTGATTAGCAGTTTAGAACTAGGTAAGCACGATGGTTGTCATGATATACATGTACGAATAAAACTCATTAAAACACGATACATGAAACAAGCTAGATAGAGTGATCATGATAGAACAAGATCTAGAAGGATATAACAAGATAGAACGAGCAATATTTCACTTTGTACAAGAACGCAAGATTTCACTTGGTGTCAATAGTTTTCAAGAATGCAAGATATCACTAGTTGCATTAAATGCAGGATGGCCATATCATGCAAGCAAGCAAGCATGCACGAGCATGATCATGTAACACTAATCAGGCACGTAGACACTAATGTACACCAAGAAAAGATCCATCAAGAATGTACACTAGGACACGTGTATGTGGTTATTGTATCTATCATTCAACACGCACGCACGACTCCCAGCGCAGATGCAACGCTAGTAATCATTATACCCCATGGTTAACAGTATATTTATGACTCTCCGTCGTTGGGGCTAGACTGGAGCCCTTGGACACTCGCCGTGCCCGGTCAGCATCTCACTTAAAATTTAAATGTAGATACCCACAGTCATTAATAATGGCCAATAATAGTTTCAATAAGTAAGCATGTGTAATGTCATGTTCATGATGATGCTGAGAACAAGTAATAAATAATGGAACATGATTTCATGATAACAATGGTCAATAGATAAATGTGGCAGCATAACGGTACGATTTATAATTTAGTTCAATCTTTACATTAATGGCTTTATTCTAGATTGTAAATCACACTCGCGAGAACAAGAAGAGAAAGGAAGTGCACGCTATCTCCAGGGAACATCAATGGTACAACCAACTCATCAGCCATGTGGGAATCCATAGTCAGTGGAGATTTACGGAGGCCTTAGACAACAGGTCACTAGTCTACCGACTCGGAACGACCAGTAGAGAGCTTCCAAATTCCCAAGAAAGGGCTGCCTAGACGTGTAAGTGTGTACTGATGTACGCGTGTCTCAATCCACAAACCATCGGTTTTAAACTTGCAGAAAACACTTAACAATATGACATGGAATAAAACTATGCACTTTAACTAATCATGGATTGCAAGATTTTATGATAACAATTTTCATTTAAACATTGTAGACCAGTAGGAAGATTAAATCATAAGTAGCATGAATGATCACGTCATTACGAAAGCAATTAGAATAGTATTCGTGTAATTAAAGCTTGTTAAATGGGTTGACCACTTTTAAGCCATTAAAATAACCATCATGCAATGATCAGACCTAAGACATGTGAATTACACACTAAATATCATATTTAAATAGACCTCAGGTATAACGGTAAGATTTGCAAGAAAATAAGTGGTTTCATGTAAAAATATTGAGATCGCGACGGACACTTGTAAAGGTCGTGACGGGGTCAGATTAGAACGCGACAAGGGGATGTGAAGAACGTGACAAGGCAGTCAGAACAGGCAGAGAGATAGCGATGGGGCGCTCGTCGCATTCAGAACGTGACGGGTTTGTTGTCGCGACAAGACCTCAGAACGTGGCCTATCGGGCCGTCACGTTCACAGGGTCTGCGCCTGAATCCGATAGAGAAAGGACAATGCTTCGGATTGCGGACCAGACTTTCTCTATTTTGACATAGGGTTGTTCTAAAATTAAGAACAAATTGTACAGTGCATGAAAAATCACAAAACTAGTTTTAACCCAACCTAGACATGCAAGGGTGCTTCCAGTAAATCGGAATTAGAAAACAAGGATGGTTTCGATAGGCTTTAATCAAGTCAAACACAAATGTAAAACCAAGTGCAACCTGAAAACGTAGTATCATGCAGTGACCCTCTTACCATGCTTATAACTCTCTAACTATTGACATTTAGACACAACATTCAACATAAGACATGACTATGACAACTAGTAGAAAAACTTTCATGTTGTGGGTTTGCTCTAATTCGGTCTTGAATCATATGCAATATATAAAGAACGGGAAAAGCCCTAACAGTGCGCGACTTCGGAAAAATGCTTATAATTGAAAATATACTCATTGAAATTCGATGAAACCAGTGGGAAACGAAAGTTAACTTGATTCTCTACACATTGGTATAGGATATGTTAAGGTTTGGCCCGAGAAAACCTACCTTTCTGGGTTGAAGAATTCCCATTTTTCCCGAAAACCCGTGTTCAGACGACTTGGAGGAAAATGCCTAATACTCCGTGTATACTGCATGGAATTTGGGCATTCCACTTGGGTTAGAATGTAGACTCGACCCTCTTTCTAGGGGTATAGGCCTTCAAGGTTTGGTTATGTTTTGACTCACCTTTGGTCGACTTCAATTGGACAGTTTGTGCAGGTCGCAGTAGACGAGAAGGGGAAGAAGAATGGCTTGGTGTGGACGATCTCCTACTCCCTAGCCGCCAAGAACTCTTCCACACGACCCCAACAAGATGTAAACTCATCCCCAAGGGTTTGGTGAAGAGTATTTAAGCATCCATGGTATTTAGGAGTCCTATTGTAACTACGAAAGAAGAGTTGCAGTTTTGACATACTAGTTTCCTATTTTGAGGATTTCTTCCTCCATTTGAGTGTGTGAGGCTTTAGGAAACTCCCACCATAGTTATGCACGAATTGGGTTGCCAAGAATGCAAGATCTCTTCCAATTCAACTCTAATTACCTCTTTCTAATTTCAGCTTAATTAAAGTTGCGAATTTCTATGCATTTTCTTGCTTCATTTGATTTTTGGGCCATATGTGGTCCATTGGCCCAATTAAGATATTGGGTCATTAACATATAATTTTAGAAGTCTTTCCAACTTTTTTATTTAATTTATGATTGCGTCGTATTTCCATGTTAACGATTTTCCGACTTGTTTCCAATTTTGGATAATCGGTCACAATAACTCTTAAACCTATCCCAAATTATTTTTATTGACCCAAATTGCTTGATGGGTCATTAGAAGATATCATTTGAAGTCCATTTATGATTTTTATTTAATTGTATGACTCATCCAAGTACGTGTGATAATGATTTTTCGATTTATTTATGAATCACGATAATAAGTCGCAAAACACTTTAAACTTGGCTAATCCGATTTTTCATGGCACACGTTTCCTTGTGGAACATTTAGTAAAAATGTTTGGGGTTGATTTATAATTTTTACGGATTTTTTCAATATGCTTTAGCACATACGATAATGATTTGTATGATTTAAATACTTTGATATTATGGAAATTATTTATTTGAATTTTTATATAGTTAAATTTCGGGGTGCTACACCCTCCCCCACTTAAGAGAATTTGGTCCTAAAATTCATGTATAGAAAGTTATTGTACAAGTGAGGTGTACTTACTTGTGAATAGCTCTGTGTATCTTTTGCGCATTGCTTCCTCGATTTCCCACATGTCATCTTCATCCATGCGTTGATTCCATCTAACCCTTACCAGTGGGATGATCTTGTTCCTTAATTGGCGCAGTTCCCGGTCCACGATCTTCATTGCCTTCTCTTGATATGTTCCGTCTTTGTTGAATTCCAGGAGCTCATATTCTATGATATGCCACGGATCCCGTACGTACTTTTTCAACATGGATATGTGGAACACATTGTGTGTTCCATCCATTTGTGGTGGTAAAGCGACACGATATGCCACCTCGCCGATTCTTTCAAGGATTTCGAAAGGCCCGACAAACCTTGGTGACAACTTGCCTTTAATGCCAAAACGCCTGATCCCACGGCCTGGAGACACTTTTAAGAATACATGTTCCCCAACCTGAAACTCCAAGTCTCTTCTTCTATTATCTGCATATGCCTTTTGTCTTTGTTGTGCCACTGCCATTCTTTCTTTAATAAGCTTTACCTTCTCTGTGGTTTCCCTTATCATCTCTGGTCCTAGCATTTGTTTTTCGCCAACTTCATACCAGCATATCGGAGATCGGCAACTCCTGCCATAGAGTGCTTCAAATGGTGCCATTTGAATGCTAGCTTGATAGCTATTATTGTAGGCGAACTCCACGAGAGGTAAATGTTCGTGCCAGCTACCTCCAAAATCTAGGACACATGCTCTAAGCATATCTTCAATCACCTGGTTGGTTCTCTCCGTCACACCATCTGTCTATGGATGGAAAGCCGTGCTAAAGTTTAGTTTAGATCCCAAGGAATAGTGCAGTCCTTTCCAAAAGTGGGATGTAAACCTAGGGTCTCTATCAGACACGATAGACACCGATACTCCATGTAATCGGACTATTTCCTTCACATACAATGCAGCCAAAACATCTACTGACCACTTATTCTTCACTGGCAAGAAGTGAGCTGACTTAGTTAAGCGGTCGACTATAACCCAGATACCATCGAATCCACCTCTAGATTTGGGTAGTCCAAAGATAAAGTCCATCCCTACGCCTTTCCATTTCCATGCCGGGATTTCTAGGGGTCTGAGTTTACCTGTGGGTCGCAAGTGTTCCGCCTTGACCTTTTGACATGTTAAGCATCGGCCGACATATTCCGCCACCTCTCTCTTCATATTAGGCCACCAAAAGCTTCTTTTCAAATCTTGATACATTTTGGTAGTTCCAGGATGAATGGTATACCTGGTCTTGTGAGCCTCATCCATAATCATTTTATTTGTCTCTGCATGGTCGGGTACATAGACTCGATCCCGGAACAATATTCCTCCATCTTTAGTTAATGAGAAATCCAGCCTCTGGTCTAGATTATCCTTAATCTCCACAAGTACATGGTCATTATCTTGGAGTGTTGTGATGTCCTCCAATAGTGTAGGTTGTGCTCTAACACTAGCAACAAGGCATCCCTTCTCTTTGATGTCAGCATCAATAGTTAACTTGGCGAAGTCCTCTAATAACTTCCATTCGTCCACCATTAAACTTGACAATGTGATCATTGGCTTTCGACTTAGAGCATCTGCCACAGCATTTGCTTTTCATGGATGATATTGGATCGCGAAGTCGAAGTCTTCGAGATACTCCAACCACCTCTGCCGTCTCATATTCAAGTCCTGCTGAGAAAACAAATACTTCAAGCTTTTATGGTTAGAAAACACAATGAGTTTCTCACCAAATAGATAATGACGCCATATCTTCAAGGCGAAGACTATAGAAGCTAGCTCCAGATCATGCACATGATAATTGTCCTCATGCTTCTTCAATTGTCTGGACGCGTAGCATATAACTTTCCCATTTTGCATCAGCACACAACCTAGGCCGATCCCAGATGCATCGGTGTATACTTCAAAACTACCCCCAGCAACTGGTAGTGTCAGTACGGGTGCCGAGGTAAGGTGCTCTTTCAATGCCTTGAAACTTTCTTCACATTCATCAGTCCATGCAAATGGATTCTCCTTCCTGGTAAGTCTGGTCAATGGTACAGCTATGTTTGAGAAATCATTAATGAAGCGACGATAATAACCGGCTAAACCTGGAAAGCTCCTAATCTCCAACACAGTTGTAGGCCTTTCCCAGTTCTTTACCACCTCCAACTTAGATGAATCCACAGAGATTCCCTCCTTGGATATGATGTGACCAAGGAAAGACACTTCCTCAATCCAGAATTCACACTTACTAAGTTTAGCATAGAGTTGATTATCTCTGAGCACTTGCAGAGCAACCTTCAAGTGTTCCTCGTGTTCTTCTTTGGATTTGGAGTTGTCACGTCCTAATAAAAGGCTATTTATCAGAAGTGACAGAAAATAGGCACAAAAGGTAATAATTATTTATCCATTCATAACGTCATAAGCGGAAGTTTTATTACACAGATACTCCTCATAATAACTAAGAGAGGAGTAGATCAAAACAACTTAATTTATACATCTCATTTCACACTACTAAACAGAAACAGAAACGGGTTGGCTTGGCTTGAGACAGTCGGTCCACTCAGCACAGATGCCCTTAAACTTCACCCCCATCAGAGTTACCAGAAAAGAGTAGGAATAGTGAGCTAACTAGCTCAGTAGAATTCAAATCCATAATTCAAGGGTGATTACACGATAGCCAAGGAAAGGATAAATCGGATATCAAAGAGACAATACTAGATTTCAGAACAATACCTTGATACAATGACAGTAAAACTCAGATCATGTTCAAGTATATAGCTCAAGAATTGGTTCATATGTCAGTTACATAATACAGGAATCACGATGACCATTGTCAAAAATTATTTGCTACAATGCCAGACATCCCGTCGCCCTTTATCATTCCACGTGGTCCGAAAATGAATTTGGGTGCTCCTCCCAAGACTGGACCAGCTCTATTTGCACAGGCATATTAATCAGGGGGGTCCAAGGACCCAATAAATGTCATCATCATCAATTAATCATATCTCACATGGTGTTCAAGCATTTGAACTCTCAAGACATCAGGTTATATGAACTCAATTACCGAATACAGGAGAATGGACTTAACGGAGTACCATTCGTAGTTGACGACTTCAAGGATAATTCAATGGTGAGTAAGGTACTTCAAGTGGGTAATCTTTACAATAGAATGACATAAAATACCCAAGTAATTAAGGGGGTAACTTGGTAGGCTATTAGGATGAAGTTTAAGCAAGAGTTCTATCATGACAAGTTGCTGAAATACAAGGCAGGACAAGTGCTGTCGACAACCAGGAAGGGGCTGTCGACAGATGGCAACAGACAGAGCTCAGGTTTGCTGGCTCTGTGGGTATCTGTCGACAGCAACAAGAGGGTTGTCGACAAATACACACAGTCCAGAAATCTGGAGTTCTAGAAGACATGCACCTATCGACATCTTTGGGCTGGCTGTCGACAGGTAGCAGTAGAACTTCCAGAAATGATGTTTAAATCCATTCTAAACACCCTAATTATAGAACTTATAAACCAAGGCATGGTTTATATCAAATGGAAGAGTCTAATTGGAGTTCTTACAGTGGTTTATAAACTGAACAAGCGAGATGAAACAAGAGGTTTACAATTCAAGCTTGTCTAGCTAGAAACTAGACATAATGTAGTACTGGAAGCCTGATCTTGTTAGCGATGGTTTATTGGGAAGATTCCTACAAGATAAGCACTAAAACTCCAAGTGTTTCATGGATCTAAATCAAAGCTTAGAGTACCCAACAATTAAGTAAAAGTTCTCACATAGTTCTATAGATATTAAAACTTCTACATGACTCCAGATCATGAACAAAGATCAAAGGTAGAGGAAGAGGATAGGAATTGATTTCTAAAATAGAACCAAGTTGTTCATTTCTCAACAAGAGTAATTCTACCATGACTGGAAGGAAAATAGAGAATCACAAGTATAACAACTTATCTGTTCCTCACGAATTCCTTGTTACATATGGAGAACCAATAGAACCAGAGGGATATGAATCCTACCTTACTAAACTGATGAACTTGCTGGTATCCTTGATGAAGATCCTACACCCAGAAAGAGAAGTGTTTCCCCCCTTAACGTGGATGATGTGTCAGCTATGTTCACCTCAGTGTAGCAGTACAGTAGTAGCAACAAGAGCAGAAATGGAAGTGGTTGCAGGTGCAACGACAACAGCTCCCAGCGCAATTCCAGTAGTAACTCCACCAATAGCACCTCTAGTAGCAAGGAGCAAGAAAGACAAGAACAGGGCAAGAACAAAGGGTGTGGAAAGATGGTTTCGAAGCTTGGGGGAAGGTACTTATAACCCAAAGCTTCTCCATGCACAAAGGCACATCGGTTGCTCATGTGTCATGGTAAAAATCTTTTGATTCTTACCTTAACACGTAGCTCATGCAACTTTCATCTTGGTTACACGCAGGTAACCTTAATGATGGACCAACCCTTGGTGTAGTGGCTCTTTAAGAGCCTTAGACATATGCCACTGAAAATTCCTGGAAAATAGTTACCGTAATTGGCCCTCAAATCAGCTAGCCCAATGATTCCCATGTAAACCTATCTAAATAGTGTCCATTTGTGTTAAAACTTTAACCATAGTCTAATATGATGGTTTTACAAATTATGATGATTTTATTTTAATTTTTAGAATTTATTTCATAGTAGGTGAAAAATCACCCGGAAAATGGTCGCGTCGACTTAATCTCAAAATCCGAATGTCGAAAAATTTGGATATTTATATTTCTGAGATATCCACATTTTTATGGAAATTATGGTGTTCTCAGATTTCATTTTCGTTACCATTTTTCAGTGTCGCCCTGTGGGCGCGCGCACGTCCGACTACGATATTGGGGTAACGTTAGTTAATACTAATCATTCCCAAATATCAATTATTACAATTTATGACTAATGCTTAAGTCCAATAACTTTATTATTCATTTTTTCAACAAATAAAAATATTCGGGGTGTTACAACTCTCCCCCACTAAAAGAAATTTGGTCCTCCAAATTTAATTACATAAGTATAAGATTACTGACCTGGAAATAATTCAGGGTACTTGTTCTTCATGGCATCTTCCAATTTCCATGTTGCTTCTTCTTGTCCCCGCTTATTCCACTGAATTTTTAGTAAAGGAACTTCCTTATCCGAAGTTGCTTGATTTTTCGATCGAGGATTTGTACTGGTCTTTCTTATATGCCAAATTCCTTGTACATCCAGATCTTGATATCCAATAATATGTTCCAGATCATATACATACTTCTTAACATTGAAACATGAAAGATATCATGTACATTGGATAATTGTGGTGGAAGTGCCAGTTGGTATGTCATTTCACCAACTCTCTTAATATTTCAAAAGGTCCAATGTATCTTGGACTCAATTTTCCCTTGAAACCAAATCTTTTGATTCCTCTCCGGGGTGATACTTTAAGAAACACATGTTCCCCTTGCTGAAATTCTAACTCTCTTCTACGTCGATCGACATAGCTTTTCTGTCGATCTTGAGCAGCTTTCATCCGATCTTGTACCAACTTGATAACTTATGTCGTCTCTTGGATCATTTCTGGTCCAAGAATATGTGTTTCTTTTAGTTCTACCCAACATAATGGTGATCTACATTTCCGACCATACAAAGCTTCGAAAGGTGCCATTCGAATGGTAGACTGGTAGCTATTGTTATATGCAAATTCCATAATTGCTAGGTGAGTGTTCCAGTCATTTCCGAACTCTAATACACAAGCACGACACATATCCTCAACAATTTGATTCGCCCGTTCGGTCTGTCCATCTGTTTGAAGGTGAAATGCAGTACTAAATTTTAATTTAGTTCCCAAAGTATCTTGCAACTCTCTCAAAAATGCAAAGTAAATCTTGCATCTCGGTCAGAAACTATGTTCTTTGGAATTCCATGCAACCGTACAATTTCCTTCATATACAGTGCTGCCAAAATATGAACAGACCATCTTGTCTTTATTGCTAAGAAATGAGCTGATTTGGTAAGTTTGTCAATGATTACCCAAATAGCATCAAATCCACTCCGTGTTTTAGGTAATCTCACAATAAAATCCATACCAATGCTATCCCATTTCCACTCTGATATCTCAAGTGGTTTTAATTTTCCTGCAGGTTTCTGGTGTTCTGCCTTAATTTTCTGACATGCCAAACATTTTGCAATAAATTCCACAATATCTTTTTTCATGTTGCACCACCAGAAATGCTTCTTCAAATCCTGATACATTTTGACAGCTCCGGGGTGAATGGTGTAGTGAGACCGATGAGCTTCTCCTAAGATCTGTTTCTTGATTTCGAGATTATCCGGTACACACAATCTGTCCCGAAATCGAAGATTCCCATGAACATCTTCATTAAAATCAAGTTTCGAAGCCATTTTTTCTCTGATTCCTACCAGTATAGGGTCATTGTCCTGTTGCTCATTAATTTGTTTCAGCAATCTGACTCCACTACCATATGGTTAATTACAACTTTTTTCTTGGGATTCAACCTTCAAGCTCAATGTAGAAAATTCCTCTAACAATTTCCATTCCCTTACTTGCAACTGAAATATCTTTGCTATAGGATTTCTACTGAGTGCGTCAGCCACAGTGTTTCCTTTTCCTGGATGGTATTCAATCTTGAAATCATAGCCTTTGATATATTCCATCCATCTCCTTTGTCTCATGTTCAGTTCTTTTTGTGAAAACAAATACTTGAGACTCTTATGATCAGAGTACACTATGAATTGGTTATCATATAGGTAGTGTCTCCAAAGCTTAAGAGCAAAGACCACAACGGCCAATTCTAAATCATGTACTGGGTAATTCCTCTCATGAGTCTTCAACTGTCTTAATGCATAGGCAATAACTCTTCCATCTTGCATTAATACATAACCCAGTCCAATGTTGGAAGCATCAGTATAAACCTCAAATAATTTTCCCTCTACCGGCAAAGCTAGAATTGGTGCAGAGACAGACATTCTTTTAACAATTGGAATGCTTCCTCACAATTCTCATTCCATATAAAACGCAGTTCCTTTTCTAGTCAACTGTGTAAGAGGTGAGGCAATTCTAGAAAAATCTTTGACAAATCGCCGGTAGTAACTGGCCATGCCAGAAAATTTCTTACTTCAGTGAGATTCTTAGGTTGCTCCCATTTCTGTATGGTTTCAATCTTTGAAGAGTCTACTGATAGACTTCTTTAGAAATAATATGTCCTAAGAACATCACTTCCTTCAACCAAATTCACACTTGCTAAACTTTACATATAACTTGTTGTCTCGTAACTATTGCAAAGTGATCCGTAGATGAGCTTCATACTCCTCCATACTTTTGGAGTAGATCAGTATATCATCAATGAATACAATCACAAACTGATCTAAATAAGACCTGAACACATCATTCATTAGACGTATAAATGCAGTTGGTGCGTTTGTCAATCCAAACGACATCACCACAAATTCATAATGTCCATATCTTGTTCGAAAAGCCGTTTTATGAATATCTGATTCTTGAATTTTAAGTTGATATCCAGACCTTAAATCAATCTTGGAGAAAAGTTGAGCTCCAGACAACTAATCAAATAAATCATCAATTCTCGGAAGTGGATACTTATTCTTTATAGTCAATTGATTTAACGTCGATAATCTATACACAACCGCATAGATCCATATTTCTTTTTAACAAACAGTACCGGAGCACCCCAAGGTGAGGTACTGGGTCTGATAAATCCCTTCTCTATCAATTCCAACAATTGCCTTTTTCGTTCTTTCAATTCTTCTATTGACATTCTGTACGGCGTTCTTGAGATAGGCGTAGCTCCTGGTACCAATTCAATTGAAAAATTAACCTCTCTATTAGGTGGTACGCCAGGTAGCTCTTCAGGGAAAATATCAAGAAATTCTCTTACTACCGGAATATCTTCCAATCCTACTATGTTCTGATTTAATAAGGTCACAGAAGCCAAATATCCTTGACAACCTTTCTGTACTAATTTACAAGCTTTCACTGCTGAAATTATTGGTATTCTTTTGGTTTGGGGTTTATCAAAAGTTATAGAATAATTTTCCTCTCCTAGGAAAGTCACTTGTCTCAATTGGCAGTCTAAGTTTGCATGGTATTTAGATACCCAATCAACCCCAAGGATTACATCATAATCCCACATTTCTAAACATATCAAATCACCATATAAATCATGTCCTTTGACAATGATCTGGCTAGTAGGGTAATATTCTTTAAGCTTTTTCACTTAAAGGAGTTGCAACCACAAGTTGTGTGGGTAAAGGGACTGACTTTACTTCCAAGAATTTAGCAAACTCATAGCTAATGAAATAGTGCGTAGCTCCAGAATCAAACAACACAAATGCAGGTTTTGAGTTCACTAACAGTGTACCTTCAATCAATCCGCCCTCCTGCGGGGATTCAGGTTCCATTTCCTGAATGGCTTGCAGTCTTCCTTGCTTTACTTGGGGGTTCTTATTTGTTGGTGCTGTCTCGGCCATTGGGTAGTCCGGGATTCGGTGTTGAGTGCTTCCACAACAGAAACATGCACCCAATTTACGCCAACAATTCTCAACCTTATGCCCGATACGATGGCAATGCTTACAAACATCCTTACTCCTACCAGAGCCTTGCCCACCTTCTTAGTAGTTTGCTGAACCTTCGGGGCATTCCCCGACTCATACTTCCTTTTTCGATCTGAAGACCCTTCTCCAGATTTCCCTCTAATCTTATCTATAGCTTCATTTGCAGCTTCTAGTGCCAAGGCTCTCTTAACCATTTCTGAATAAATAGTGATCAGGTGAGGAGTTAGCTGCATATAAAATTAGGACGCAGTCCGTTCATAAACCTTTTAACCTTCAATTTCTCTGTGGTTATAAGATACAGAGCATACTTTGACAACCGGGCAAATTGGGCCTCATACTCCGATACTGACATTCTTAGCTGCTTTAGACTAGCAAATTCATTTGCTTTCTTCTCCTGAACCACCTCAGAGAAATATTGCTCATTGAATAGTTCTACAAACTCTTCCCAACTAACTTGATTTGAATCCTCCAGAGTAGCTTCCACAGTTTCCCACCAAGCATGGGCATCACGATCTAACTGGAATGTAGTCAGATGAACCTTTTCTTCTTCCGTACACTTAATCATTCTGAGTATCCTTTCGGTATCTTTTATCCAATTCTCAGCTTCATCCGGATCCGTACTTCCTGCGAATCTCGGGGGGTCCAGGCTTCGGAAATCCTTATACAAGTTTGTCCCATTGTGACTGTTATTTTTGGCTACCACCTTCATTACTCGGGTTAGATCATGCATAGAACTCTCCATCTTCCTCCAATTAGCATCACCTCCGTCCATTACTAAATGGAGAAAGTAGCTGAAACATCCAATAATACACACATTAATTTTCACAATCATTCCAAGCTTACATCCATCACATACACCATTCAAATTCACAGAACACACCATCTCTATAAACAAGTCAAATATTTACATTACAATACATTCCCATGTATCCCCGAAATACCATAACCTTTTCCTTCCAAGTTGTCATACTTACAAAATTCCAACCCCCACTAACCTCTCACTCCATATACACATTGGAGTTAGGTATATACAACCAACATTTACACAAAAGGAGAGGTTTACAAAAAGAAGGACAAGTTTCCTAAGTCCTTTCTAGTTCTGGGTCAGGTCTATAACAGATTCTGTAGGTGGTGGCTGTTGTGCTTCTCTGGCTCCATGGTATAATTCCCTTGCTGCATCAGTTAAACCTTCCCAATACCTTTCAAACTGGTGAAGCAGCATATCTTTCCCCAGCCTGAGATTGTCCAACCTAAACATATAACTTGAGTCATGACATCCAGTCAAGCACCAGGATTGCCGGCAAAGAAAGCACCCGCAGTCAAATTAAGCACTTCTTCCTTAATTTTCATATGAGCTTCCTGCTGGGCTTGAGCATACAGCTCAATGTCTTGACGTAACATTTCTAGCGCTGCCACCATCCTATCTTGGGCATTCAAATCCATACTGAAACAAATATCAAGTTAAGCATTTATATAATTGCAAAGTCATGCTAACTAATACCAAATTTCTACCCCAACTCACTGGTTTCCCTAGGTTTATCGAACTAATGCTCTGATACCAAATTATCTGTTACGTCGTAATAAAAGGCTATTTATCAGAAGTGACAGAAAACAGGCACAAAAGGTAATAATTATTTGTCCATTCATAACGTCATAAGCGGAAGTTTTATTACACAGATACTCCTCATAATAACTAAGAGAGGAGTTGATCAAAACAACTTAATTTATACATCTCATTTCACACTACTAAACAGAAACAGAAACATGTTGGCTTTGCTTGACACGGTCGGTCCACTCAGCACACAAGCCCTTAAACTTCACCCCCATCTGGGTTACCTGAAAAGAGTAGGAAATAGTGAGCTAACTAGTTCAGTAGAATTCAAATCCATAATTCAAGGGTGATTACACGGTAGCCAAGGCAAGGATAAATCGGATATCAAAGAGACAATACCATATTTCAGAACAATAACTTGATACAATGACAGTAAAACTCAGGTCATGCTCAGGTATATTGCTCAAGAATTGGTTCATATGTCAGTTACATAATACAGGAATCATGATGACCATAGTCAAAAAGTATTTGATGCAATGCCAGACATCCCGACGCCCTTTATCATTCCACGTGGACCGAAAATGAATTTGGGTGCTCCTCCCAGGACTGGACCAGCCCTATTTGCACAGGCATATTAATCAAGGGTGTCCAAGGACCCAATAAATGTCATCATCATCAATTAATCATATCTCACATGGTGTTCAAGCATTTGAACTCTCAAGACATCAGGTTATATGAACTCAATTACCGAATATAGGAGAATGGACTCAACGGAGTACCATTCGTAGTTGACGACTTCAAGGATAATTCAATGGTGAGTAAGGTACTTCAAGTGGGTAATCTTTACAATAGAATGACATAAAATACCCAAGTAATTAAGGGGGTAACTTGGTAGGCTATTAGGATGATGTTTAAGCAAGAGTTCTATCATGAAAAGTTGCTGAAATACAAGGCAGGACAAGTGCTGTCGACAACTAGGAAGGGGCTGTCGACAGATGGCAACAGACATAGCTCAGGTTTGCTGGCTCTGTGGGTATCTGTCGACAGCAACAAGAGGGCTGTCGACAGATACACACAGTCCAAAAATCTGGAGTTCTGGAAGACATGCGCCTATCCACAGCTTTGGGCTGGTTGTCGACAAGTAGCAGTAGAACTTCTAGAAATGATGTTTAAATCTGTTCTAAACACCCTAATTATAGAACATATAAACCAAGGCATGGTTTATATCAAATGGAAGAGTCTAATTGGAGTTCTTATAGTGGTTTATAAACTGAACAAGCGAGATGAAACGAGAGGTTTACAATTCAAGCTTGTCTAGCTAGAAACTAGACATAATGTAGTACTAGAAGACTGATCTTGTTAGCAATGGTTTATTGGGAAGATTCCTACAAGATAAACACTAAAACTCCAAGTATTTCATGGATCTAAATCAAAGCTTGGAGTACCTAACAATTAAGTAAAAGTTCTCACATAGTTCTATAGATATTAAAACTTCTACATTACTCTAGATCATGAACAAAGATCAAAGGTAGAGAAGAGGATAGGAATTGATTTCTAAAATAGAACTAAGTTGTTCCTTTCCAAACAAGAGTAATTCTACCATGACTGGAAGGAAAACAGAGAGTCACAAGTATAACAACTTATCCGTTCCTCACGAATTCCTTGTTACATATGGAGAACTGAATAGAACCAGAGGAATATGAATCCTACCTTACAAAACAGATGAACTTGTAGGTATCCTTGATGAAGATCCTACACCCAGCAAGAGAAGTGTTTCCCCCCTTAACGTGGATGATGTGCCAGCTATGTTCACCTCAAGTGTAGCAGTTACAGTAGCAACAGGAGTAGAAATGGAAGTGGTTGCAGGTGCAACGGACAACAGCTCCCAGCAGCAATTCCAGTAGCTCCTCCAACAGCACCTCTAGTAGCAAGGAGCAAGAAAGACAAGAACAGGGCAAGAACAAAGGGTGTGGAAAGATGGTTTCAAAGCTTGGGGGAAGGTACTTATAACCCAAAGCTTCTCCATGCACAAAGGCACGTCGGTTGCCTATGTGTCATGGTAAAAATCTTTTGATTCTTACCTTAACACGTAGCTCATGCAACTTTCATCTTGGTTACACACAGGTAACCTTAATGATGGCCCAACCCTTGGTGTAGTGGCTCTTTAAGAGCCTTACACATATGCCACTGTAAATTTCAGGAAAATAGTTACCGTAATTGGCCATTAAATCAACTGGCCGAATGATCCCCATGTAAACCTATCCAAATAGTGTCCGTTTGTGTTAAAATTTCAACCATAGCCTAATATGATAGTTTTACAAATTATGGTGATTTTAATTTAATTTTTAGAATTTATTTTACAGTAGGTGAAAAATCACCTGGAAAATGGTCGCGTCGACTTAATCTCAAAATCCGAATGTCAAAAAATTCGTATATTTATATTTCTGAAATCTCCACATTTTTTTGGAAATTATGGTGTTCTCGGATTTCATTTTCGTTACCATTTTTCAGTGTCGCCCTGTGGGCCCTCGCACGTCCAAGTACGATACTAGGGTAACGTTAGTTAATACTAATCATTCCCAAATATCAATTATTATAATTTATGACTAATGCTTAAGTCCAATAACTTTATTATTCATGTTTTTCAAGAAATAAAAATATTCGGTGTGTTTCAGGAGTAAATAAGGATGTCGTCAACGAACACCACTATAAACTGGTCCAAGTATAGCCTATAAATATTGTTCATAAGTTGCATGAAAGCCGTTGGAGCATTTGTTAAACCAAATGGCATAACCACGAACTCATAGTGACCATATCTACTCCAGAATGCAGACTTGTGAATATCCTCCTCCTTTATTCTTAGTTGATGGTAGCCTGATCTTAGATCTATCTTGGAGAAATATTGTGCACCGGAGATCTGGTCAAACAGCTCGTCGATGTGGAGTAGTGGATACTTATTCTTTATTGTCAACTGGTTTAACTGACGGTAATTAATACATACCCTCATTGTCCCACCCTTCTTTCTGACAAATAGCACTGGCGCTCCCCACGGGGATGTGCTAGGCCTGATAAAACCTTGATCTAGCCATTCTTGGATCTGTCTTTTCAACTCCTGCAATTCAATAGGGGACATGCGATACAGAGATTTTGAAACAGGGGCGCCTCAGGGAGTAACTCAATGGTGAAGTTTACCTCCCACTCAGGTGGTATACTGGGTAATTCCTCTGGAAATACATCAGGATAGTCCCTGGCTATTGGAATGTCTTCTAGGGTTGGTTTCTTCTTTTCAGTTGCCAAGATGGAAACTAGGAAAGCATCACAACCCTGGTTGATCAGCTTAGAAGCCTTTAAGGAGGATATCAAGATAGGGTGTTTGTGATAACGGGTGCCAAGTAGCGATAGAGTTGGAAAGTTTGGTCTTTTAAAAGTGACCCTCCTATGGCGACAGTTTACATCGGCATCACATTCAATTAGCCAATCGACACCCAAAATGGCATCATAACCCTTCATGTCTAAACAGATAAGGTTGGCAGGGAGATTGTGTCCTCCAATTATAGTTTCACATTTCAGCAAGTAGTGAGTGAGTTCAGATTCTGAGCCTAGTGAAGAGGCTACATTGATCTTGGATTTCAAGGGTACAGGTTTGACAGGTAGAGTTGCAGCACATGTGGTGAAAACAAATGAATATGCAGCTCCAGCATCAATAAGCACAAATGCAGGTTGCGAGTGTATGAAAATGGTACCTTCCACCATACCCCCTTCCTCGGATAGGTCAACTTCTATGACAGCATTAAGGCGTCCCTGACGCCGTGGTACATTCTGAGCTCTACCTGGCTGGTCCTTCAGCATAGGACAATCAGGAATACGGTGGTCACGACCTCCGCATTTCAAGCACGCCCCGAGCTTTTTCCAGCTCAGTGCCCCGGTTTATCATAGAATTTACAGTTTTCAGCCAACTGCCTACCTTCCACTTTGACTCTCTCAGAGAAATACTTTCCCCAAAATATCTCCAGGAATCCGGCCCACTCCAGTTCGCCAACATTAGGCAGGTGGGCCGATGTGGCCTTCCGCCATGCTCGGGCATCCTTAGTGAACTGAAAAGTGGCCAGTACCACTTTTTCCCTATTAGTGCATTGCATGACTCGGAAGATCATTTCTATCTCCTCCTACAAGTTCTCTACTTCATCCGGATCAGGGGATCCAGAGAAATGAGGAGGGTTCAAACTCTTAAAATTGCGGTGCAGATCACCGGCTCCATTTATAACTGCAGCAGCCTGATTTCCAGCCTGAACCACATTTTGCAGGGCCCGAGTCAATCCAGCTACTGTTTCTTGCATACCTTGCCATTGGTTGCGAGCCATTGCAGTTGAGTGTAAGAGTTATGAGGGTTCCTGAGAAAAGGATGGAAACCAATTAATGTCTCTAGATACATTATAAAAGTCAATAGGTAGGAGTGTTTAATTCTTTCTAACATATTCCCAGTCACTACCCATTCTCACCAGGTACTATATTTAATTTCTATGACCTAGGTTCCATAGGTATCTCTTATTCCTGAGACATATATCCTATTTGGTATTCCTAGGCTCTGATACCACTAAACTGTCACATCCCGAGAGAATTACGCAGCGGATATTTAATGTGGAATAATTTGAGATGATATCTCGAGACGTGAACAGTGGGCAAATAAGCCTCTAGCTAGCACACACTAAGTGTTTAACAACACAACATCATCATAGGGCCCAAATGTTGAACTCAATATAAATTGCATTCAAATCTCAACTTATTGTATTCAAAATGGAAACTAAATAGGACTAAGACTCAATAAAAGGGAAATTACATAATACCTCACTTCCTACTACATTGTTCTAACACTCAAAATAAACTAACTATAGATAGACTCATAATTGGAACGCTCATCACTCGGACGCATTCCCATCCTCGACTTGCTCTTCCTCTTGAACTTCATAGTCACCTAGATTGGGTAAAAGTAGGGGATGAGCAAACTAGCCCAGTAGGATATATATCTCAATGTGCGGGAAATGATATAGTGATTAGCAGTTTAGAACTAGGTAAGCACGATGGTTGTCATGATATACATGTACGAATAAAACTCATTAAAACACGATACATGAACAAGCTAGATAGAGTGATCATGATAGAACAAGATCTAGAAGGATATAACAAGATAGAACGAGCAATATTTCACTTTGTACAAGAACGCAAGATTTCACTTGGTGTCAATAGTTTTCAAGAATGCAAGATATCACTAGTTGCATTAAATGCAGGATGGCCATATCACGCAAGCAAGCAAGCATGCACGAGCATGATCATGTAACACTAATCAGGCACGTAGACACTATGTACACCAAGAAAAGATCCATCAAGAATGTACACTAGGACACGTGTATGTGGTTATTGTATCTATCATTCAACACGCACGCACGACTCCCAGCGCAGATGCAACGCCAGTAATCATTATACCCCATGGTTAACAGTATATTTATGACTATCCATCAGTGGGGCTAGACTGGAGCCCTTGGACACTCTCTGTGCCCGGTCAGCATCTCACTTAAATTTTAAATGTAAATACCCACAGTCATTAATATGCCAATAATAGTTTCAATAAGTAAGCATGTGTAATGTCATGTTCATGATGATGCTGAGAACAAGTAATAAGTAATTGAACATGATTTCATGATAACAATGGTCAATAGATAAATTTGGCAGCATAACGGTATGATTTATAATTTAGTTCAATTTTTACATTAATGGCTTTAGTCTAGATTGTAAATCACACTCGCGAGAATAGGAAGAGAAAGGAAGTGCACGCTATCTCCAGGGAACTTCAATGGTACAACCAACTGGTCGGCCATGTGGGAATCCATGGTCAGAGGAGATTTACGGAGGCCTTGGAGAACAGGTCACTACTCTACCGACTCAAAACGATCGGTAGAGAGCTTCCAAATTCTCAAGAAAGGGCTGCCTAGACGTGTAAGTGTGTAGTGATGTACGCGTGTCTCAATCCACAAACCATCGATTTTAAACTCGCGGAAAAACATTAACAATATGACATGGAATAAAAATATGTGCTTTAACTAATCATGGTTTGCAAGATTAAGATAACAATTATCATTTAAACATGGGAGACCAATAGGAGGATTAAATCATAAGTAGCATGAATGATCACGTCATTACGAAAGCAATTAGAATAGTATTCATGTAATTAAAGCTTTTTAAATGGGTTGACCACTTTTAAGCCATTAAAATAACCATCATGCAATGATCAGACCTAAGACATGTGAATTACACACTAAATATCATATTTAAATAGACCTCAGGTATAGCGGTAAGATTTGCAATAAAATAAGTGGTTTCATGTAAAAACCCTGAGATCGCGACGGACACTTGTAAAGGTCGTGACGGGGTCAGATCAGAACGCGACAAGGGGATGTGAAGAACGCGACAAGGCAGTCAGAACAGGCAGAGAGATAGCGACGGGGCGCTCGTCGCATTCAGAACGCGACGGGTTTTCTATCGCGACAAGACCTCAGAATGCGGCCTATCGGGCCATCGCGTTCACAGGGTCTGCACCTGAATCCGACAGAGAAAGGACAATGCTTTGGATTGCGGACCAGACTTTCCATATTTTGACACAGGGTTGTTCTAAAATTAAGAACAAATTGTACAGTGTATGAAAAATCACGAAACTTGTTTAAACCAACCTAGACATGCAAGGGTGCTTCCAGTAAATCGGAATTAGAAAACAAGGATGGTTTCAACAGGCTTTAATCAAGTCAAACACAAACGTAAAACCAAGTGCAACCTGAAAACGTAGTATCATGCAGTGACCCTCTTACCATGCTTATAACTCTCTAACTATTGACATTTAGACAAACATTTCAACATAATACATGACTAGGACAACTAGTAGAAAAACGTTCATGTTGTGGGTTTGCTCTAATTCGGTCTTGAATCACATGCAACATATAAAGAACGGGAAAAGCCCTAATAGTGCGCGACTTTGGAAAAACGCTTATAATTCAAAATATACTCATTGAAATTTGATTGAAACCAGTGGGAAACGAAAGTTAACTTGATGATCTACACATTGGTATAGGATATGTTAAGGTTTGGCTCGAGAAAACCTACCTTCTGGGTTGAAGAAGTCCCATTTTTCCAGAAAACCCGTGTTCAGACCACTTGGAGAATACGCCTAATACTCCATGTATACTGCATGGAATTTGGGCATTCAACTTGGGTTAGAATGTAGACTCGACCCTCTTTCTAGGGGTATAGGCCTAGCAAGGTTTGGTTATGTTTTGACTCACCTTTGGTCGACTTCAAGTGGACGATTTGTGCAGGTCGCTGCAGACGAGAAGGGGAAGAAGAACGGCTTGGTGTGGACAATCTCCTGCTCCCCAGCCGCCAAGAACTCCTCCACACAACCCCAACAAGATGTAAACTCGTCTCCAAGGGTTTGGTGAAGAGTATTTAAGCATCCATGGTGTTTAGGAGTCCTATTGTAACTTGGAAAGAAAAGTTGCGGTTTTGACATACTAGTTTCCTATTTTGAGGATTTCTTCCTCCATTTGAGTGTGTGAGGCTTTAGGAAACCTCCCACCATAGTTAAGCATGAATTGGGTTGCCAAGAATGCAAGATCTCTTCCCAATTCAACTCTAATTACCTCTTTCTAATTTCAGCTTAATTAAAGTTACGAATTTCTATGCATTTTCTTGCTTCATTTGATTTTTAGGCCATATGTGGTCCATTGGCCCAATTATGATATTGGGTCATTAATATATAATGTTAGAAGTCTTTCCGATATTTTTATTTAATTTATGATTGCGTTGTATTTCTGTGTTAACGATTTTCGGACTTGTTTCCTATTTTGGATAATGGGTCACAATAACTCTTAAACCTATCCCAAAAAATTTTATTGACCCAACTTTCTTGATGGGTCATTAGAAGATTATTTGAAGTCCGTTTATGATTTTTATTTAATTTTCTGACTCATCCAAGTACGTGTGATAATGATTTTTTGACTTTTTTATGAATCACGATAATAAGTCATAAAACACTTTAACTTGGCTAATCCGATTTTTCTTGGCACAAATTTCCTTGTGGAACATTTAGTAATAATGTTTGGGGTTGATTTATAATTTTTACGGATTTTTCCAATGTGTTTTAGCACATACGATAATGATTCGTATGTTTTAAATACATTGATATTATGGAAATTATTTATTTCCATTTATTTGAATTTTTATATAGTTAAAATTTCCGGGGTGCTACACAACCCCTAGACGTCAAGATCCTGTGGCTTTTCTGAATATTGGTTTGATCTCTGTGATGTGATTTTCGAGAAAAGTGAATATATGTATGTGTTTAGAAAAATCATGTCTTGTTTAATATGTTCATTTGAGCAACCCATGAAATCATGATTATTATCTGATATTATCTGTTATTTATAGAATTTCTATTATGGAGATAATGAGCATGTTATGATAGATTTAAATACAGAATAACTATAGATGGTGCATGTTATTGTCTTAGAAATTTTCCACGAAGTTAGGGCCACTGTGTGTATGTTTTAGATCTGTTAGAATAGATGGTTCACTATCTACCATGCTTAAGTTGAAATATCTTGTAATTTGCCTGAAATCTCTGTTTAATATTAAAAATAGTTTGACTGCTCCAAAAATTGTGAAAATTACAGAGCTATTATGTTCTAAAGCTTTCTGTACCACATTTTAAGAATAGATTTCACTTATGTGTGTGAAAATGTGATTAGCATCATGATTAGGTTCTGTCAGCTACTGTGTATGATTGAATTGAAAATCTGAATGTGATAAGTTTAAGTTCCATGATATATGTGTGTGCATATGCATGGGAAGTGAGAGAACAAGTGGCATGTGTGTGTGTGTAGTGTATTAATGTGACAAGACAAATAAATGTGTGCCAATATGATACTGCCACCCTAGATTGCTTGGAGCTGTACTATAGTAGTGCCCCTACGGGAAAGCTCAATTGTGTTACATGACGAGGCAAAGGGTCTTGTGAAATTCTGGAGGTGGACAAGTTCCACTAGTAATGGTGGGGAGGGCTTCCCCCGGTTCTGCAGTGACCTAGACTTGATCACTTTGTCTGGTGATTAAGTACGTGTATGTCTACGTGTATGTGATAAGTGATCTCTCTAGTGGTGGTTGTTGCCCATTGACGAGCCCAGAGGGGGGGTGAATGGGTCTTTTTATGAAATTATATAGACTAAACCTGTACGTAAAATTTCACACAAAGACGTTCTTCGAAATAGGTTAATGAAGGTTAGTATAAATAATAAACTCATAAGAAATCAATCACACAATGCAAGGAATTATCCTAGTTCGGATCTCCTTTCCTTAGGAGTCCTACGTCCAGTCCCTGAGCAACACTTAGGATTCCACTAACTAGCTAGGGTACAGTCCCCCTATGGACAATACAACAACCAGCTCAGATGGTCTTCCTTCACAACCGAAGGGAACTACAACACCCTGGATACCCCACCAGGTCTTCCTTCACACACGAAAGGAACAACACAGAAAAGATGAGCAATGAAATCAAGCCCCTAGATCAAGCTTTAACAAGCAACGATCTGAAGCAGAAATAGCTCTGAGAGAAGGAGATCTACACAATGGTCTCTCTCAGAACTACACAGTCTCTCTTTCAAGATTTTTATTGCAACACAGAGAGCTAAAGAGCTTGAGACAGATCAGGAATGAGATTCTTGGCTCTTGGAATCTCACGGAAGATTTGAGTTGCTAAGACTTGCTTAAAGTATTCGTTGGTAACTCTCACTACTTCCTTCTGGAGCTACTATGTTGTATTTATATCTCCAATTTGAAATGTATTCATTGAAGTAATCGTTGTCTCTAGCTTTGGTAGGCGTTAGCCTGTTTGATATTGGAAGCTTCTAGTCAACAGTCTTTCATCCATTTGTGTACGCAAAGAGATAGGATCTTCTGGCGTCTATATGGTCCAACGTTGTATGAAAAAATGTCTTTAGGGCCCTGCATACATTAAATGCTAGAACAGTAGAAAGCTAGGCTGTCTCTTGTTGTCAGTAAACGTTGATGTGAATATTCACCAAAATAGTAATGCCATTTTGCTATATCTAAAAGATGCATAGTACACAGGATAATGGATGTTATCGTCTGCATGCATGTAGAGATATGTTCAGTCTACATTAAATGCAAAGGTGTCAGAAGGATATGCGTGACGACTTTGACGATTCAATGTTTTGACCAGTAGAAAATCATTTTGCATAAGAAGTCAATATATTTATGACTTAAGGAATCGTTATGATCAGCTAAATCGTTGTAAGACATAACCAAATTGTTAAGTTCACTGAAGAAATCATTGTGGAGAGCAAATCGTTGTGTTCAATGAGGAAATCGATGCGCGAAGCAAATCGTTATGAGCTTTCAAGAAATCGTTCCGCAAGGCGAATTGTTATGAGCTCTAAAGAAATCATTGCGTGAAGCAAATCATTATGAGCTCTAAAGAAATCGTTGCGCGAGGCAAATCGTTATGAGCTCTAAAGAAATCGTTGCGCGAAGTAAATCGTTATGAGCTCTAAAGAAATCGTTGCGCGAAGCAAATCGTTATGAGCTCTAAAGAAATCGTTGTGCGAAGCAAATCATTATGAGCTCTAAAGAAATCGTTGCGTGAAGTAAATCGTTATGAGCTCTAAAGAAATCGTTGCGAGAGGCGAATTGTTATGAGCTCTAAAGGAATCATTGCGTGAAGCAAATCATTATGAGCTCTAAAGAAATCGTTGCACAAGGCGAATTGTTATGAGCTCTAAAGAAATCATTGCGTGAAGGAAATCATTATGAGCTCTAAAGAAATCGTTGCGCAAGGCAAATCGTTATGAGCTCTAAAGAAATCGTTGCACGAGGAAAATCGTTATGAGCTCTAAAGAAATCGTTGCGCAAGGCAAATCGTTATGAGCTCTAAAGAAATCGTTGCACGAGGAAAATCGTTATGAGCTCTAAAGAAATCGTTGCGCGAAGCAAATCGTTATGAGCTCTAAAGAAAACGTTGTGATGAGCAAATCGTTACGATGACTAAAGAAATCGTTGCGATGAGCAAATCGTTACGATGACTAAAGAAATCGTTACGATGAGCAAATCGTTACAATAACGATTCCTGATTAACTTTAAATATTGTTTCAGATTATGAAGAAATCGTTAAAGTACTTAAGAAATTGTTATGATGAGATCTTTACAGTTTTACTGAAATTGTTGTAGCATAAGGAAAAGTCGATGTGGACTTAGAGAAATTTCATGTTGAACTTAATATTGCTTCAGAAGGGTAATACTTACCAATTTGCTTGATTTTCCTGTAGTATTTCCTGTGCTCAAGACTTATGAAATATGAGTTAGTAATCTTTGACATAGTTTTTTTAATCACCAAAATAAATATTAATTAAAATCACAGGAGGACAGACTGATCATCAATCTCCCCTTTTTGGTGATGACAAAACAAAAACTAAACTTATTAATAAGCATAAGTGACCTAACTTTGTATTTCTGAAAATGAAGGTTTTGTATGTCAGAAATGCGAAGGAAATTTCTCCCCCTTTTGTCATTAAGAAAAAAGATAAGCTTCGATAACGAAGAAGAGAAAAGATTGAAGAGCACCCAAACAACAATGTATTGATTAATTTTGAGGAGGTACAGGTAGATAATAAGCAGGAGACAAAAGGGAGGCAAAGCGCCTGATGACAGGGAGTGCCTGACGTTCCCGCTCTTCAAAGAAAGCTTGAAAGGCCCCAAACACAATTTGATAGGAGGGCCCCATGGTGGGAACCATCCTCTTGATATGAAGTTGCTTTTGATCTGAAATGAAATCCCCATATTTAGCACTGTCGAGGGCTATCTTGTAGGATAAGAAGGACCTAAAATGGAAAACCGAAGAAAGGCATCAATCTTGAGGGGATAGACAATCTGATGCGATCTAAGCTCCTTCTTTAAATCAAAGAAGACCTTGTATCGTTCGACCCCGGTCAGCTAGGAATACCGGATGAGGTGAAGAGAGTTGGCATCCAAAAATTCACTGGGAGTCAAAAGAGGTTGATTGGAGCTAGCCTGAGAAGCATTAAGGTCTTCTAGCTGCTGAGCAGACAAGGGATAGAGCTTCGTCCAATCAGCAGGAGACAGCCTGTCACATTCAGAGAGAATATGGGCCAAGATATCGGCCTTGATATGCCCCTGAAGATATTTCTTGAAGACAAATCTCGGAAAAGACATATCACTGCCATCTTGCACAAATAACCTAGCCATGACCCTTGCAGCTCGCTCAAAAATAAGTGTTCCCACAGAAGAATCCATAATCAAGGCATGGAGAGGGGGAAGGAACACTACATCGGGAATGACTAAGGTAGCAAAATCAACATGAAGGGATTCAGAATGAGCTGTGCTTGAACTGAGGGGCCCTGATGGCTTCACGGAATTGACCCAGCTGGGATTCAGGGATGCGATTAACATAGCAGTAGTTACAGTACATCTGATACTGCCGGATGAACTCCAAAATTTCCTTCTGAATAAATGGTCCAAAAAGATGTTTATGATGAATTTGGAACCATTTAGAGAGAGGGAGAGGAGTTTCTCTGGGAGGATACCTGGCGGCTTGAATCTGACGAAATTTACTGTATAGATCTTTGTTGCTCCGAGCCCACTGCTCTTCACGTTTGGCTTCAGTCAAGGAGAAAATTTTTGACTGTTGAGCCTTAGAGAGAGATGTGTAAGGAAAGATGGTGGTAAGATGATCAGAAAGATTTTGGAAGGGAAGGCCAAAAATGTGGGCAAAAACTACTTTTTGAAGATATTCTTCATAGATAAGTTTCTGCTTATTGGAGATAGAAAGGGAAAACCAAAGGGGAGGATAACAAGTTTCAGAGGAGACAGGATGGGTGAAAGTGAGTCCTCTTTTAGAGACAGGACTAGAAGAGCCTGTCCTGTGACTATGGGTGCCAACAGCCAGGACTGAACGAAGTATAGCTACCTCAAATTCATTCTTGATATCCTGGATTTCAACCTGAGAAGTTGGGCACCCTCAGGAATATTGGTAATAAAGGAAGGACGTGTAGGTGGATGGAAGATTGAGGCAGGAGTTATGGTAGGGAGAGCAGAGGGTCCTGAGGAGGAAGGACCAGAACAAGAAGAGGGTCCATCTGAAGATGATGCTGGAGGAATCTGAAGAGAAGATAAGGGAGGAGGAATAATGGTGGAAGAAACATGAGATGAATTAGATTGAGAAGGAAATGGTGTAGGAGAGGATATAGGTCTTGGACGGGGTCGTTTAAAGGTGGTTGGAGCTGGAGGTGCAGTGGATGAGGTAGGTAGAGAAGGAGAGGCTGGAGTGGGAAGAGTAGAAGTGGCAGGGGGCTCAGGAGCTACAGCCTGTCTTGCTCTTGCAGCTACAGGTTCCACTGGGATGAGAATCTCCTCTCCCGGTCCAGATGGCCCAGACCCTTGACTGATATTAGAATCTTCAATAGGCATACTCTCAGATGGCTGAACTGAAATACTTGGCCCTGATGGCCCTACTGGTGCCTCAATTAATGTCCCTGATGGCTGCTCCTCCTGTTCAACATCAATGGGCCCGGATGGCTCTGAAATACCTTCATTTTGACCTAGAGATCCACACTCTTGAGGGGAGGGCCTTGATGGCCTAGGAACTTTGCTTATAGTGCTCTGAGGGACAGAAGGGCGAGGAGTAGAATCTGTAGGTCCTACTGCCTTCAAAATCTCAGACACCATTACTTTCATAGTGCTCAATTCCTTATTGAACCATTTCATGGCATTACTTAATTGAGAAACATCATTGGACAATGATTCATGGCGCACAATAACAGAACTCACATCTGACTAAACTGAGGTCAAGATCTCACCTTGATCATCAACCTCTTCAAGATAGGCTTCAAGTTCACCTTCTTTTGAATTTTTCCTTGCTTTTTGTGAGCAATTTTCTTGCTTTTGCTTCTCCTTTCCTCTTGCTCCTCGACCTCTATATGAACTTCATTAGGCCTTTCATTTACAGGAGCATCTTCAGTTTGCTCCCCCTGTGATGCTGCTACCTCTTGCTCAATTTCTTGCTCCCCCTGAATGGGAGCCCCTCCTTCATCTCCTTCTTTCTCCCCCTGAATGGGAGCATCTTCATCATAATCTCTTCTGGAATAGTGGATGGCTCCTTCTGAATTGGGACGGCTGCCACAACCTCTTTTGCCCAACTTCCACCAGTTTCTGGAAACACTGGGGTGGAGTGAATGGAATTCAACACTTCTCGGAGCACAGATGCCACTGAGGAGGTGGGTAGAGAATCCTCTGGTCTTCTGACATAATCTTCCACTGACACTCTCCTTGAGCTACTGGAGTTTCCATAGAATCTTCTCTGACTGCAGCTACTTCCTGTGAAGCTCTAGACACTGTGGCTTCTTCTGCTTCTGGTTCTGCAACTTCTGATGGTCCTTCTAACTCTACTGCTGCTGCCTCTAGTTGGACGTCTTGGGGTTCCCCTATGATGGGTTCACCCTCAGCCACAGAGGTCTTGGTCCATACTCCGTTGACCACTGAAAAACCACTTTTTCTTTAATTTCTGGACCTAATTGCTTGGCCCATCTTTTCTACAATAGCTCTAGACACTTCTACTCCCAAATGCTTAAAGACTTTGGTGAGCAGATGAGCATAAGGTAGGGATACATTTGCTACTCTTGGTATCCCAGATTTGATCACGAACAAACTTCATCCTTCCATCATCACTTGGCCATGTTGATTCTTTGTTCTAAACGGCCCAATACATCATATCTGAGTCTGCCTTGGTGCAGGTGAAAAAGTAGCACTTCTAGGAACGAGTATCTGGCAGACTATAAAGTGTAGGAGACGGTTGAAAGCATTCAATTGATTTATGCCTATTTTCCATCTTTTAACGGAAATTAGGACCAATAATTCCTAGACCCTTGACCTGGGTGTCCACAGGTGGATTCCACTGTAACCGGTCGTGCTCACGCCAAACAAGGTCTTAGGAGATCATGATCAATCTTGATCGGGGTTCCTTTACTAAGGATGTCAGGGGACCCATCTCCTCAGATTCAAGCACACATAAAAACGCCTTCACGAGGTCTGGGTAGCTACCTCTAAAAAGGTCGAGATGACTGTCCACTGCATTCTGCTTACGGCGGCCACTATGCTGTGCATACTGTTCTTCTCAAGATTAGCAATATCCACTGCTTTATTGCCACAAAGCTTTGATTTCACAAACGTGAACCTCTCCTGCTGCTCAGGTGAGAGGTACTCAGCGCCGTAGCCCCCAAGACTGCCGGAAACGACGGACGCGACCATGGATTTGGGTGGGGTAGGTTTTCAGGAAGGAGGAAATGGTGACAGAAGTGAAATCCCTCAAGAAGTTCTTCGCGGGAAGAAGTGAGAAACTTCGAATTTGGCAGAGAGTCGATGTCGGAATCTTAGGGCATCGGCTCAGGCAACCAGACAAAGGAGGGAAAAAAAGGTAACGGTAGATGAATCGTTCCCACATCGATGTTAGAGTAAATAAATGAATACTTTATAAAAAAGTGAAGCGCCAAAAGGCGGGAGGAAACGACAAACAAATTTGACTTTTCAAACAGACTTTTCCAAGAGAGACCAAAAAGGTATGATAATTGAGTATATCTTTTGCTTAACTCCATCGAGAGAAAAATATCTTAAATTCTGAAAGTTTATATATCAGAATAAGTAGAAATCTTTTCACAAATTACACATGCCTAATTCCCTTCTAAGAGACGTGAATCTCTCTTCGGGTAAGGCTTTAGTCAAGATATCTTCTAACTGACTATTTGTATCAATAAAAGATATTTCTAAATTACCATTAGCTACATGATCTCGAATAAAATGGTATCTAACCTCAACGTGCTTGATCCTTGAATGTTGTACTGGGTTTTTGGTGAGATTATAGCACTTGTGTGGTCACACAGCAGAGGAATTGTTTTGATGTGAAGTCCATAGTCCTCAAGTTGTTGCTGATCCACAGGAGTTGTGTACAGCAGCTCCCGGCAGCAACATACTCAGCTTCAGCAGTTGATAGTGCCACTGAATTTTACTTCTTGGAGGACCATGATATCAAACATCCTCAAGGAATTGACAACATCCACTGGTACTTTTTTATCTACCTTGCATCCAGCGTAATCAGCATCAGAGTATCCTATCAAATCAATTTCACATGACTTCGGATACCACATACCTAAATCATGAGTTCTAGCTAAATATCTGAAAATTCTTTTGACATTGATAAATGAGATTCTCTAGGATCTGCTGATACCTAGCACACATACATACACTAAATAAAATATCAGGTCTGCTAGCTGTTAAATAAAGTAAGGACCCTATCATACCTCTGTAGGTCTTTTGATCTACCTTCTTACCATTCCTGTCACTATCCATCCTTATTGATGAACTCATAGGTGTAGATGAGTGGCTTGGAGTTATCGAAAACCAAATTTCTTTAGAAGTTCCTTGGTGTATTGGCTTGACAGATGTCGGTGCCATCTTTTCCTTGCTTGATTTGTAATCCAAG
Organism: Colocasia esculenta; assembly: GCA_014218235.1. Taxonomy (NCBI): domain Eukaryota; kingdom Viridiplantae; phylum Streptophyta; class Magnoliopsida; order Alismatales; family Araceae; genus Colocasia; species Colocasia esculenta. The sequence goes on from CM024755.1 coordinate 91,040,222, forward strand.
GAAATAATTGAGCCCCCCATCATGCTCATCTCAAAACTCTCCTGCATCAACTTTTCAAAATACTGCAGAGGGATTATCAGTAGATCCAAGATAATGTCATTTACATAAATCTGTACAAGTAATATACTTTTAACTTTCGATTTTACAAAAAGAGTGCTATCTACCTGTCTCTAGTGAAACCATGATTTAATAGAAAAGAACTAAGCCTTTCATACCAGGCTCTAGGTGCTTGCTTAAACCATACAATGCCTTATGAAGTTTAAAAACATGATTCGGAAATTTTGTATCATCAAAACCTGGAGGTTGTTCCACATAAACTTCCTCCTTGATAAAACCATTCAAAATGCGGACTAACATCCATTTGAAATAGTTTTAAATCTAATGCTGATGCATATGCAAGTTAGATTCGAATAGCCTCAAGTCTAGCTACAGGTGCATAGGTTCATCGAATCTATCCCTCCTCTTGGGAATAGCCTTGAGCCACCAGTCAGGCCTTGTTTCTTAGGATCACACCAGTCTCATCTAGTTTGTTTTGAACACACTTCGTGCAAATAACAAGATGGTCTGATGGTTGGGAACAAGTGACCATACTTGGTTTCTCTTGAATGATTAAGTTCATCTTACATGGCTATAATCCAAGATCATCAGTAAGAGCTTCATTGACTGTCTTAGGCTCTATTTGAGACACAAATGCTAAGTAATCACAAGGTATTACATTACCTCTTGGTCTTACCCCTACAGATGGATCACCAATGATGTCTTCGGGTGGGTGATCTTTCTTGTATCTCCATTCCTTTGGAAGATTATCATGTTAATTCTTTGTTGTAGGTCTTCCAGAGGTGGATCATCCTGTCTCGATTGATGTATACTTTAATTTGTTAGACAATTCATCTGCATCATCAATGTCACTATCTTCTTCCTTTCTCAAGGAAGGGTTAGTTTCATCAAAAATGATATGAACAGACTGTTCAGTTAATAAGGAGTGCTTGTTAAATACTCTATAGCCTTTAGGTTAGAGGTGTACCCCATGAAGATGCCTTATCTGATTTGGCATCCAACTTACCAATGTCCCTTTTTCCATTATTGTGGATAAAGCAAGGACATCCAAATGTCTTGAAGTGGCTGATCTTTGGCTTCTTTCCTTGAAAAGTTCGTATGCAGTCTTCTTTAGGATTGGCCTGATCATTACTCTGTTGATAATATGATTGCTGTGTTCACTGCTTCAGCCCAAAAATACCTTGGTAAATCATACCTCTGACAACATTGTTCTTGCCATGTCTAATAATGTTCTATTCTTCCTCTCAGCAACTCCATTTGCTGTGGTGTCCTTGGTACTGAGAAATTGTGCTCAATTCCTTGGTCATCACAGAATTTAGAAAAATTTTCATTCTGAAATTCACCTCCATGGTCTAATCAATACAAACAATGTTGAACTTCTGGTCTTTTGGACCTTCTTGCTGAAATTGACAAAGCTTTCAAACGTATCATCTTTATGTTCTAGGAATGACACCCATATAAACTGGAGTAGTCATCGACAATAACAAAACCAAAAATCTTTACTCTAAGACTGGTGGTCCTCATTGGCCCAAACAAATCCATGGAAGGAGTTCCAAAGGTTTTGAGGTGGTTACCACAGTCTTCGACTTGAAGAAGCTCTTAGTGTGCTTTCCTTTGGCACAAGGTCTACAAACACCTTCCATCTTAGTACTGGACTTTGGCAGACTTCCACAAGATTTTCTTTAACAACTTTCTTATACGTTTATGCTGCAATGTCCCAATCTTCTGTGCCACAATTCAGTTGATTGATCTTTATTTGCCAAACAGACATTGATCCTTGAGTTCTCAAGATAGAGCACATATAAGTTCTTTTCTCTATTAGCCTCGAAAATTACTGCTCCATCCTTTAATATGCTGCACTTGACTCTTGAAACTGGATCTGATGGCCTCTGTCACAAAGCTGGCTGATTCTAATGAGATATGTTTTAGCCCTTTACAAGCAATACATCTTCAATAACTGTCTTCCTTTATTGTTCACAGAACCCTGCTTATCACTGTCCCTTTTCCGTTATCTCCATATGTAACAGTTCCTTCTTCATTTTGAAGATGAGAGAATAGCTTTCGATTACCTGACATGTGCCTTGAGCACCCACTGTCCAGATACCATTTGGATGCTCGAAAGTTACCCGAAATGAAAACATTAAGTTTTAGGTACCCAAGTTCTTTTGGGTCCTGATTGGTTAGTATCACTGGTTTCCCTTTTTATTATCCATTTCTTATGTTAGTTGGACATGTAGTTATTAATATGTCCTAATTTGTTACAGTGACTGCAACAGGATAGTTAGTTACTTTCTATATATTTGAAATATGCCTTGTATGCAATGTTTTGTTCATGTACAAATTTTGGTGTTGGATATATTTTAGGATAAACTATGGTTTCTTCATTATCTGGGGGTGTATATCCTAATCCATTTTTCTTCTTACCTGATCATCTAGCACCTTTTAATATAAGGGAGTTTTTACCATTTGTAAATTTTTCCAATGTGCTAGATAACTTTTTATTTTCTTCTATTAATGAGTTTATCTCTGTTTTCAGTTCATCCGAGCTTGCTTGTTTTTCCACTTTAATTATTTGTTCATTCTTATCTTTTAGATCTTCACATAATAGCTCATTTCTTCTTTTAAGTTCAGTTAACTATTTTCTAGCTGTTCATTTTCTGATTTTAGATCTGAGTTTGTGTTTTCCAAGCAAGTGACGTTTTTCTTACTAGCTTTCAATAATTTAGATACATCTCTATATTTAACATATAGTTCATTGAATGTTTCCTCTAAATTATCTGAATCAGAATTATTACAGGAATCAAAAGAGGAGTGAGATGTTACCTTATCATCTGTATTTGCCATGAACGCCAGGTTGGCTTCTTCTTTATCACTGCTTGAGCTTGACTCACTGTCTGAGTCGTTGCTGTTTCCCAAGCGGCTGCCATTGCCTTTTTTGTACTTCTTGAATCGTCTGAAGTTGTCCTTTTTCTTATGTTCAACTTCTTAAGCTTTGGACATTCTGCCTTGATATGTCCAAGCTTCTTGCACTCATAGCATATTGGTTTCCTTTCTTCAGATCCTTCCTTCTGGCTTCCTAAATTCTTTATTTTTCTTGAAGAACCTTCTGCCAGACTAAACTTCTTTTTCTTAGCTAGAATTCGTTGCAGTCTTCTTGATAGCATTGCTTCTTCATTTTCACTGTCCTCAATGCCTTCACTGTCATCTGAGCTTGCTTCTGATGGTTCTTCTTCGGCTTTCAAAGTATTTGGGTGCTTTTTCTGCTTGAGGACTCTCTAGTCCTCCATATTGATTCATGGGCCATAAGGGACCCACAAGTTTTCCAAGGACATCCTTTTAGATCAGTGGCTTCCTCAATGGCTGTGACCTTTGGGGTCCATGAGGATGGTAAGGATCTGAGAATTTTCCTTACCATGTCTCCAATCTCATAAGTTTTTCCTAGACCAGCAACCCATTTGTAATATCAGTAAATCTTCTAAACATTTGAGTTATGGACTCACCTGATTGCATCTGAAATCTCATATTGTGTAACAAGAATGTCAATTCTTATCTCCTTCACCTTGTTTGTGCCTTCATAGATAATTCTGAGCTTTTCCCACATTTCCATTGCAGATTTGCAAGCTGACACTCTATTGAACTTCTTTTTGCTGAGAGCACAACATAGAATACTTTTAGCCTTATAGTTCAGGAAAACTTTTCTCTGCCTCATCTGCCACTGAGCCTTCTCTTGTGACTAGGAGATCGCCTTCTTCTACTATGGACCAGATTTGATAATCGAAACCTTGCAGGAAATACTCCATCCTGGTTTTCCAATAAGCATAATCTTCACCATCAAAGAGAGGGGGTCGATTGACAGACTGACCTTCAATGTACCTTGGGCTGCCATGGATCTTTACGCTTCAGACGTTAGATCTTCTTCATTGTCGAAGAGACTCGCTCTGATACCACTTGTTCCCAGCTGACGAGCCCAGAGGGGGGGTGAATGGGTCTTTATGAATTATCTAGATTAAAGTTGTACGTAAAATTTCACACAAAGACGTTCTTCGAAATAGGTTAATGAAGGTTAGTATAAATAATAAACTCACAAGAAATCAATCACACAACGCAAGGACTTATCCTGGTTCGGATCTCCTTTCCTTAGGAGTCCTACACCAGTCCCTGAGCAACACTCAAGATTCCACTAACTAGGGTACAGTCCCCATATGGACAATACAATACCAAGCTCAGCTGGTCTTCCTTCACAACCGAAGGGAACTACAACACCCTGGATACCCCACCAGGTCTTCCTTCACACACGAAGGGAACAACACAGAAAAGATGAGCAATGAAATCAAGCCCCTAGATCAAGATTTAACAAGCAACGATCTGAAGCAGAAATAGCCCTGAGAGAAGGAGATCTACACAATGGTCTCTCTCAGAGCTACACAGGCTCTCTTTCAAGATTTCTATTGTAACACAGAGAGCTAAAGAGCTTGAGACAGATCCGGAATGAGATTCTTGGCTCTTGGATTCTCACGGAAGATTTGAGTTGCTAAGACTTGCTTGAAGTATTCATTGGTAACTCTCACTACATCCTTCTGGAGCTACTATCTTGTATTATATCTCCAATTTGAAATGTATTGTTGAAGTAACCGTTGTCTCTAGCTTTGGTAGACGTTAGACTGTTTGATACTTGGAAGCTTCTAGTCAACAGTTGTTTCCATTTGTGCACGCAAAGAGATAGGATCTTCTGGCGTCTATATGGTCCAACGTTGTATGACAAAATGTCTTTAGGGCCCTACATACATTAAATGCTAGAACAGTAGACAGCTAGGCTGTCTCTTGTTGTCAGTAAACGTTGATGTGAATATTCACCAAAATAGTAATGCCATTTTGCTATATCTAAAAGATGCATAGTACACAGGATAATGGATGTTATCGTCTGCATGCATGCAGAGATACGTTCAGTCTACATTAAATGTAAAGGTGTCAGAAGGATATGCTTGACGACTTTGACGATTCAATGTTTTGACCAGTAGCAAATCGTTGTGCATAAGAAGTCAATATATTTATCACTTAAGGAATAGTTATGATCAGCTAAATCGTTGTAAGACATAACAAATTGTTAAGTTCACTGAAGAAATCATTGTGGAGAGCAAATCGTTGTGTTCAAGGAGGAAATCGATGCGCGAAGCAAATCGTTATGAGCTTTAAAGAAATCGTTGCGCTAGGCGAATTGTTATGAGTTCTAAAGAAATCATTGCGTGAAGCAAATCGTTATGAGCTCTAAAGAAATCGTTGCACGAGGCAAATCGTTATGAGCTCTAAATAAATCGTTGCGCGAAGAAAATCATTATGAGCTCGAAAGAAATCGTTGCGCGAAGCAAATCGTTATGAGCTCTAGAGAAATCGTTGCGCGAAGCAAATCGTTATGAGCTCTAAAGAAATCGTTGCGTGAAGCAAATCGTTATGAGCTCTAAAGAAATCGTTGCGCGAGGCAAATCGTTATGAGTTCTAAAGAAATCATTGCGCAAGGCGAATTGTTATGAGCTCTAAAGAAATTGTTGCGTGAAGAAAATTGTTATGAGCTCTAAAGAAATCGTTATGCAAGGCGAATTGTTGTGAGCTCTAAAGAAATCGTTGCATGAAGCAAATCGTTACGAGCTCTAAAGAAATCATTGCACGAGGTAAATCGTTATGAGCTCTAATGAAATCGTTGCGCAAGGTAAATCGTTATAAGCTCTAAAGAAATCAATGTGCGAAGCAAATCGTTATGAGCTCTAAAGAAATCGTTGCGATGAGCAAATTGTTACGATGACTAAAGAAATCGTTGCGATGATGTAAGACCCCGGATTTTTTTTACTCTCTTTATATATCTGTATGTATATGAACGGTGTGTTGGGTGTTCGGTTGTTGTGTGCTTAGCATGTGTAGTTCATTGTGCCTGCTATAAGTTTTATCCTTCTTTTGAACATGAGCATGTGCGAACATCTATATATGTATACATAGGTGTATATGGTGATTAATGTGGAAGTGAACAATTAATAATTAGAGGCGTATTATGAATATACTATGCGTGTGCTATCTATATTGAAGAATATCCTATACTACCTATTTTATGGAACTTTGTATGGAAGTGTATGAAGTACATATGTGTAAGTACGTATGTATGTTATCTTATATGTGTGACATTGTATACTTATTCTACATGCATAACACCTTGGTGTATTTGCGTATGCATATGTATATTTGGTTGTAAACGTTGTTATTGCATGGTTTAGTTAATGTGTACATTGTACTTCGTCGTGCATTCATGTACGTAAAGAGTTCAAGCATAGTAGGTGTAATTAGTGGTCATATTGGGATTCTATACTCCTCATGAATAACATGCATATATCTTTATGATGATTAGGTGAGAATAGTCAATTGGATGAATTATGCATATAGTATATATTAAGAAATCCTATGCATATAGTGCTTAAGCAATGTTAGGTAAAGTTGTGTAAGTTAATCTAATTACCGGTGCGCATGTTGTATCCATCTATTTCAATCATAATGTACATAAGTATGCTATACCAGTGTGTGTATACTATATATATATGTCAAACCAAGTGTGTGTATGCGAGGACTATTTTATCGAATGGACTATTCCTACTAGCATAAATCATATCATCTCCTAATGATTTGCGAAGCCCTCATAATTCTCGTCATTTAAATTGCCGTGTGTTGAGTCATACATGTGTAAAATATCACGTACGTACAGGTAGGTGTCTACGTACATTTTATCTTAATATGTTTATGTATGCTTGTGTATGTATATAAATATTTATGTACATATAATTAGTATAATTAATGTGCATATGGTTATATTAAATGTAAATAATTATGTGATGAATGGTGATAGTATGTATACCCTACTATATACATAATGCATGAATACATGCATTACATGCATAGTTTCTGCATAAATTAAGGTTCTGGCCAAAGGCCACCTTGGCGTCAACCTCTGGCCGCCGAGGTGGAGTCAACGTCCAGACCTGGACGCCAATCCTGACCAGGCGTCCAGCGATGTGGACGTCAACCTCTCTGACCTGCATGCGCAGCAGAGCTGCTGTCTTCTGAAACAAGGCATGGCCACCCATTGGGGGATGTTCCCAACGGATCTAAGGCTGTCTAATCGGCATGGTGAGTGGGTGAGGGGCTCTCCTACATCCTGAACCCGAATTGGCCTCTCCCCACTTCTCATTTTCACCCTTGCAAGAGGAGAGAGAAGAAAGAAAAACCCTAGAGCATTCTGTGAGAAAACCCCATTCTAGAACCCTCAAATCCGACCCTTTGGAGCTGGATCTGGAGATCTACTGCAACAAGGAGGAGGCTGAAGCAAAGGAGAAGGCTTCCCCATCATCCCCTCGGCGTGGAGATCACCCAGGAACCCGAGGAAGGCGATCTTGGAGGCACTTCTGCAACTTCTTGGAACTTCCAAGGAGGTCTTCTTCGAGCACAAATCCCTTGGAGGAATTTTAGAGAGGCAAGTGACCTATCTATGGTATCCCCGTATGAGTCTAGGTGGGTTTGAATTTTTATGAAATTTTCCTCGAGTCCTAGACCCTCCATTTCACCCAAGATTTAGAGCTCGGGTCTGTGTTTCTGCACAGACCTGAGTAGACGGCAGGGTCCCTGGACGCCCAGTTCATCCTTGGCGTCCATCGATCATGCCGCTGACCTGAGTCAGCGGCCAGAGACCGCCGTCTAGTTCTTCTGGACAGAACAGTGAGCTGTTCTGTCCTTATACATTAAATTCGGTATGTTTATGCGATGAGGATATATTGTACACCTTATACTCTATGTATATTGTGCATTGTGGTTGTGGATGAATGTGGGTTGTGTTGGTGAATGTGGGATAATGATATCTTGTAAACATGTGAGCATGACTTGTAGACAATCTTGTAAAATTCATGATTATGATTAGGGTTGTGTGAATGCCTTGGTTTCGGTTTGATCATGAAGAATAGTGGGTCAGCATATGTGTTTGCCAAATTTAGTAGTTTATCCATGCTTGAGACATTGTAAATAAGTTCGGTTCGGTAAAATAAAAACATGCAAAAAAAATGGTTTGTGGTAATTGACTTATAGATGTATGAATTAGGGTGATGTTGTATTCTAAAATCATGCATATATTAATAGTCTCTGTGCAAAACAGTAAGTGGATAAATTGCAAAATGTGTTAGACCCATGTTAGCTTAAGTTGTGAATAATATGCTAATTAGGTGTTTGATTTTCTGTAAATCCTATTTAGCTCAGAAAAATCTGAAAAAATTGAGGGTTGATTTTGAACCCGAAAACAGCATGTGGTTAAAATTTCAGGTCAATGGAACAGTAAATAAAAAGTTATGTGTTTTCATGTGAAATGTGATAATTCGTGCATATAATTGTAATGTGGTTTGTTATGGTCTAAAACCAACATGATTAGTGTGGTTACTGTATGTTAAACTCTTGAAATTCTGTAGTACCATGTTAAGGAAAAACAGAAATGTTCATGTGAGTGAGAAAGTGATTGAAATGAGAAGAGTTATGTGTAAAACCATGTGTAAAACGGTAATGTGTAAAAGTGTAAAAGTTGTGCCTATGTGACACTGCTACCCTAGAGGCATCGGGAGCCGTATATAGAAAAGTCCCTATAGAAGGCTCCATGTGATATAAGTTTGTCCCAAAGGCATTGGGAAAACCCCGGAGGTGGACAAGTACCACTGGATAGGGTGGAGAGGGCTTCTCCCGGTCTGCGCAGTTACCAAGATTCACCGTTGTATTGCCTAGGTGGTGAGTATGTGTATGAGTTGTGTAAGTGTTGTGTCATGTGTTGTGTTATGAGTTGTGTTGAGAGCTGTGCTAAGGAATGAGCACGAGCTATGAGATATTGTTAGTGTCCTCTACTGGTGGTTAGGACTATGTGTCATGGCAAATTGTTTAAGTAATGAAAAATGAGTAAAATGTGAAATATGTGAATATGGCACGTGGTAAGTGCCCGAGATGCACGTGGTAAGTGCAATGATGTGATATGTGAAAGTGAAAGAGAAAACGATGTGGAAATGAGTAAATTGTATAAGTGTGAACATGTGTACGTGTCAAATGTGTAAAAGTGAACAACGTGAATGAGTAAGTATGAAATCATGTGAAACCGAGAATGTGAGAATGTGTTATTGGAAACCATGTGAAATCAGTAAACTCATGTTGTCATTATCATGCTTATGTGTGCATAAATGCCTAGAATCCATGTTAGGGATAATTAGTGAAAATGAGTGCAAGATAGCTTGATTACTTGTTCACATGATGTGTTTTATGTATTATTGTAGCTCTCATGTGTAGATTTATAGTCATTGAACATATGAAATCAGCAATCTAAAGCATGTGAAAAGTTCGTGTATGTGTTTAAAACTATGTGAAAACCATGCTAGTTGTGTTCCCTTTCATGTGTGTAAATTGTTCATGTTGATAGCTTTCATGTTTTAGCTCTTTAAAAGACTAAAGTTCCTGAGCAAATGGAATAGAGATCATGTGATAGGTGAATTTCATTTTACAAATCTGAAAGCATGAGTTATGTATAAAATTGTAGAACTTTCATGATAGGTAGAAAACTTGAATTGACTAGCATGCTATGTGTTGTTAATTGTAAAAGTGCATGTAGAAACCACTAAGACTTGTATGTGTATATCATGAGTAGTGTCGCTTGCTGAGTCTTTGGACTCACTCTTGCTTCGGCGTACAGGTTGACAGGTATCGTGCACTAGAAGGTAGCGTGGCGAGGATCATCATTAGAAGACTATTTTGTGGAGCTGTTACCAGTTGTACTTTTCTTTTGCACAAAAAGGATTATTGTATGGACAATATTTTGGACATTGTAACTCTCTTTATTTTGTATTAATGTGGACATTGTCTTTCTATCTTGCTATTTAGATTATGGAATGTGTGTTGGTGACGGATTAAGAGTTGAGTTGTTTACTTTATTCCGCTGTACTCTATTGCTATCCAGGTACATATCAACCTATCGACCAGTGTTGGGTAAATGTCCCACTGTGACGACGCCCTTTATACCGATGGGGATTGGTATAATCGTACCGGTATGAAGAGGGTAGTTACAGATGAGCAAATCGTTACGATGACTAAAGGAATCGTTGCGATGAGCAAATCGTTACGATGACTAAAGAAATCGTTGCGATGAGCAAATCGTTACGATGACTAAAGGAATCGTTGCGATGAGCAAATCGTTACGATGACTAAAGGAATCGTTGCGATGAGCAAATTGTTACGATGACTAAAGAAATCATTTCGATGAGCAAATCATTACGATGACTAAAGAAATCGTTGCGATGAGCAAATCGTTACGATAACGATTCCTGATTAACTTTAAACAATGTTTTAGATTATGAAGAAATCATTAAGGTACTTAAGAAATTGTTATGATGAGATCTTTACAGTTTTACTGAAATCGTTGTAGCATAAGGAAAAATCGATGTGGACTTAGAGAAATTTCATGCTGAACTTAATATTGTTTCAGAAGGGTAATACTTACCAAATTTGCTTGATTTTCCTATAGTATTTCCTGTGCTCAAGACTTATGAAATATGAGTTAGTAATCTTTGACATAGTTTTGTTAATCACCAAAATAAATATTAATTAAAATTACAGGAGGACAGACTAATCGTCAGTGGTTTGGGCTGTGTCTTGGCAACGTGTAAAATGAGCATGTGTATAACGTGTAAAGTGGCATGTGAACGTGGCACGCGGTATGTGCAAGTGAAGTGATAAGTGATACGTGAATGTGTAATGTGAAAACCATGTGAAATCGTGTGTAAGTGAAAGTGTGATAATGTGAAACTAAATGCATGTGAAAGCCAAGGTAAAAGTGCATGTGTGCATGTCATGAGAAATAAATGCATGTGTTAATATGAATTTTAAATGTGATATCATGTTAATACCATGTGTAGGTGTATGTCATTATGTCCATGAGATAGAAATTGCTTGATGAATATGTGTTTAGTATCATGTTATAAATTGAATATAAGTCATGTGTTAGTGTTATGTGGAAATAAGGAATGAAAGCATGTAAGTGTATGAATGTTTCCATGTTAGTGATTCCATGTTATAAGTATCCATGTTAGAATTATTGTTTTACATGTGTTAGTATAGTTTGTTTAATATGATTCCATGTTTAATCATTTATGTTATAGCATGAGCATGTATGAATTTAACTATTGAATTCTAGTAAGTTTAATAGTGTTAAATTGTTAGAAAGCATGTATGATAAGTGTATGGTTTGAAGTTTTAAGTTACTTGCTGAGTCTATTGTATAGACTCACCCTTTCTAAACATTTCAGGAGATTTAGAAGCCAAGGAGTTAGCAAGATTCGACGCGGAGTTTGAGGAGTAGATTGAAGACTTGTGATTTATTTCCTAGTATGTAATGCATTTGTAATTTGAACTTTGGTATTATTGCACTTGGAAACTGTATAAGTGGATGTTGTATTATGTCATTACTTTCATGGACTATATAGATTGTGGTATGTGGAATAAAATGTTGATGGAATAAGAGTTGTTTAATTTCTGCTGCCTTATTCTTTTCTATTTGTGTATATCTCAGCCCATTTGTCTATCGTTGGGGTTTTCTCCCCTGTAGCGACTTGCTCTCATTCGATGTGGGTTGGTATAACCGTACCGTGTGGAAGTGGGTCGTAACAGAGATGGTATCAGAGCTACAAGGTTGAGATTATACATGAATAGCCATCGACTAATTCACATCTCTAAGTCCTTGTAGTAGATAGCCAGATCCATGGAATGATTAAAATAGGACTAGAAAAGTGATAAGATGAATGCATGATAATATGCTAAGTGTAGTAATAAAAGGAGCTTAACTTGATGTTTATTTTGCAGGCAATGGCTGGAAGTCCCCATTGTTCGAGTGTACCTATTCAAGATGAGGAGTCAAGGAGGACTACAAGTGAGCAGCAGAGAGTACCAGCACCTCAGGGACCACCTGCGCCACCCCCGCCACCGTTGATTGACTACGGCACATTCATGCAAGGGCTTGTACAGGTGATGCAGACTCAAGCGTAGACGTAGGCAGCTCTTCAGACGCAGCATCAGGCTTAGGTTCCGGCACCAGCTCAGCAGGACCGTGGTGTAGGAGGTGTATCGGTCATGGAGAGGTTCAAGCGGATGGCTCTGCCTCCTTTTAAGGGGGAGAGTCAGCCATTACTTGCTGAGAGTTGGCTTAGAGAGATCGAGAAGATATTCAGAGCTATTAGGTGTGCAGAGGATGACAAGGTCAGCTTGGCGACATACATGCTTCAGGAGCGAGTAGATGTATGGTGATCTTCTGTTCTTCGCACGTAGTTTGAGGGTCTCGAGTTAGAGGTGACTTTGGTAGAGTTGGTGAGGTTGTTTGAGGCCAAGTATGTTCTCGAGCATATCCAGGACAAGATGGAGCAGGAATTCTTGGCGTTCACTCAAGGCTCGATGTTAGTTTTGGAGTATGAGGCTAGGTTCGCGGAGTTGTCGAGGTTCGCACCACACATAGTTGCTGATGAGAGGCGTAAGGTGAAGAAGTTTGTTATGGGGCTTAGACCATCATTCAGAGCCAGACTTATAGCGTTTGACCATAGGACTATGGATGTGGCTCTTAGTGCGGCATGTTGGCAGAAGAGTGAGATGGAATTGTACCAGGAAGAGAAGAAGGCTAGGTTGAAGAGGTTGCCAGAACCGTTCTAGCGGCAGAAAAGGAAGATGAAGAAGCTTGTAAGGCCCTAGAATTTCCTGTCCTGTGTACGTGTTTAATTGTGTGAAAACGGATGCTAGTGTGTATGGATATATGTATGTATATATATATATAACTAATTGATGTATTGTTGTAAATATATGAATGTATACCTATTATATATGTGTATATTCTATTTGTATGGTATGAGTAGTATTGCATTTAAGGTATACATTATATGTAAGATGTATGGTGTGAGAATGTGTATAAGTGTGCCTGTTTAAGTAGTTTTAAGTTCTGTGCAGACGACCTATTGGCATCAACATGAGTTGACGTTTATAGGGAGTCAGCGGCCACATCGATGGCCACCAACCCAAAATAGGCGGCCCATGATGTTGACGTTAACCTCCCAGATCTGTTGAGGTTGCAGATCCGGAAATGCCCTTGAGATTTTCTCCCCTTGTTATGGTAATCGTTCTCCAACGGTAACCCAGCCTTACCCAATGACGTCTCCGACCTTAACTCTATAAAACACCCCATCCCCGGCCAGATCTAACCCTTTTTGGCGCTTGAGCCAAAATCCTAGTTCTTTGTGCGGAACCCCAATTTTTGAGCTCTGAAATCCGGCGACTGGAGGCTTCATCCGGCGTTCTACAACGACTGGAGGAGAGTCTAAACATTGGAGAAGACTTCTACGACACCTATTTGCGCTCTGCATCAACACAGAACTCTGAACGAGGGAGTTTTGAAGGCCCTTTGGCTCAGGCTGAGGAGGACTTCTTCGACCCTAATCATCGATTGAGGAATTTTCTAAAGGAAAGTACCCCTTTCACATCATTCCTACATACGTCTAGTAGGTCCTAGGTATTTTCTGGATTTTTATTCGAGTCCTGGAAGACCCAATTTCACCTAGTTCTTGCGTGCAGTCTGTGTTTTGCACAGACAGGAGCTTAACGACATGATCTCTTGCCGTTAAGATCTTGAGTTAACGACGCCCTTTGTTGTCGTTAACCTGGTAGATGGCCACATGCATGCCGTCAAGTTTACCAGACTGCCACAATGTGCATGTCTGATCTATATAACCTAATTTTTGAGATTTTTCGCTTGAGGATATATGGTAAAATTTATAAGATAGGTAAATACCTTTAAGGGAGTATGTTGTGAAATTTTATGAAATTTTGTGGAATGCTTGATTATTAGAAATTTCTAGAATGTTTGGCCAACAAGTTTTTAATCTTGCAAAAATTCCGTTGATGAAATCTGTGTGGGATTTAACTGTCATAAAATTTCTATGCATTGATTGGGTGTTCAACTTTATGCTATAGAAATTTGGAATTTTTCTGATATCTGTACAATTAATTACATTTTCTGAACTGTAGAACAGTAAGCATGTTTTATGAGTGTCAGAATTTAATTAAATAGTATAAAAATAGTTAAATTCCTATAAATTAGCATATGTTTAGGACTATCAGAGTACATGTGTAAAATAAGTTGTGGGTCTGAACAATGAAAATCAATGACAAATTGACTATTTTACCTTATATACTACCACTGTTTAATTTCCTTAATTAGTGTATATTTCAGAAAAATATGAAATTCGGTATGCATGATGTGTGACCCGTAAACAGTCAGTGGTTAAAATCTCATGTGAATTGGATAACCATAGGTACTGATTTGTTATCTTATGAAGAATGACCAAAATTGTGCAAATTTTTTTGTAATTATTGATTTTGTCAAATAATTACAGCATGAATAATGTTAGTTGTGACTGATTAGTTCTTGTAACAGTAGTACCATGTTAGGGAACCTGAACCATGTCCATAAATGTGAATATGAGAATAACGTGTTAAAAGGGTGTGGAATTCTGTGTGTTTAATTGGAAAATGTGTAATTGTGCCAATGGGTGACACTGCTACCTTAGAGGGCTGAGGAACTGTACTGTGGTAAAGTCCCCACAGGAAGGTTCATAGTGTGTGATATTCCATGGGCATTGGGATTAAATCCTAGAGGCGGACAAGTACCGCTGGTTAGGGTGGAGAGTGCTTCTCCCGGTTCTGCGTAGTAACGAAAGTCTATCATTGTGTTGCCTAGATGATAGATATGTGTGTGATGTGACAAGTGTGTGTCCTTCTAGAGGTGGTTTGGACTATGTGTCATGGCATATAATAAAGTGTGAAATTGTGTTTATGTGAGAAGTAGATATGTTAATTTTATAATCGTGTGAATGGTCATGTGGAAATATGAATCAATAGAATAGCATGTAAAAATGAAAATTCATCATATGAACGTATCATATCCATGTCAAACAGCAAGCTATTCATGTGTATAGATGTGGAAATGATGATAGAATCCATGCTAGGAATATCTCTTGTAATATACGTAAACTCCATATTCAAGTTAACTATTGCTTTAGGTTATAATTGTGAGTAAGGGAGACCTAGATTAGCATGTAGAAGAATGTGTAGAGAACATGTGATAGATTTTAAATTGTTGAAATTTTGTTACAAGTTATTTATCATGTGTGGTAAGTTGTAGAAATCATGTTTAGGTTTTCTTTAAAAAATTATTCAAGTTCATGCTTATATGATACTCTTGTGATATGAAAATGTGAATAACCCATGTGACGTGTGTATGTTTAATGTGAGTGGATGTTACTTGCTGAGTCTTTTGGACTCACTCTTGCTTCGGCGTACAGGTGCAGAGATTTCTACTTCATCCGAGGAGATAGTCAGGAGTGACTCGAAGCAGGAGTATGAGATCTTGTGGAGTTTCGGCATTGTACCTTATATTTTTTCATAGTATGTAATAAAGAAAATTTTGTAATTCAGTTTAGACAATGTGGACAATGTAATTATTTTCATCTCTCAGTTATTAAATGTTTAGTTTTCTTTTCTTCTATATGGACTTTGATTAGAATGTGGATGATGAAATAAGGAATTTCATTTGGCTCTTTCTTTTCCGATGTTATGTGTTATATTTATGTACATTTTAGTCTATTGATTGTGTTGGGTAAATGTCCCACAGTAGCAGCGTTCATTATACCGATATGGGTTGGTGTAACCGTACCGGTATAAGGAGGGTCATTACAGAGATTGGTATCAGAGATACAAGCTGAAATTGTACATAAATATGCATATACCATCATCTTCATCATATGCTAAGTCGGTGTAAATTGTCCACATAGCTAGGTAAATAGTTAGGAATTTGATAGCGTAGAACTAAATGATGAACTAAATCATTTTGCAGGATATGGCTTCGCGTGGTAGGCGTGGTGTTCCTGCTCGTGAGGGTGAGCAGAGGAGAGATGAGCCTCGGCGTTAGGATCAGGGTGAGCAGCAAGCCCCACCACCCCAGGGTCCTGTGCTTCCTCCACCGCCACCAGTAGACTATGGAGTGTTCATGCAGGGTTTAGTGCAGGCCATATAGACGCAGGCCCACACCCAGGCTGCACTCCAAGCTTAGCTGGAGGCTCAGCAGGCTCAGGTTAGAATGATAGATAAAGTAGTCTGTTTTACTTGATGATCTGTTTATTATGTTTCTATGCTATATGTGTTGCTTATGTTGTTTATTATAGCAGGCTCAGGTGCCAGCTCCCCAGGCTGACCATGGTGGACCCTCCCTCATGGAACGATTCAAGATGATGTCGCCACCCTCTTTTAAGGGGGAGAGCAATCCGTTACTTGCTGAGAGCTGGATGAGGGAGATCGAGAAGATCTTCTGGGCTATTAGGAGCGTTGAGGATGACAAAGTCACTTTAGCCACCTATATGCTACAGGAGCGAGCCGACGTGTGGTGGTCCTTGATACTACGTACTCAGTTCGAGGATGGTGCTGTGGAGATTGCTTGGGACGAGTTCGTGAGGTTCTTCTGAGCCAAGTTTGTTCCGGAGCACATCCAGGACAAGATGGAGCAGGAGTTCCTCTCGTTGACTCAGGGCTCCATGACCGTGCTGGAGTACGAGGCCAAGTTTGCCGAGCTATCGAAGTATGCCCCTCATATTGTAGGTGATGAGCGCAGGAAGGCGAAGAAATTTGTGATGGGTCTGAGACCATCACTGAGGAGGAGTCAACCATCGTACCCTCGAGCAGGCACTCAGCGCGGCGTGTCGACAGGAGGGAGAGATGGAGCAGTACCTGGAGGAGAAGAAGGCTTCTTAGAAGAGGCCCGCGACTCCTTTTCAGAGGCAGGATAGGAAGAAGGTGGCTTTTTAGTCACCACAGCGTCCCGTGGTATCGGGAAGCAGTCAGGTATCTTCTCAACGTTCCCCTAGTGGCAAGAAGGAGTGTCCTCATTGCGGGAGGACACATGGTGGTTCGGAATGCTGGAAGATGGCGGGGAAGTGTCTGAAGTGCCGGAGCAGTGAGCACAAGATCAAGGATTTCCCCAGACTTCAGCAGAGAGTCTAGCGTGGAGCGGCTCCAGCGGTAGCAGTAGTAGCAGCAGCGCCAGCGACAGGACGAGCAGGGAGACCTCGAGCCCCAGCTCGAGTGTTTGGGTTAGCTCGTGAGGACGCCGAGCAGGCGGAGCATGTCACCGAAGGTACGGTTCTTTTCATGGGTGTGCACGCTCGAGTTCTATTTGATACGAGTGCCACTCACTCGTTCATTTCCAAGCGTTTTGCTAGGCAATTAGCATTAGAGTCGGGATTAGAGTGTGAAGAGTTAGAAGTCCCTTTGTCTGTGCACACACCTGCAGGTACGGTATCGACTAGGAAGTGTATTCCGTCTTTACTGGTGTGCATTGAGGATAGAGTCCTATAAGGTTGTTTGTTCTTGCTTAAGATGAAGGACTACGATGCTATTCTTGGTCTGGATTGGCTAGAGGAGCACTATGTGTTAGTAGATTGTCGTGGGAAGAAGATCGTTTTTCGCATCCCTGGTGAAGATGAATTTTCTCATCCTTTGCCGAGAAACTTGGCAGGGAAGTTTGTCATCTCTGCCATGAGGGCAATGAGAATGGTGAACAAGGGTCATGACGCTTTTCTTGCCAGCGTGGTATTAGTACCCAAGGCTGATGAGTCACCTACTCTTGCAGAGATAGATGTAGTGCAGGATTTTCCAGATGTCTTTTCTGATGATTTATCTGGATTGCCACAGGCTAGAGAGATAGAGTTCACGCTAGAGTTGCTTCCTGGCACCTCTCCTATCTCGAAGGCCCCTTATCGGATGGCACCTGCGGAATTAGCTGAGCTAAGGAAGCAATTGCAAGATTTGTTAGATAAGGGATTCATTCACCCTAGTGTTTCCCCTTGGGGCGCACCTGTCTTATTTGTGAAGAAGAAGGATGGGTCACTTAGGTTATGCATCGATTACAGGAAGCTAAACAAAGTGACGGTGAAGAACAGGTATCCCTTACCTCTGATTCATGATCTGTTTGACCAACTGCAAGATGCATCAGTCTTTTCTAGGATTGATTTGCGGTCTGGTTATCATCAGTTGAGAATTAGGAGTGAGGATGTGTCCAAGACGGCTTTTAGAACCTGTTATGGACATTATGAGTTTTTGGTCCTTCCTTTTGGTCAAACCAACGCCCCTGCAGCGTTCATGGATCTCATGAACAAGGTGTTTAGACCGTATCTAGATAGTTTTTTCATGGTCTTCATTGATGACGTGTTGGTCTACTCTCCGGATGAGGCCACACATCGTCAGCATTTAAGGGTAGTATTAGAGGTTCTCCGTGAGCACAAGCTGTATGCAAAATTCAGCAAGTGCGATTTTTGGTTGCACGAGGTTCATTTCCTTGGGCATGTAATCTTCGATGCTGGTGTAGCAGTTGATCCAACAAAAGTACAAGCTGTCATGGATTGGGAGAGTCCCAAGACTCCTTCGGAGATTCAGAGTTTTCTTGGTTTGGCGGGTTATTATCCGCGATTTATTGAGGGATTTTCTTCCATCGCCACACCATTGACTCAGCTAACTAGGAAGGGAGTAAAGTTTGTATGGTCTGAGGAGTGTGAGAGTAGTTTTCAATTATTGAAGACGAAGCTCACATCAGCTCCTGTGTTAGTTTTGCCGAGAGGTGTAGAGGGCTTTGCTATCTACATAGATGCATCTTGGATTGGCCTTGGCTGTGTATTGATGCAGCAAGGAAGTGTAGTGGCGTATGCTTCTCGTCAATTGAAGGAGCATGAGCGAAACTATCTGACTCATGATCTTGAGATTTCGGCAGTGGTTCATGCACTGAAGATCTGGAGACACTATCTTTATGGTGTCAGATTTTAGGTTTTCACTGACCATAAGAGCTTAAGGTATCTTTTCACCCAAAAGGAATTAAACCTAAGGTAGAGAAGATGGATTGAGTTCCTGAAGGACTATGACTTCGACCTCCAGTATCATCCTGGAAAGGCGAATGTCATAGCAGATGCCCTTAGTATGAAGAGGTCGTCTCTCCAACAGGATTGGAAGATGTTGGAGGATGCAGTGTGTGCGATGACTGAGTTAGAGCCATCATTGTGCCAGGCTTTTGTAGCTCAATTGTCGATTAGGTCTTTGGTTTTGGATGAGGTGATCGAGCAGCATAAAGTCGAACCTAGACTCCATAAGTTAGTGGGCAAGGCGGGTATTACTTGTGATGAGGATGGTGTGATTAGATTTCATCACCGTGCCTGTGTTCCAGACATTGTAGATGTTCGTGAGCATGTTTTAGTGGAGGCTTATAGGTCGAGATTCTCTATTCATCCGGGTAACACTAAGATGTATCAGGATTTGAAGAGATCTTTTTGGTGGTCTGGCATGAAGAAGGATGTAGCGGAGTATGTGTCTAGATGTCTAGTTTGCCATCAAGTGAAGGCCGAGCGGCAGCGACCATCTGGGCTTATGCAGAAGATGGAGATCCCAGTATGGAAGTGGGAAGCTGTCACTATGGATTTTGTTACGGGTTTGCCTCGATCTAGATGGGGTAATGACTCGATTTGGGTAGTAGTAGATAGATTCTCGAAGACTACACATTACTTGCCCATGAAGAAAAAGTAGTCAGTAGAGAGTTTAGCTAGATTGTATATTAGTAGCATTATTAGATTGCATGGTGTGCTGAAGTCGATCATTTCGGATCGAGATCCGAGAATCACTTCGAGGTTGTGGAAGGATCTTCAAGATGCGTTAGGTTCAAAATTGAAGCTTAGTTCGGCGTTTCATCCCCAGACAGATGGGCAGTCCGAGAGGACTATCCAGACACTCGAGGATATGTTGAGAGCATGTATTCTGGATTGGAAGGATGATTGGGAGTGCCATTTACCTCTAGTGGTGTTCGCATACAACAACAGTTTTCATGCGAGTATTGGTATGGCTCCATTTGAGGCGTTGTATGGTAGGCCTTGTAGATCTCCATTGTGTTGGGAGGAGACAGGCGATAGGCAGCTGATTGGTCTGGAGTTAGTACAGGAGACTTCAGATAAGGTCCAATTGATTAGGAAGAGGCTTGTTGCGTCAAAAGATAGGCAGAAGAGTTATGCCGACAACAGGAGAAAGATTTGGAGTTTGCAATAGGTGAGAATGTCTTTTTAAAGATTTCGCCTACTCGTGGTGTAGTTAGATTTTGTAAGCATAGTAAGCTAAGTCCTAGATTCATTGGCCCGTATGAGATTCTCAGACGATTGGGCAACGTGGCGTATAAGCTAGCTTTGCCCACAGCATTAGCTAGTGTCCATCCCGTTTTCCACGTATCTATGCTCAGGAGGTATGTCAGAGATCCATCTCATGTTATTAGCCACGAGCCAGTGGAGATCCAGCCAGATCTTTCTTATGTGGAGCAACCAGTGGCTATTCTTGATCGGAAGGTTCAGCATCTACGGAACAAGAGCATTGCGTCGGTGAAAACGTTATGGCGCAACTTCTCGCGAGAGAAGGCTACTTGGGAGCTTGAGGATGCAATGAAGAAGAAGTATCCTCAGTTATTTGAGTAGTGTCGGTGTAACTTCGAGGACGAAGTTTCTTTAAGGGGGAGAGGGTGTAAGGCCCTAGAATTTCCTCTGCTGTATACGTGTTTAATTGTGTGAAAACGGATGCTAGTGTGTACGGATTTATGTATGTATATATATATAACTAATTGATGTATTGTTGAAAATATATGAACGCATACCTATTATATATGTGTATATTCTATTTGTATGGTATGAGTAGTATTGCATTTAAGGTATACATTATATGTAAGATGTATATTGATCATGTATGGTGTGAGAATGTGTATAAGTGTGCATGTTTGAGCAGTTTTAAGTTCTGTGCAGACGACCTGTTGGCATCAACATGAGTTGACGTCTATAGGAAGTCAGCGGCCACATCGTTGGACGCCAACTCAGAATAGGCAGCCCATGATGTTGACATTAAGCTCCCAGATCTGTTGAGGGTGCAGATCCGGAAACGCCCCTGTGATTTTCGCCCCTTGTTATGGTAACCGTTCTCCAACGGTAACCCAGCCTTACCCAATTACGTCTCCGACCCTAACTCTATAAAACACCGCATCTCCGGCCAGATCTAACCCTTTTTGGCTCTTGAGCCAAAACCCTAGTTCTTTGTGCGAAACCCCAATTTTTTAGCTATGAAATCCGGCGACAGGAGGCTTCATCCGACGTTCTACAATGACTAGAGGAGAGTTTAAACATTGGAGAAGACTTCTACGACACCTATTTGCGCTCTGCATCAACACAAAACTCGGATCGAAGGAGTTTTGAAGGCCCTTTGGCTCAGGCTGAGGAGGACTTCTTCGACCCTAATCATCGATTGAGGAATTTTCTGAAGGCAAGTACCCCTTTCACATGATTCCTACATACGTCTAATAGGTCCTAGGTATTTTCTGGATTTTTATTCAAGTCTTGGAAGACCTAATTTCACCTAGTTCTTGCGTGCAGTCTATGTTTTGCACAGATAGGAACTTAACGGCATGATCTCTTGCCGTTAAGATCTTGAGTAAACGGCGCCCTTTGTTGTCGTTAACCAGGTAGATGGCCACATGCATGTCGTCCAGTTTACCAGACTGCCACAATGTGCATGTCTGATCTATATAACCTAATTTTTGAGATTTTTCGCATGATGATATATGGTAAAATTTATAAGATATGTAAATACCTTTAAGGAAGTATGTTGTGAAATTTTATGAAATTTTGTGGAATGCTTGATTATTAGAAATTTCTGGAATGTTTGGCCAACAGGTTTTTAATCTTGCAAAAATTCCGTTGATGAAATCTGTGTGGGATTTAACTGTCATAAAATTTTTGTGATAGGGTGTTCAAATTATGCTATAGAAATTTGGGATTTTTCTAATATCTGTACAATTAATTACATTTTCTGAACTGTAGAACAGTAAGCATGTTTTATGAGTGTCAGAATTTAATTAAATAGTATAAAAATAGTTAAATTCCTAGAAATTAGCATATGTTTAGGACTATCGGAGTACATGTGTAAAATAAGTTGTGGGTGTGAACAATGAAAATCCATGCCAAATTGACTATCTTTACCTTATATACTACCACTATTGAATTTCCGTAATTAGTGTATATTTCAGAAAAATATGAAATTCGGTATGCATGATGTATGACCCGTAAACAGTCAATGGTTAAAATCTCATGTGAATTGGATAACTGTAGGTATTGATTTGTTATCTTATGAAGAATGACAAAATTGTGCAATTTTTTTTGTAATTATTGATTTAGTCAAATAATTACAGCATGAGTAATGTTAGTTGTGACTGATTGGTTCTTGTAACAGTAGTACCATGTTAGGGAACCTGAACCATGTGCATAGATGTGAATATGAGAATAACGTGTTAAAAGGGTGTGGAATTGTGTGTGTTTAATTGGAAAATGTGTAATTGTGCCAATGGGTGACACTGCTACCTTAGAGGGCTGAGGAACTGTACTGTGGTAAAGTCCACACGGGAAGGTTCATAGTGTGTGATATCCCATGGGCATTGGGATTAAATCCTGGAGGCGGACAAGTACCGCTGGTTAGGGTGGAGAGTGCTTCTCCCGGTTCTGCGCAGTAACTAAGGTCTATCATTGTGTTGCCTAGATGATAGATATGTGTGTGATTTGACAAGTGTGTGTCCTTCTAGAGGTGGTTTGGACTATGTGTCATGGCATATAATAAAGTGTGAATTTATGTTTATGTGAGAAGTGGATATGTTAATTTTATAATCGTGTGAATGGTCATGTGGAAATATGAATCAATAGAATAGCATGTAAAAATGAAAATTCATTATATGAACGTGTCATATCCATGTCAAACAGCAAGCTATTCATGTGTATAGATGTGGAAATGATGATAGAATCCATGCTAGGAATATCTCTTGTAATATACGTAAACTCCATATTCAAGTTAACTATTGTCTTAGATTATAATTGTAAGTAAGGGAGTCTTGGATTAGCATGTAGAAGAATGTGTAGAGAACATGTGATAGATTTTAAATTGTTGAAACTTTGTTACAAGTTATTTATCATGTGTGGTAAGTTGTAGAAATCATCTTTAGGTTTTCTTTAAAAAATTATTCAAGTTCATGCTTATATGATACTCGTGTGATATGAAAATGTGAATAACCCATGTGACGTGTGTATGTTTAATGTGAGTGGATGTTACTTGCTGAGTCTTTTGAACTCACTCTTGCTTCGGCGTACTGGTGTAGAGATTTCTACTTCATCCGAGGAGATAGTCTGGAGTGACTCGGAGAGCGGAGTAGGAGATCTTGTGGAGTTTTGGCATTGTACCTTTTATTTTTTCATAGTATGTAATAAAGGAAAATTTTGTAATTCAGTTTAGACAATGTGGACATGTAATTATTTTCATCTCTCAGTTATTAAATGATTAGTTTTCTTTTCTTCTATGGACTATGATTAGAATGTGGATGATGGAATAAGGAATTTCATTGGCTCTTTCTTTTCCGCTGTTATGTGTTATATTTGTGTACATTTCAGTCTATTGATTGTGTTGGGTAAATGTCCCACAGTAGCGGCGTTCATTATACCGATATGGGTTGGTGTAACCGTACTGGTATAAGGAGGGTCGCTACAAAGGTCATGGAAGATGAACAACCAGCAAAGTTAGTAGCATCTACAGGCAGCGAGAAACCCGAGTGTGGGCACTACGGTAAGCGTCATGGCGGAGACTTGTGTTGGACAAAGTCAGGAAGATGTCTCAAGTGTGGCAGCAAAGATCATCGGATTAGAGAGTATCGAACCCGAAGAATGTCGTTCCACAACATGTTCCAACAACAACAAAGAAGTCAGCAGCAAGACAAGAAGCACCTGCCAGAGTGTATCTATTGACTGGAAACGACGTCGATGACGTCACCATAGGTACTTGATCTGATCTTCGAGTACGAAGATCATTTTAAGGGGGAGAGGGTGTGAGGCTCCCAAATTTTATGCATTTAATATTGTTTATTTTGTTCATGTAATATCCTTAACTTTGTGCATATTAGTTGTATTTACTTATGTGCATATAGTATTTAGTTACTGCTGTACTTATTGTATGTATTTATGCTGTGTATTTACACTGTGTATGCAAGTCATTGTATATTTTGATTTTCTGGCCGAAATTCTCCTTAACGTCAACATCCATTAGCGTTAAGGGTGAGTCAACGACAAGCTTTGTACCATTTACTGTCTGACTGGAAAATCATGACGTCAACATCGATTGACGTTGACTTCTGGTCAACGGCAGTAAACTGGACGTTTACTTCTCTGGATGCATTTTGGATTTCAGATCTGAAACAGAAGCGTTTCTTCTGGTTCTTGATTAGGAAACCTATCTAACGGTGGGATGACCTAACTAAGCGTACCTCGACCATTTAGCCTATAAAACTTAGTGTTCTCAGCAAGATTAGGTCTTTTTGGTTGAGAGGAAAACCTAGGGCTCGTTTGTGAGAAAACCTGATCTTTGGAGAGCTCGATCTGGCATTTGGGTGATCTTTCCGGTGATCTTCTTCGACTGGGAGCTGCACCTTAGATGGAGGAATCATCCCCGACTCTGGTGAACGATCTACATCAACAGGAAGATCAGATTTGGGAGGAGAACCCTACCTTCTTGGCATTGGCCGAGGAGGGCTTCTTCGACCAAATCATCCCTTTATAAATTTATTCGCAAGCAAGTGAGTTATTGGTTCACTCCATACACTTGTCTTCTAGGGTTTTAATAATTTTACAGATTTTTATTTCGTTCCTAGACCCCCACAATTCTGTGTTTTTTGTGTTTCGTTCTGCACTGTGTGTAGACAGGAGATAGATGGCCACTTTGTTGCCGTCAAGTTCCTAGGTAAACGGTAGTCGATGGTGTCGTTAAACCTTGTTGGCGCCCAACCCCTAGACGTCAAGATCCTGTGGCTTTTCTGAATATTGGTTTGATCTCTGTGATGTGATTTTCGGGAAAAGTGAATATATGTATGTGTTTGGAAAAATGATGTCTTGTTTAATATGTTCATTTGAGCAACCCATGAAATCATGATAATTTTCTGATATTATCTGTTATTTATAGAATTTATGTTATGGAGATAATGAGCATGTTATGATAGATTTAAATACAGAATAACAATAGATGGTGCATGTTATTGTCTTAGAAAATTTCCAAGTTAGGGCCACTGTGTGCATGTTTTAGACCTGTTAGAATAGATGGTTCACTATCTACCATGCTTAAGTTGAAATATCTTGTAATTTACCTAACATCTCTGTTTAATATTAAAAATAGTTTGACTGCTCCAAAAATTGTGAAAAATTACAGATATGTTCCCTGTGCTATATGTAACCCGTGGTTAAAATTTGATATGATTCTGAGTATTGTGCAAATGGCTATTAAGTTCTGAAACTTTCTATACCACATTTTAAGAATAGATTTCATTTATGTGTGTGAAAATGTGATTAGCATCATGATTAGGTTCTGTCAACCACTGTGTATGATTGAATGAAAATTTGAATGTGATAACTTTAGTTCCATGATATATGTGTGTGCATGTGCATGGAAGTGAGAGAACAAGTGGCATATGTGTGTGTAGTGTATTAATGTGACAAGATAGATAAATGTGTGCCAATAAGATACTGCCACCCTACATTGCTTGGAGTTGTACTGTAGTAGTGCCCTACAAGAGGGCTCAATCGTGTTACGTGATACCTGAGGCAAAGGTTTTGTGAAATCCTGGAGGTGGACAAGTTCCACTGGTAATGGTGGGGAGGGCTTCCCCGGTTCTGCAGTGACCTAGACTTGATCACTTTGCCGGTGATTAGTACGTGTATGTGATAAGTGATCTCTCTAGTAGTGGTTTGGGCTGTGTCTTGGCAACGTGTAAAATGAGCATGTGTATACGTGTAAAGTGACATGTGAACGTGGCACATGGTATGTGCAAGTGAAATGATAAGTGAATGTGTAAAGTGAAAACCATGTGAAATCGTGTGTAAGTGAAAGTGTGATAATGTGAAACTAAGTGCATGTGAAAGCCAAGGTAACAGTGCATGTGTTCATGCCATGACAAATAAATGCATGTGTTAATATGAATTTTGAATGTGATATTATGTTAGTACCATGTGTAGGTTTATGTCATTATGTCCATGAGATAGAAATTGCTTGATGAATATGTGTTTAGTATCATGTTATAAATTGAATATAAGTCATGTGTTAGTGTTATGTTGAAATAAGGAATGAAAGCATGTAAGTGTATGAATGTTTCCATGTTAGTGATTCCATGTTATAAGTATGCATGTTAGAATTATTGTTTTACATGTGTTAGTATAGTTTGTTTAATATGATTCCATGTTTAATCATTTATGTTATAGCATGAGCATGTATTAATTTAACTATTGAATTCTAGTAAGTTTAATAGTGTTAAATTGTTAGAAAGCATCTATGATAAGTGTTTGGTTTGAAGTTTTAAGTTACTTGCTGAGTCTATTGTGTAGACTAACCCTTTCTAAACATTTCAGGAGATTTGGAACCCGAAGAGTTAGCATGATCCGACGCGGAGTTTGAGGAGTAGATTGAACACTTGTGATTTATTTCCTAGTATGTAATGCATTTGTAATTTGAACTTTGGTATTATTGCACTTGGAAACTGGCTAAGTGGATGTTGTATTATGTCATTTCTTTCATGGACTATATAGATTGTGGTATGTGGAATAAAATGTTGATGGAATAAGAGTTGTTTAATTTCTGCTGCATTATTCATTTCTATTTGTGTATATCTCAGCCCATTTGTCTATCATTGTGGTTTTCTCCCCTGTAGCGACCTGCTCTCATCCGATGTGGGTTGGTATAACCGTATCGAGTGGAAGTGAGTCGTTACAGAGATGGTATCAGAGCTACAAGGTTGAGATTATACATGAATAGCCATCAACTAATTCACTTCTCTTAGTCTTTGTAGTAGATAGCCAGATCCATGGGAATGATTAAAATAGGACTAGAAAAGTGATAAGATGAATGCATGATAATATGCTTTGTGTAGTAATAAAAGGAGCTTAACTTGATGTTTATTTTGCAGGCAATGGCTGGAAGACCCCGTCGTTCGAGTGTACCTATTCAAGATGAGGAGTCAAGGAGGACTACAAGTGAGCAGCAGAGAGTACCAGCACCTCAGGGACCACTTGTGCCACCCCGTCATTGTTGGTTGACTACGACAAATTCATGCAAGGGCTTGTACATGTGATGCAGGCTCAGGCGCAGACGTAGGCAGCTCTTCAGACGCAGGTTCTAGCACCAGCTCAGTAGGACCGTGGTGTAGGAGGTGTATCGGTCATGGAGAGGTTCAAGCGGATGGCTCCGCCTTCTTTTAAGGGGGAGAGTAAGCCATTAGTTGCAGAGAGTTGGCTTAGAGAGATTGAGAAGATATTCAAAGCTATCAGATGTGCAGAGGATGACAAGGTCAGCTTGGCGACGTATATGCATCAGGAGAGAGCAGATGTGTGGTGGTCTTCGGTTCTTCACACGCAGTTTGAGGTTCTAGAATTAGAGGTGACTTGGGAAGAGTTCGTGAGGTTGTTTGAGGCCAAGTATATTCCCGAGCATATCCAGGAAAAGATGGAGGAGTAATTCTTGGCGTTGACTTAAGGCTCGATGTCAGTTTTTGAGTATGAGGCTAGGTTCGCGGAGTTGTCAAGGTTCTCACCGCACATAGTTGATGATGAGAGGTGTAAGGTTAAGAAGTTTGTGATGGGGCTTAGACCATCATTAAGAGCCAGACTTGTAGCATTTGACCATAAGACTATGGATGTGGCTCTTAGTGCGACATGCCGACAGGAGAGTGAGATGGAATTGTACCAGGAAGAGAAGAAGGCTAGGTTGAAGAGGTTGCCAGAACCATTCCAGTGGCAGAAGAAGAAGATGAAGAAGCTCATGGAAGATGAACAACCAGTAAAGTCAGTAGCTACTACAGGCAGCGAGAAGCTCGAATGTGTGCACTGCGGCAAGAGTCATGGTGGAGACTTGTGTTGGACAAAGTCAGGAAGATCTCTCAAGTGTGGCAACAAAGATCATCAGATTAGAGAGTATCCGAACCTGAAGAAGTTCGTTCCACGAGATGTTCCAACAACAACAAAGAAGTCAACAGTAAGACAAGAAGCACCTGCCAGAGTGTAATGCATTTGTAATTTGAACTTTGGTATTATTGTACTTGGAAACTGGCTAAGTGGATGCTGTATTATGTCATTTCTTTCATGGACTATATAGACTGTGGTATGTGGAATAAAATGTTGATGGAATAAGAGTTGTTTAATTTCTGCTGCATTATTTTTCTATTTATGTATATCTCAGCCCATTTATCTATCGTTGGGGTTTTCTCCCCTGTAGCGACTTGCTCTCATCCGATGTGGGTTGGTATAACCGTACCGGGTGGAAGTGGGTCGTTACATTTTCCGTACCGATTGGTGGTGTTCCGAGGTTCTGGATTTCTCATGCGTGCTTTTGGTGGCCGGTGGCCTTCTTGAGGGTCCGTGCGTGCCTCGTGCTTGCTGGGCTTGTTGGAATTGATAAAATCAGAAAAATTGACTTTGATCATAAGCAGGTTGACACACATATGCTCATGTGTCGACACAGTTTCTTCAAATTTGTATTCAGAAATGCTATTCTTGTAAAGGATTCCAGCTCAGAATCAACACTTGCTATAAAATTCTTTGCTTATTAGTTGACATCTTCATGTGTCATGAATCCATTCAAGGTTCCAGTGATATTTTTATATGAGAATTAAAATTTTAAATATCTGGAGTATTTGTGCTCTTGGATTAACCATGAAGATGAAAAATAAGATCTAGAGTCGTGTCTATATTTATCCTCAAAAGTTATTTTAGACTTTTATTGCAAAACACTTTATTTAGACACATGAGTAGTCTTGAGTTATATATCACAAGAAATACTGATGTTCTTTTTTTAACAATTGCCAAGAATAAAATTTTAACAACTTAAGATCATGATCTATTAAGGTAAAAAGCTATGTGACACTTAAAAGAAAATCTTAAAAAACTGAAAGAAAAGATTTCACAAAAAAGAATATTTTAAGGGAAATTGCAGAGCAATGATTAGTCACTGAGTAACTAGGTTATTCCACCTAAGACGTGGTTGTACTTGAGTCAAAAGGTGTTGCTAAGTTATCTCTGTTCAAAAAGAAGCAAAAAAATGATTAGCATGCCTAGTATTCAGGCACTCCTGCACTGGGTAAGTGTGTGTGTGCTTGCACAGAAAAGTATGAATTAAATATTCTTTGTTATATTTCTTGAAATATCGCATATGATAGAAATGGAAAGAAAAAGACAAAGGCGTCAACAGTGCAGCTAACCTAAAATAGATTCATGTTGTTCAGGAATGTTAAATTGTTATTCTACATTGTGTTAAGCAAAACTTTGATTTTATAATGATATACACTCTTGACAACTCAATTTAGGTCACAAAAATCTTGTCACATTTGTAAATAAAAATTCTGAAGTGATTTTTGACCCCTGTTGCACATTATGAAAGGTACTCTTATATTATCTCTGATATACTAAAATGATTGTGCACCTTGATACCTTCATGACCCCTTCAAAATCAAATTGCTTGTGCTCCTTACAACACAATCTCATATTCATGGGAAGCAACTTTATTGTTGATATCTGATTTCATGCCCCAATCAATTGATTTCAACACTCCTATTGGTTTCACATCATTTATTTTTGGTCCCCATTTAGTTGGTGGCGGACAACTCCGATAATGTCACAAAGGAGGTTTCACTTAGGGGGAGGCTTCAATATATCTGTGTGTTTTGTGAGATCTCTATTCATGCTATTGATTTTGGGGGAGTTTGTTTTTAAGGGGAGAAATTCACAATACTTGCATGTACTTCTCACTCTTTTTGATATGAGAAAGAGGGGAGAAATTCTGTGAAAGAATGTTGCCATGTTTTGCCATCATCAAAAAGGGGGAGATTGTTGAGTTGTGTGTTTTGATGATGACATATTGTACACAATCTAATGATGTCATATTCTACATATATGGATGATTGTTGTGTTGTGTATTTGAATGATGACATATTGCACACATCTTGACAATGACATATTGTGCACATCTTCAATTGTACATATAATGATTATGACAATATTTACAATGTTTTGATGTTAAATCTTAAGTGCTTTCATGTTGAATATCTCTTGAATAATGTCTGTGACTCATAGACAGACTGGCCATATTGAAATCATGCTTCAATGAACATCGGATGTTCACTTTTGGTCGTAGTCAGCCGAAGCACAGACTTTGAATGTACAATTTTGATCGCAGTCAGTCGAAGTAGAACTTCGTCATATACGAAGCTAGACTTCGGATATGACGAAGTCGAACTTCGTCATATATGAAGCTAAGCTTCAGATAGGACAAAGTCATTTCAACTGATCCTGACTATTTTATCACTGTGCCTTTAGAAGTTCGAATTTTGTTCTCTGTCAGTCAAAGCAGAACTTCGTCATATAAGAAGCTAAGCTTCAGATATGACGAAGTCACTTCGATTGATTATGACTAAATTCATCACTGACTTCGGATGTACTCAATTGCTCTTTGTCTGACGAAGTGTAACTTCATCATATACGAAGCTGGACTTTGTAACTTCGTCATATACGAAGCTAAGCTTCGGATATGACAAAGTCAGTTGACTGATGAAGACCATTTTGACAATGTGACTTTACATGTTCACTTTTTCACTTGGTCAGTCGAAGCCATGAACTTCGTATATTTCTGTTTTGGTTGCTACAATCCGAGGCTTTGTGACTTCAGATGTTCACCTTTAAACCTTGTCAGTCGAAGCCATGGCACTTCGTATATTCTTGTTGTATCTCTATCATCCGAAGCACCTTGACTTCGGATGTCATGCTTTACACTTTGCCAGTAGAAGTGTTGAGACTTTGTATAGTCATGTTATATCTTTGCTTGTCGAAGTTCTAACAGTTGACTTCTTGACAGTCGACTCTTTGACAATCGATCAAACATCGATTACATTATGTATAACATTGATTGGTTCTTTAATTAACTTAAATATCAATTGTATTTTCTTATGAATAATTCGTGATGCTATTTGTGTAGGATATCATGTGACTGGCACGTGTCTCACTTGGGGTACTTGGTACTCATGCCGTCACACGTCCCTAAATCCTAGGTCACATGATTAGGGCTATAAATATGCCCTTATCCTTTGTGAAAAAGGTATCCATCCAAAAATAGAGGAGAAGAGAGTGCTGCTAGAAGAAGAAGCGAGAGAAGCAGAAGAGCAGCAAATGCAAAGAGAAGAAGAAGAAGATAGAGCATATGATATTACAGTGAATGAAGGAGTAGCAGAAGAAGAAGAAGAAGCCGAAGAAGAGAAGAAGAAGAAGAAGAGTAGAAGCAGTTCAAGGCAGAGGAAGCTTCAGATCTGTGATCTTCAAGAAGAGTCTTGAAGACGGATCAATTCCAGGAGAATTGATCCATCCTTATTATCTACACATCTTATTCTTCTGATTCATTTGTCGTGTGTAGATGTGTGATCGTGTAGGTTACAGTTCTGTGTTTGTGTGAATTCTTCACGCAACTGTACTGAACCGCTTCAAGTGTGTGTTGGAGCCATCGTGCTCTAGTGTGTGTGTGGTTTGAGCTATCGAGCTCAATTGTGTGTGTTGTACTCAAGCTTTGAGTAGTGTGGCCTCAATGTGTGAGGGGTGGATGTAGGAGTCACTGAAGGTGATATACGAACCACCTAAAAATCCCTTGTGCACTGTGGTTTGCTTGTGTGAGTGTGATATTGATCGCATAGATGATTGCATAGGGATTTCACTTACACACTACATGTTTATCTGTTCACACATACACTTTGCTCATGAGAGAGCACTCAATCGAAGGGAGATAAGAGCCCTCTTCCAATCTTTAAGCCTTGGGACGTTTCACACACTTTAATCACACATAGTGCATCAAATCTGTGGGGTTTAATTGAATAGAACTCTTAATTTCGAAGTAATTTTTAATTGCTTACATTTCCGCTGTAAATCTATTCAACCCCCCTTCTAGATTTTGCCATCACCGAATATGTGATCCTACACCCACAACTATGCCTTGGTGGTTCTGGTGGAGGGTCTCCCAGGACCGACTTGTGTTGTTTCTTCTCACCTCTGAAGGTCTATGTTGTTTGGTTGTTTGGGTTGTGCGTTCTGGTGAAGGTTCTTCCTAGGATTGCCCTTAAGTTTCTGGCAGAGGTTCTTTCTAGGAGTATTATGTGTTTGTTTCGGGCCACCGTTGTGTTGTCCCTATGGTTTTAAGTGTGTCGTTTGGTTTTGTTGTTTGTTCTAGTGAAGTTCTCCTAGGATGACTTTCTGTCTTTCCTAGTACAGGTCCTTCCCAGGGCTGCTTTGTGATGTTTTGGTTGTCTCTTCTCTCTCTCTCTCTCTCTATGTAGAGATGAGTTGTCATTGTTACCAATTGGACTATCTATGTTACAATCTGCTTGAGAGTTGTTAGTCAAGGTGTGGTGCCTTGGTTCGTGGGTCTGGCCGCTGCGTTGGCCAGCTCATCTTGTTGTTTGTTTCCAAGTTTATTAGTTGCGCTGGTGGGACTTTGATTGTCCCCTTGGTTCAGATGTTTTGCTTCATTTTCTCGCGTCATCGTGCTCTTGCAGATGGTGTCTGGTGAGTGCAGTCAGTGTCTGGCTAGCTGTGCTTCCTGTTGATGTTTCAGTCTTGCATTGTG
Source organism: Colocasia esculenta (assembly GCA_014218235.1). Taxonomy (NCBI): domain Eukaryota; kingdom Viridiplantae; phylum Streptophyta; class Magnoliopsida; order Alismatales; family Araceae; genus Colocasia; species Colocasia esculenta. The sequence goes on from CM024755.1 coordinate 91,073,141, forward strand.
GCTTTACCTCTCTCGTGTGTGGAAGAGACTCGTTGCATGTCTCCTTCATTTGCTTTTCGTTGGTTGCTTGGGGTGGTGATTCTCCATTGTGGTGTTGTGTCCCTAGGGTGCGCATCATTGAGACCTTTCTGGTGGAGTTATCTTCCCTTGAGTTGTTTTTAGGTTGAGCAGGTTGCTCCCCTCATGCGGTCGTTTCCTTGTGGCGCCGTAGGTTGGTGGACATGTTCGTGTTGTTTGTCGTTGAGATTGTTTCTTGCTGCCTACTTGGACAATTTGGGGCATTGGGTCCCTGTTGGTTTGTCCGAGGTAGTATCGTTTTCATGTTGGGTTGCGTGCGTGAGCGTGGTTCCGCTTTGCATTGATTTTTTTCTTGGTTGGTCTTGCTCATTCAAGCGTTATTCCAGTGTGTGCTCAATTGTGCCTCGACTTGTGCCTTGGAGGCTTTTCATGTCGTCATTTTGGTGTTTTTCCTCTCTATCGGTTGCGATGGAGATGGTGCTTCTTGCTCTTGTGCGCCACGGAGTTGTTGTTGTCTTTTACTATCCATGTGGCAGAGTCGGTGCTCCGTGTTTTGTGTACTTTATGGAGCCGACGTGGTTGTTGAGCTCTTGAAGTTGTTGGTTTTTTGTGCACTTTTCTTGTGGGTCTTTGGTGGAGAGCCCCCTTCGGTGGGCTCTGTGTCTTCTCGGGCCATTGGTGCGGTTGTGTGTGCTACACATTGAGCGTTTTCAATGCTTCGTGTCCTTGTGCCTCAAGGGTCAGGGCTGATGTGGTATGTTGTGCTCTTTGAGGCTTGCAGTTCTTTGCGTGTGGCTTTTGGTAGGTCTCTAGTGAAGAGTCCTTCCTGTTAGCCCATGTTGTTTTCGTCGTTGGTGCACCTATATTTAGTTTTGGTGCTTGTGGTAGCACCTTGTGCTCGTGCTCGAGTGTTTCGGTTTTGTTCTGTATGGAGCCTTGGTGCATTGGGTTGTACCTTGGGTGGCTCCTGGTGCTTGTGATAGCACTGTGTGTTGTGCTGTGTGCCCTGATCGTGACCTTCATGCATCATTTTACAACCTTGCTCGGTGTTGGAGGCATTGAGCTTTCTGCCTCTAGGATACTTTGTGCTGGTCTATGCCTTGTGGTTGTACCGTTACCTCTGTGGGGAGGCTGATTTGCCTTATTTAGGTAGCCCTATCGGTGGTACGCCAAGCTTTGGTCATGGCCTGTGTCTGGGTTTCCCTCTCGCTTTTGGAGCGAGTGCGTTTGGCTATGGTACTCTGCTTCGGTCTGGGTCCCTCTGAGGTTGATGTGTTGTCCTGGACCTCTATGGTTGTTTTGGTTCTTGTGTGGTACACTTTTCTAGTGGATGGAATGTTGGTACCCGTGCTGAGCCCCGTCTGCGTATGGCAGGTGTGTTTCCGACTCTTCGTTGGTTCTCCAGTTGTGCATGGTGTTGGTGAGTCTGGAAGCCAATGGTGGAGTCTCCTGTTAGTTCGTCTGGTGATAGTGAGGCCTGTTGGCTTGCTAGTACTCGACCACACGGTTTGTCGATGTTGTAAGGTGCTCAGTTCTGACTTAACCTCAAACATCTTCCGTACTTCTGTCATGATGTGAAGCGTGTAGTTTTGTAATTTTGTAGCTCCGCGTGCATTTGGTGTCTTGTCGGACCACGAGGAAGGTCTGGGTGAGGCCTAGTGGTGACAGTGGATGTCATTTTTATGTGTTGAGGTTTCTCCGTGTAAGTTTGGTGCCCTTGCCGGACCACAAGGAAGGTCTGGGTGAGACCTAGTGGTGATAGTGGATGCCATTTTAGCGTGTTGGGGTTTCTCCACGTGAGTTTGGTGTCCTTGTCAGACCATGAGGAAGGTTTGCATGAGGCCTAGTGGTGACAGTGGATGCCATTTTTTTGCATGTTGAGGTTCTCTTTGCACAGTGGTGACAGTGGCCTAGCTTGGTGTCCTTTTTACAGGAAGGTAGCATGAGGCGGTTCTCCAGAGTGTTGTGCTTGGCACTCAGGCATTTTTCTAGGTTGTTGTCGGCAACTGCGTCCACTATCTGGTTTTGCTGGAGACAAAGTGGGTTGCTAGTCGGTTGGTCCCAACAGCGTGGTCTGTTAGTGGCTACAACCGTGTAGTTTTTGGCTGGCGTTTTTCACTGTTCAGGTTAGTTTTGACGTTACTCAGCAATGGTGGGGTTGTCGTTCTATTTGGACGTCTTACATGAGGCTAGAGTAAGCCGTTGGGTTTCGAGTGCATGCTCCCCTTGTGTTTTGAGCTCGTTACGTGAGCCGTTGGTTTTACGGCTTCGTGTGCTCTGTGCGCATTTGGCGGTGCGGTTGTTGCCATGAGGAGGTCGTGGTGAGACTTAGCGGCTCTTTGCACCCGCGCTTCATGTGCTCTGCGTGTGTTTGGCGGTGCGGTTGTTGCTACGAGGAGGTCATGTTAAGACGTAGTGGCTTCTCCGCCCCTACACTTGCGCTAGCTTGCGCGTTCTGTTTCGTCCCTTGGAATCTCTTGGGCTTGCTCGAATTTCGAGGATGAAATTATTTTAAGAGGAGTAGAATGTAATACCCCGGCTTCTCAACTTTTTGATCTGGCATCTTGGATGACTGGATCTTAAGCATTGGGTCTGGGCAGCATGTTGGTGTCGCATTGTGGGTGTCCGACGTGACAATCATCCTTGTCGCGACCTGCTTGTGCGTCGCGTTCTTGTCGCGATCGACTTTCCTGTCGCATCTTCTTCTCGCGCCCAACCAATAGGTTGCGACAGTGTTTCGTGGCTTTGGTCGTCTGACATTTGTCAGGCTGGTAGGCGTGTTTGTACGACCTATCAGGTTGTCGCGGCGTCCATGCGGGATGTGTTGATGTCACATCGCATTGACCCGTCGTGTTAAGGTTCTGAACACGACGCATCACCCCATTGCGACTTGGGTGTCGAAGGCTTAAGGCCTTCGCTGGCGACCCCTTCTCTCCTTTCCTCCTCCCCCTCTCTTCTTCTCCCCCTTCGGCGGTGCTCTGTGATGATCAGTCCATCCCCATATAATTTTATTTAATTATATACAATTTTGGTGATTAACAAAACACTAACAATCATTTTCTAATAAGTATTTCTAAAGTTCATCCACAGGGAATAAGTCAAGCAAAATCTGTAAGTTATTCTCTTACACTACCATTTAAAGTTTAAAACATGAATTCCTTCTAAGTCCATATCGATTTCTTTTGTAAAAGAACGATTCTATCGCTACAACGATTTCATCTTATAACGATTTGATAAGTGTGTATGAACGATTCTATCGCTTCAACGATTTCGTAAGTGAAACATCGATTTCAGACTCACAACGATTTCAGTTTCACATCGATTTCATAAGTAAAAACAACGATTTGGTCATCAGTTTCTTAAGAGAAACAACGATTTGATTGTTGTAACGATTTGATAAGTGTGTATGAACGATTCTATCGCTTCAACGATCTCGTAAGTGAAACATCGATTTCGGTCTCACAACGATTTCGTAAGTGAAACATCGATTTTGGTCTCACAACGATTTCGAAAGTAAAGCATCGATTTCGGTCTCATAACGATTTTGTAAGAGAATCATCGATTTCGGTTTCACAACAATTTCGTAAAGTAAAACATCGATTTCAGACTCACAACGATTTCAGTTTCACATCGATTTCATAAGTAAAACAACGATTTGGTCATCAGTTTCTTAAGAGAAACAACGATTTGATTGTTGTAACGATTTGATAAGTAAAAACAATGATTTGATTGTTGGAACGATTTCATAAGTAAAAACAACGATTCGATAAGTGAAAACATCGATTTGCTTATATCTGTACAATCATGTGCTTTCTCTTGTACAACGATTTACTTATGCTTGTACAATGATTTGCTTATATCTGTATAACGATTTGCTTGTGCATCGATTTGTTTATGTTTGAACAACGATTTGCTCAAATAGCGATTTATTTATACAACGATTTGCTTAAACAACGATTTGTTTATGTTTGAACAACGATTTGCTCAAACAATGATTTGTTTATGTTTGAACAACGATTTGTTTATGTTTGAACAACGATTTGCTCAAACAACGATTTATTTATGTTTGAACAATGATTTGCTCAAACAACGATTTGTTTATGTTTGAACAACGATTTGCTCAAACAACGATTTGTTTATGTTTGAACAACAATGTGCCTATATTTGTATAACGACTTGCATAAACAACGATTTCATAAGTTGAACAACTATTTCATTGTCATAACGACTTCATGGATTACATCGATTTCATACATGATATTCAAATATATTTTCAAATACTATGAAAGTCAAAGTCTTCCCGCGTGCATCACTAATATCCTTGCATTTAATGTGATTGTACACATCTCTGCACGCTGCATATCTGGGTGCCTTCTATTCGTATGTTTCTATAGTAAACACTTTTCAGGATAGCAGAATGGCATTTCCATTTTGGTATATATTCTTTCTAACGTTGACTGACAAGCATAGAGATAATCCAACTATCTGTGCTTCGACATTTATTGTGTGCAGGTATTTGCCAGTACATTATCATACAACATTGGACAACTATAAGCTGAAGGATATCTAGAAGAATCTTCTCTTTGCGTGCATGGCTAATAGATCATTAAATGGCTGCAGACTTACCTGTTGTACACCTCGGACTATGCAGTATAACGTGTTTCAAACTTAGAGACACTGGCCATTTCAACGGCTATATTTTTCAAGAGAAGATATATAGATGATTGATGTCCCCATGAAGAACAACTTTTGGTACCTTAGAGCTTTCAGAGAACCAACCTACAACTTGCGAGCATCAGAAATAAGAGCCCCAAAGCTTCACTCCATAATCTTCTGTAGCTCTTAGCTCTACGTCTTGATTTGCTTAGCTTTTGGAGAGCCTTTGTAGTTCTGAGAGTTTACATCCAGTGAAAATCTCTCTCTCTCAGACATTGCCTCAGATCAAGCATTTGTTGTAAGCTTGGTCTAGGGGCCATTTGCTTTATTCACATATGTTGTGAAGTTCCTCTTCGGGCTATGAAGAGAGGACCTACTGAATATAGGTGGTTGTAATTCCCTTTTTGAGGAAGGGAGACCTGTTGTATCAGGTGGTAGCTGTACCTCTTCGGGGTTGGAAGAGAAGGCCAGCTGTTGCTGGATGTGTAAGGGTCCTTAAGGAGGACAGTAGCCTTGGTTAGTGAAATCTCAAGTTGTTGCTTGGGGATGGACGTAGGACTCCTTGGGATAGGAGGTCTGAAGAAGGATAAAATCCTCTGTGTCGTGTGATTGTTCATTTGCTACCTTGTCTTTATTTATCACTAACACTAACTATCGATCTCAGTGTTTTTCTGTCAAAGCGTTTTTGTTGACAGGTTTTTTATCTAAACGAATTTTTAGAATCCCATTCACCCCCCCCCCTCTGGGCTTTCTAGCTGGGCAACAAGTGGTATCAGAGCCAAGTCTCTTCGACAAAGAAGATCTCATGATCTGAAGAGCAAAGATAAATGGCAGCTCAAGGGTATGCAGAAGGTCAGTCAGTCAACCGACCCCCTCTATTTGATGGTGAGGACTACAACTATTGGAACACAAGAATGGAGTTCTTTCTCCAGGGTCTCGATTTTCAACTGTGGTCCATCATAGAAGAAGGAGACTTAGTAGTTCTCAACAACAGAGAAAATTGGACAGACGATGATAAGAAGAAGATATCGTTAAACTGCAAAGCAAATAGTATACTGTGCTGTGTGCTAAGCAAGAAAGAATTTAATAGGATCTCAGTGTGCAAATCAGCAATGGAAATGTGAGAGAAACTCATAATCACATATTAGGGAACAGACAAAGTCAAAAAAAACAGGATAGATATCTTAGTAGATCAGAATGAGAGATTTCAAATTCAACCAGGAGAATCAATCACACAAATGTACAACAGATTCAAGAATATCACCAATGGTTTGGCTGGTCTTGGAAAGACCTATGACATGGGAGATATGGTAAGAAAAATTTTGAGATCCCTACCAGCTTCATGGACTCCTAAAGTGACAGCCATAGAAAAAGCTAACGACCTAAGAGGATGTCCCTTGAAAAGCTCGTTGGGTCACTAATGGCCCACGAGATAAACATGGAAAGACTTGGGGAGTCCTTCAGCAGAAAGAAACACAGTAATGCTCTCAAGGCTGCAGAAGACACATCTGGTGATGAATCAAATGGTGATAAAAGCACTAAAAGCGGTGAAGATGAGGAAGCATTCCTATCCAAAAGATTACAGTGCATATTGGCCAAGAAGAAATACCAGTCTGGAAGGAGATATTTCAAGAAAGGAAAAGACTTCAAGAAACCCGAAGTCAAGGATACAAAGAAAGCTGAACCCATATGCTATGAATGTAAGAAACCTGGACATATTACAGCTGAATGTCCAGAACTAAAGAAGACGGAGTTCATATAGAAGGATAGCTCGAAGAAATTCAAAAGGTACAAAAAGATAGCCATGGCAGCTGCATGGAGCAACGACAGTGACTCAGACAGTGAGTCAAGCTCCAGCGAAGAAGAAGAAGAAAAGGCTAACCTAGCCTTCATGGCAAACGTAGAGGAAAAGGTAACCTCTGACTCATCCTTTAATTCATGCAATGAATCTGATTCTGATAGTTTAGAAGTCACATTTAATGAATTATACAGTAAATATAAAGATGTATGTAAAATATTAAAAACTACTAAGAAAAACTATGCGGCTTAGAAATTACTAACTCAGATTTAAAATCTGAAACTGAGCAACTAGAAAAACAAATTTCTGAATTAAAAAGAAGGAATGAACTGTTATGTGAAGACCTAAAAACTAAAAATGAACAAATAACAAATCTGGAAAAATAAGAAACATTAAATGAACTGAAAAAGTAAGTTGACACACTAACTAAGGAAAATGAATATTTAACTAATACAATTGAAAAGTTTACAAATGGTAAATCAACTTTAATACTAAAAGGAGCTAGAAGATCAGGCAAGAAGAAGCATGGCTTAGGATATACTCCACCAGATAATGAAGAAACAATAGTCCATCCTAAAATCTATCCAACGCCAAAATTTGTAGCTGAATAAAATACTAAATATAAATCTAACTTTAAGTACATCCTAACTGAAAAGGTAAGTAGAATATCTTGCTGTAGTCATTGTAATAAATTAGGACATACCAGAACAACCTGTATGACAAAACACCTAAAATGTATCCCTAAAAGAAAAGCTAATGAAACTAACCATCAAGGACCCAAAAGAACTTGGGTACCTAAATCTTAGTGTTTTTATTACAGAGAAGCCTTAGAGCATCGAAGTGGTACATGGACAGCGGGTGCTCAAGGCACATGATAGGCAACAGAAAGCTATTCTCGCACATCAAAGATGGAGAAGGCACAGTGACTTACAGTGACAATGAAAAGGGTACAGTGATCGGTTGTGGACCAGTTGGTAGCCAAGGCAGAATTCTCATAGAAGATGTGTTATGCGTTAAATGTCTCAAGCACAATTTGATAAGTATCAGCCAGCTGTGTGACAAGGGTCACCAGATCAGGCTTCAAGAGTCAAGTGCATAATTAGGAAAGATGGTATAACAGTGTTCGAAGCCTGCAGAGAAAAGAATCTATATGTGCTTCATCTAGAAGAGTTGAAGGATCAGGATTTATGCCTTGTAGCAAATAAAGATCAATTAGTTGAACTATGGCACAGGAGATTGGGTCACTACAGTTTGGATAGAATTAGAAAATTGATCAAGCGAAATCTAGTGGAAGGCTTGCCCAAAATAAGCTCAAGAATAGAAGGTGTATGTGAACCTTGTGCAAAAAGGAAGCATGCAAAGACATCAATCAAATCAAAGTCAGTAGTAACCACCTCCAAACCATTAGAGCTACTATATATGGATTTATTTGGGCCGATGAGAACCACCAGCCTTGGAGAAAAGTATTTTGCATTTGTAATAGTTGATGATTATTCAAGATTTACATGGGTATCATTCTTGGAGCATAAAGATGACACGTTTGACAGCTTTGTTAAGTTCAGTAAGAAAGTTCAGAAGGACAAGAAGTTCAGCATAATTAGTATTCGATCAGATCATGGAGGAGAATTTCGAAATGAAAAATTTGCAGAATTATGTGATATCAAGGAATTGAGCATAACTTCTCAGCACCAAGGACACCACAGCAGAATGGAGTAGCTGAGAAGAAGAATAGAACATTATTGGTTATGGCCAGAACCATGTTATCAGAATACAATCTTCCTAGATATTTCTGGGCTAAAGCAATCAACACAACATGTTATATAATAAATAGAGTGATGATCAGGCCAATCCTGAAGAAGACAGTGTATGAACTTTACAAGCAAAAGAAGCCCAAGATCAGTCACTTCAGGACGTTCAGATGCCCTTGCTTCATCCACAATAATGGTAAGAGAGATATTGGTAAGTTAGATTCCAAATCTGATGAAGGAATATTCATGGGGTATGCTTCTAAACATAAAGGTTATAGAGTCTTTGATAAACAAAGTTTATTAATTGAGCAAACTATCCATGTTATTTTTGATGAATCTAACCCTTCCTTGAGAAAGGAAGTAGATAGTGATGATGAAAATGCAGAAAAGTTATCCAATAAACTAAGGGATACATCTATCAAGGATAATGAAGATCCACCCTTGGATGAATTGCAACAGAAAGAAATATCTTATAATGATCTTCCAAAGGAATGGAGATACAAGAAGGATCATCTAAGAGACAACATCATTGGAGATCCATATGTTGGAGTAAGAACAAGAGGTAATGTTATTCCATGTGATTACTTAGCATTGGTTTCTCAAATTGAGCCAAAGACAGTCAATGAAGCACTATCTGATGAATCTTGGATAATGGCCATGCAAGATGAACTTAATCAGTTCAAGAGAAACCAAGTTTGGACCCTTGTTCTGAGACCATCAGATCATCCTATGGGTGTTCAGGAACAAATTGGATGAAGCTAGGGTTATCACTAGAAACAAGGCTAGACTGGTTGCTCAAGGCTATTCCCAAGAGGAAGGCATAGATTTCGATGAAACCTATGCACTAGTGGCTAGACTAGAGGCAATTCGAATTTTACTTTCTTATGCATCTACATTAGATTTAAAACTTTTTCAAATGGATGTAAAATCTACATTTTTAAATGGATACATAAAGGAGGAAGTCTATGTAGAACAACCTCCTAGCTTTGATGATGTAGATTTTCCAAATCACGTTTTCAAATTGCATAAAGCTCTATATGGTTTAAAACAAGCACCTAGAGCAAGGTATGAAAGGCTTAGTGTATTTTTATTAAACCATGGTTTTATCAGAGGACAGGTAGATAGCACTTTATTTATTAAGTCAAAAGTCAAAAATATATTACTTGTGCAAATTTATGTGGATGATATAATATTCAGATATATTGATGAATCTCTGTGCAAGTACTTTGAAAAGTTTATGCTGGGAGATTTCGAAATGAGCATGATGGGGGAACTCAATTATTTCCTTGGACTTCAAATCAAGCAAGGCAAAGAAGGCACATACATCTGCCAAGCGAAATACACCAAGGAATTATCAAAGAAATTTGGATTCGACAATGCAAAACCACTGTCCACACCAATGAGCACATCTACAAGGTTAGTCAGTGATAAAGATGGTAAGAAAGTAGATCAAAAACTTTACAGAGGTATGATAGGATCATTACATTACTTAACTGCTATTGGACTTGATATTCTATTTAGTGTATGCATGTGTGCAAGATATCAGGCATATCCTAAAAAATCTCATTTAATTTCTGTTAAAAGGATTTTTAGATATCTAGCTAGAACTCATGATCTAGGTTTATGGTATCCAAAATCATGTGAAACTAGTTTAGTAGGATATTCTGATGCTGACTATGCTGGATGCAAGGTAGATAGAAAAAGCACCAGTGAAAGTTGTCAATTTCTTGCAAGATGCTTGATTTCATGGTCCTCAAAGAAACAAAATTCAGTAGCTGCTGGAAGCTATTGCACTCAACTACTATGGATAAAACAACAACTTGAGAATTATGGACTGCACATCAAGACCATTCCATTGCTGTGTGACAACACCAGTGCAATAAATCTTACCAAAAATCCAGTCCAGCACTCCAGAACGAAGCATATAGAGGTTAGATATCATTTCATTAGTGATCATGTAGAAAATGGTAATATAAATATTTCTTTTATAGATACCTTAAATCAATTAGCAGATATCTTTACAAAAGCCTTACCTGAAGAGAGATTTACATCTCTTAGAAGGGAATTAGGCATGTATAATTTGTAATAGATTTTTTGCACATAACTGAAATAATAACAGTTTCAGAATAATGCTTATTCTTTCCCCTGGAATTAAGGAAATCCTTTAATTGCTTGCGTCATAAATTGCTTGGACGGTTCATTATTTCAAAAGACCTTATCTATTGCGAAATCGTCTCCTCTTTTGTCGTTTTCTGCATTTATTGCAGTGTCCTTTCAAAAGCAACTTTAACTTTCGCTTTTAATACCATAATCTATGCCATAACAATTCCACCTTTCTCTCTCATCTCTTTCGACTCACCTGGAAGGATAAACCCTATCGATTCTGGAATCCTCTCTGTGTGATTTTGAAGAATCCCTATGTTCACGCCAAAATCTCTTGATGGCTTCTGTTCTACTACTTCACACGATCCTCCAGAACCTTTCTCTGTTCAAATCCGTGGTACTTTCTGGGGTCTCCGGCACTATTGGTGGCTACGGCATTGCGTTCCTCACAGTAGAGTAGCAGGAATAGTTTGCAGCGGTGAAGTTTCGGAGAAGATGGGCCAAGCCATCAGAAGCAGGAATCTGAAAAAGAGTGGCTTTTCATGTTGATAATGTGGAGCCAGTTGTTGGTGCCTATGTTAAAGGCAACGGTGTAGCTACTGAAATTCCATTACTTACAAGGAAGGCACACCGGAGGTCAAGGAAGAAGAAGGTCCATGTGCACTTGAAGCCATTAATTGAAAGATTAGATGCACAAGGTCAGATTCTGTGCTCTGTTCAATCTGATATTTCCTCAATTTTCATAAGTCATAACACTGGTGTTAAGGAGATGCAAATGTTAAAGGTAGTATTACGAGGTATGAGAAATGAGTTAGTGAGCATGAAGCAAATGATATCCAATCTTTCAGATTTAATGAGGGCACAAATACCTTCTCCTGCCCCTCCTGCTCCCACTCCTGCAGTGCCAGCAAGCAGCTCAGGGCTATCCGGGCCAAGCATTATAAAAGAAATCCAGCCATCAGGGCCATGTTCTGAAAAGGCATCTGGGCCATCAGGGCCAAAGATTGTTGAGGAATCCTAGGAGTCTGAGCCATCACCAGCAGCATTTGGGCCACTAGGGCCATCAGTTGAGTAGTCAGGGCCTCCAGGGCCAGTTATGGATGAGTCTGGGCCATCAGGGCCAATGGAATCTGAATTGGAGCCTGCACGAGTTGAAGATCCGGTTGTGCCCCCAGAGCCCCCTATCTCTTCACCTCTCAAAACAGCAGCTCCTTCCTCTCCACCATCCTCATCGACTGCACCTCCAGCCCCTACCACCTTCAAACAGCCACTTCGAAATCATATCTCTTCACCCAATCCATTTCCTGCTACCTCATCCTCTTCCCTTGCTTCATTCCCATCTATTCCTCCTCCTACTTCTGAGGCACCTCCAGCATCCTCCTTAGCTGGAGCCTCATCTTCTGGTCCCTCATCAGCTAACCCATCTGTACCACCTCCTTCTACCTCTTACTCGTTTCTTCATCCTCCTACTCCTCTCTCCTTTGTTAACATCATTCCAGAGGGTGCCCAACTTGAAGGTCGCTTTATCCAAGATATCAAAGATGAGTTTGAAGTAGCCATAATTTTCTCAGTCCTGTCAGTTGGCACTAACATTCATAGGACAAGCTCTTCTAGCCATGTTCCTAAAAAAGAGAAAAATATCTTCCAACCTTACTATTTCTTTTGAGCCTCGTTTTCCACCTCTTTGGTTTTCTCTCACTGTTGAAAATCGAAGAAGGTCTATCTATTATGAATTCCTTCAAAAATGCACTTTTGCCACCATTTTTGGCCTTCCTCACCTACTTCTCACCGACCACCTAAATATTGTTCTTCCCCTCTCCTCTCTTTCAAAAGTTGAATAGTCAAAAATTTTCTCTATGACTGAGGCTAAAAATGAAGATCAGTGGGCTCAGGGCCATTAGTCTTTATACAGGCTCACCCACTCACTCTCTCTGAGTGGTTTGTGATTCATCACAAGAATACCTGGGGTCCATTTATTCAGAAGGAGATCAAGCTTATCCGCTATTTCCAGATGTTTAACGATTACAGATATCTCAATAATCTACCCGAAGTTCAGCTTGGCTAATTCCGGAAAGCTATTTCTCTTCTTGGTTCGGATACTGCTCATTCCACCTCCATTCAAGTAGATTTCGCCACATTGAAGATGCCAGAGGTGGTCTTCCTACCTCCACTTCACTCTTTAGTCATGGATTCTGACGTCAGTCCCATCATTTTTGAAAGATTTGCTAGAGTCATGGCCCGCATTGCTGTTCAGAGAGGTAATTTACTTGCATTCCACCATTTTTTATTCTGGGAATATCATCAGGGCCACATCAAATCAGATGTTCTTGCCCCTCTATTGAGTGTGAGCGATTGTCTCCAGCTGACTGGGAAAGGCATTACCCACTTTCTGCTTAGCAGCTTGTTGATTTCAACTCCTCTCAGGACATAGCTACTAAACCTCCTCTCTCTGCTGAAGAATTCCTCGATCTGAACTCCATTCGCCTTGTTCAAGACCCCTTTACCACATGGGTTGAGAGATACAAGGTGTATGTGGCTATGAAAAAGGAACTGAAGCAGTAATAGATCTTCTACCCCTTCCCAGTAGATCAGTTTCTCTAGCATGCTAGCTTTGGAACCTCCAGCTCCTACAAAATGTCTCTTGGCCAGGATGAATATGGCAACTTCGTGGAAGCTCAAAGGCAACTGCACATCCAGAGGATGGCTCCTGTTATGGGACCTTCCTACTCTATGGTTTATGGAGCCTTCCAAGGTTATTTTGAAGAGCAGGAATGCAAGGCTTGGCCGATTATTACTCGCCATGCCTCTCTCTTGTCTCCTGCCTTCTATCTTCCTGTACCCCCACAGTGATCTAATAGATTGATTTTTGGCCACCATTTATCTTTCTTCTCTTCTTTCTTTGTTTATGTTCATATCCTTTTGCTTAATGACAAAAAGGGGGAGAAAGTAAAATGTTCTAAAATACACTTATTAAATTTCTATAGCAAATTTACTTAGACTCATTTCAGAACCTTATATCTTTATGTTATGTTTTTTCATCACCAAAAAGGGGGAGATTGATGATCAATCCACCCCCATATAATTTTATTTAATTATATACAATTTTGGTGATTAACAAAACCCTAACAATCATTTTCTAACAAGTTTTTCTGAAGTTCATCCACAGGGAATAAGTCAAGCAAAATTTGTAAGTTATTCTGTTACACTACCATTTAAAGTTTAAAACATGAATTCCTTCTAAGTCCACATCGATTTCCTTTGTAAAAGAACGATTCTATCACTACAACGATTTTATCTTATAACGATTTGATAAGGGAGTATGAACGATTCTATCGCTTCAACTATTTCGTAAGTGAAACATCAATTTCAGTCTCACAACAATTTCGTAAGTGAAACATCGATTTCGGTCTCACAACGATTTCGTAAGTGAATCATCGATTTCGGTCTCATAACGATTTCGTAAGAGAATCATCGATTTCGGTCTCGCAACGATTTCGTAAAGTAAAACATCAATTTCAGACTCACAATGATTTTGGTTTCACATCGATTTCATAAGTAAAACAACGATTCAGTCATCGGTTTCTTAAGAGAAACAATGATTTGATTGTTGTAACAATTTGATAAGTAAAAACAACGATTTGATTGTTGTAACGATTTGATAAGTAAAAACAACGATTTGATTGTTATAACAATTTGATAAGTGAAAACATCGATTTGCTTATATTTGTACAACGATTTGCTTGTACAACGATTTACTTTCTCTTGCACAACGATTTGCTTATGCTTGTACAATGATTTGCTTATATCTGTACAACGATTTGCTTGTACATCGATTTGTTTATGTTTGAACAACGATTTACTCAAACAACGATTTATTTATACAATGATTTGCTCAACAACGATTTGTTTATGTTTGAACAACGATTTGCTCAAACAACGATTTGTTTATGTTTGAACAACAATTTTCCTATATTTGTTTAACGATTTGCATAAACAACGATTTCATAAGTTGAACAACTATTTCATTGTCATAACGACTTCATGGATTACATTGATTTCATACATGATATTCAAATATATTTTCAAATACTGTGAAAGTCAAAGTCTTCCCGCGTGCATCACTAATATCCTTGCATTTAATGTAATTGTACACATCTCTGCACGTTGCATATCTGGGTGCCTTCTATTCCTATGTTTCTATAGAAAACACTTTTCAGGATAGCAGAATGGCATTTCCATTTTGTTATATATTCTTTCTAACGTTGATTGACAAGCATAGAGACAGTCCAGCTGTCTGTGCTTCGACATTTATTGTGTGCAGGTATTTGCCAGTACATTATCATACAATGTTGGACAACTAGAAGCTGAAGGATATCTAGACTAATCTTCTCTTTGCGTGCATGGCTAATAGAGCATTAAATGGCTGCAGACTTACCTGTTGTACACCTCGGACCATGCAGTCTAACATGCTTCAAACATAGAGACAACGACCATTTTAACGGCTATATTTTTCAAGGGTAGATATATAGAAGATTGATGTCTTCATGAAGAACAACTTTTGGTACCTTAGAGCTTTTAGAGAACCAACCTACGACTTGCGAGCATCAGAAACAAGAGCCCCAAAGCTTCACTCCATAATCTTCTGTAGCTCTTAGCTCTCCGTGTTCATTTGCTTAGCTTTTGGAGTGCCTTTATAGTTTTGAGAGTTTACATCCAGTAAAAATCTTTCTCTCTCAGACATTGCCTCGGATCAAGCATTTGTTGTAAGCTTGGTCTAGGGGTCATTTTCTTTTATTCTCATCTGTTGTGAAGTTCCTCTTCGGGCTGTGAAGAGAGGACCTGTTGGAAACAAGTGGTTGTATTTCCCTTCTTGAGGAAGGAAGGCCTGTTGTATCAGGTGGTAGTTGTACCTCTTTGGGGTTAGAAGTGAAGGCGAACTGTGGCAGGATGTGTAAGGGTCCTTAAGGGGGACAATATCCTTGGTTAGTGAAATCCCAAGTTGTTGCTTGGGGACTAAACGTACGAGTATTCCTTGGGATAGGAGGTCCGAACCAGGATAAAATCCTCTGTGTCGTGTGATTGCTTATTTGCTAGCTTGTCTTCATTAATCACTAACACTAACTATCATTCTTAGTGTTTTTCTATCAAAGCATTTTTGTTGGCAGGTATTTTATCAAAACGAATTTTTAAAATCCAATTCACCCCCCTCTGGGCTTGCTAGCTGGGCAACACTCTGCCTCCCTCTTTTCCCTTTGTGTGTTTCAGGCGAGGAGGAGGGTTGTGCTCATGTCCCATGCATTGTAGAGCTTGCGTGGAGCAAGGAGGAGGTGGCCAATTCGACGTGAAGGGCCCTAATGGGTTTGTTTCTTCATTTAAGGTTGGGATTGTTTGAACCCTTCTCAATCCGGGTGGATTGGGAGTTCATCGTGCTTTCTAGTTCGTCTAGATAGTTTCTCCATGCTCCCCTGCCCCGTGTGGTATGTGTGTTGTGTGTGGGTGGCCCCAGGATGGAGCATCCGGTGGGTCTGCCTCTCTGCTGGTGTCGTGACCCCGGTGCATGTCGCGACACCAGAAGAGGCATCAGCCCAATCAGATGTGATCTTGTTGCGACATGTTGCCCCATCGCAACAGGGTTGCTGTCGCAACGCGTTTTCCAGTCGTGATAATGTTTTTGTCGCGATGCACTTCCCCGTCGCAACAGGGATATCTCGGTGCCCCTCCCTATCGTGATGGTATCGTGACAACCAGAGGGGATGTGGAAGTACCTATGTTGCCTTGGGTGTTTCCGTGGCCCCGTTTAAGGTGTCG
The DNA here is from genome assembly GCA_014218235.1 of Colocasia esculenta. NCBI lineage: Eukaryota > Viridiplantae > Streptophyta > Magnoliopsida > Alismatales > Araceae > Colocasia > Colocasia esculenta. The sequence goes on from CM024755.1 coordinate 91,089,272, forward strand.
GCGTGTGCCCCAAGGTAGGCTTGCCCTTGGGACCTTCTGGTGGGGAACGCAGTAGGTTACTTCACTGCATTCAGTGACCGAAGGTGACTCCTTTGTGGTCGTGTCTTGGCGGCGGTTCTAGGAGGCTCGCATCTGGCTGATAATCGATTGACCGACGGCCAATTGATTATTAGAAGAGCGGCATTTTTCGTATCGACTAGTGGTGTTCCGAGGTTCTGGATTTCTCGTGCGTGCCTTGGTTGGCCGGCAGCCCTCTCGAGGGTCCATGCATGCCTCGTGCTTTCTGGGCTTGTGGTGGGTTACATGCCAGCAGTTTCGATGTGGTTCCTATTATGCTTGCCCCTCCCTTCGCCCGGTGCTCTGCACTAGAGGGCTTGTCCTGTTTAGAGGTTGTCTCCATTTCCTGGGACCCCCATCCCCGTGAGTCTGTTGAGGGAGTGCTTCAAGCTACGAGCATGCTCGAGTTTATGGCCTAGTGAGGCGGACTCTAGAGCATAGGGGAAAACGAGGTTTGGACAATGGCGTTAGTTGTTTGTAGAGCTCTCTGGTCTAGGGCAGGATGCCAAGGTCGTTGAGGTAGTTCTCTTCCCGGCGCGGCCCAGATAGTCCTTTGTCTTACTGTCTCTCCCTGTGATTGTTCCAGAGCCATGTAGTGGTGTGAGGCATGGGGCAGCAGCTTGGCCAGGCTACGGTGTTGCATGCATTTGTGTGTTCTATGGCGGCTCTATTTTGTTCTTCCCTGGAGGTTATAGGCGAGAGCCAGCTAGAGAGATAAGAGGTTGTGGACGTTGTGTCCTCCTCTCAACTGCCAATGGCTGTGGCTTAGTTGTTGTTGTTGTGACAACGTTTCCTCATGAAGTTTTCTAGCACGACTAGTTGCCCTAGCCTTCACGGTGGTTGTAGCCTGGCTGTGTCTAGCTTCTGTGGGCATTGTTGGTTTGGCCTTGTTGGCCCGTGCGTCTGGTGGTTTCCGCTTTGGTGTTCTCTCAGTTCCATAGTCCCGTTCTTTGGTGCCAGTCCATGGTGTCACCGGCATGTGTGGTTCTCGACCTCACAGTAGGTCCGGGGTCCAGGGTGGTTCTGCATGTGGGCTCTCGACCTTGTGGAGGTCTGAGGTGGCCGTGCTTGTGGTGAGACGTCCTTCTCACGTGCTTTCTCTGTGGTCTCTGTGAGACCCTTGTCTTGGCAGGCGTATCGAGACTTGTTTCTGTATTGTGCCTGACTCTGTTGGTTTTTATGGGAGTCGTGTGTGTGCCACAACCTTGTTGGTGGTCATGGCATTCATTGCTCTGTTCTACTGCTTTGTAGTACCCTGCTGTAGGTGTTCCTCACTTTACAGCTTTCTAGTGTAGTTTCCTGTTTTCAGAGTTCCTGCTGCTCTGGCCGATGAGGGATTGATAATCCCTACTGGGCCTTGTTCGAGAGGCTCACTGCCCCTACTCCCTTCAACTAGGGACTCGTCGTCGCGAGAGCTCGGTGTCGGATGAGTTGCGGAGGCAGCTGTGGCCCCATGTGCTATCAGCATTGTGAGCTCTTGTACCTGAGTTAGTTGAGAGTTGTGTTTTGCATATTCTCATGATATGCCCCTTAAGGACTACACCTTTCTTCTTGTACCTGTGCTTTTACTTGGGACACGTTGTACAACTGTATATCATGTTATAGTTATTTAAATTTAGTACATATCTCATTAGACTATTATTCTAACCCTTCAGGGTCTTTAGATTTGTAGGTGGCAGTGCGAACTTTGGGGTCCCTAAAGGGAGGTTCGGGAGGTCAGGTCGTTACAGAATGTGATGCCCTGAATTTTATTCATAGATTCTAATTATAATTGTTATCTATTTTGCTGTGCATTTAAGAATTTATGTGAATGTGTATGAGTAGTTAAGATTTGTATGGTATTTGTTGGCCTATTCTTGGGCAGCACAATGGTTGTGTCGACCTGTGTTGTTGACGGCAACATCGATTGCGCCCAACAATGGGTAGATGGCAGCATCGATTGACGTCAACCGTGGGTCGATGACAATCACCTTTGTCATCAACTTCCTGTGGTGTAGACCACGGAATTCTCGCAACCTAGCTCCAGTTGGTATATGGTAAGGGGAGAAATCTTCGGTAACGTTCGGAGACATAACTCCTACCCTCTCTGGACCGAGTAAGGGAAGCGAAATCCTTTTAAAAAGGGGTGTCCAGCCTCCTTATCCCCATTTTGGAGTCTTCTCCAAGTCTCAAGGAGATAGAATAAGGGAGATCCGATGATTTGATCTTCATAGAGACCAAGTTCAAGCGTCTATGAGATAGGAGGCCATGCCATTGAAGGTTGAAGCGTCTCTATCGTGCTGCTGTCATAGGAGAACGTCTGGTGAGGATTTAACATTGGAGAGAGAACCGTCCTGGTTGGCCAAGGCGGGATTCATCAGCTAAAATTCGTAGTTCTCTTGGTGTTTTAGAGGCAAGTAACCTAGGAATCGGGTTCCAACCCTAGTTTCTACCTTTTTTATAATTTTCCAAGATTTTGGAAAATAAAACAATGGTCATATTTGGGCATTGTATGGTTTCCAGAAGGGTTCTATCTACTGTGAGGTTAACATCAACCTTGATTGCCGCCAAGAATGAACTTAACGTCAATCCCCTCACCACCAGACTGATCTTAACGGAAACCATATTGCCGTCAAGTTCTTATGTTTACCATTTTCCCCAATTTTTTCTTCTGAATTTATATCTTTATGTTCAAACTTCAAATGGATTTTCTGTGAGATGTGTAGGGTTAAGTAGGTTAACTCCTTACCATGCTACAATTTGGTTTATTTTTTGTAGTCATCTTGATATTAGGGTAATTTCTGAAATCTATGTATAAGCATATAGATTTAAGAAGAAATTTTGTATGTGAAGTATGTTTGTGATTAAAAACTGTGTTTTTGTGTAGAAATACATGTCAGGGTTATGTTCATGTTGTGATGGATCTATAGTCGGATATTGACTATTTTTTGTAATTTTTATGACTGAAATGCTTCAGTAGCACTATTTTAATTTTATAAATAGTTTCTGAAGTCAAAAAATTTTGAGATTTTAACCAATGTATTGTATTGTATGTTATGCTCTCAGTAAAAATATTGAACCTATTTGACACATAGTTTTAGTATGGTGAATATTTGTCTATTTATATCAGTACTTAGATAAATATGGAAATTAGTGTGAATGTTAGAAAATCATGAAAAACTGCAGTTTTAATCCATGACTATAAGGGCACAGTTTTCAAAAACTTTTGTGAATTTATGAGATTTATAACTATTTTTAAGTCTGTTATCATCATGTGAAGTGTGTTATATTAAATAGATATTGAGGGAAATTCCCAAAAACTACAACATGTGATCAACTTGAAATATGTCTCTATTATGATCCAAATATATGTATATGAATTTGAGTAGCATGCTATGTTGCATTTGAATCCGTAAATTCGTATATGCTTATGTATTCGACCAATAAGACATTGTCACCTTAGAAGTGATTTGGAATAGGACCATAGTAATGCCCCAATGGAAGTGTTCAATATGTTATATATGTTTCAGATGGTACGAGAAGAAATCTTAGATGTGGACAAGTACCACTGGTAATCGTGGGGAGAACTTCCCCCAGTTCTGTGCAGTAACCTAGACTCGATCACTTTCTGCCTAGGCGATGAGTATATGTTCATATGTCTATATGACTTCTAATGGGTGCTTTGAGCTGTGTCTTGACAATTTTCACATATGTATATGTTATTTGATATGTTTATTTTCAGCCTTCTAATGGTTAGAATATAATACTTGTCATATTTCCTTTCAGCTAAATATTTAATAGTTATGCTCACTTATGCAAACTCTTGATACCATGTATACTATGTACACAATGTTGATACTTGAAATTTTGTCATCATGGTTAGATCTGAAACCACTTGCAAAAGTAATTATTAGGAAGTTAGTGTAATGCCTTTATCTCATGTCTTAGACAAATATCATTTGTATGTAAATTTTGATTAAAGATATGTTTAGCAAATGTTACCTTGCAAGTAGTATGATTGCTGAAATAATATGCATTAACATGGTGCGAAAATGTTATATATGCTAGGTTGGTAGTCCATTTTTGGGTTGTTTGTTGAGTCTTCCTTGTAGACTCATAGTTGCTTAACATTTCAGGCTAGGCTGTAGATCCCGAGGCTCTAGTAGCGGGATCGGATTCAAAGCGTGAGGATTAGATTTGAGTGTGGAGTGTCCTTTCTATGTGAGAAGTGTTTATGTTTATGAACCTTGTATTCAAACTATTTAGCAATTGTGGACTTTTCTATGGATTATGGACTTGGATATTAAAGTTGATGTGATTGTTCATAATTTCCACTGCATTGGTATTTATTTGTGAATGACTCAACCTGCATTTGATGATTGTTGGGATGTGTTTCCCCATGTAGCACATCACGGGGACTCGATGAGAGTTGGTGTAACTGGACCATGTCTAAGTGGGGTGTTACACTCTGCTTGCTATCTTCTTACATCTTCTTTAAAGCCTCCATCTTCTTATAGACCCTTTTTGAAGAAGACTATTGAGGAGAGCCATTGGAGCTTCTTCTTCTACTTTTGCTGCTACTCTCCTTCTTTCTAACAACTGTCTTCTTTAGTCTAATGGATGCCTCATATTTCCTTTAATCCTGTGAGCATTTATTGCAAGGAGGAGGATAGTGAGAAAGAAATATGTCAGTCAGCCCATAACTCTTTACCTAGTCCATATTTCTTGCTAACATCCTGTTGTGTTAGGTCGGAGCTTTCTATCTTAGTAGGAAAGAAGGAGACCTTGGAGACATGTAAAAAGGTAGCTTCAATCAGAAAAATAATAAGTTACCAATGTGAAGGACATTTAAAATTTCATTACGTGCCAAAGACATGTTGTTCAAAAGCAATTGAAAGATATGCTCAGTAATTGATATAACATGAAAGATATGGTCAGTAATTGATAGACTGTACAAGCTTTAGTTATTAATCAATATAGAATATAAGTATTGAGCAGTTATAAAACCAATCTATGTAATTGAAGCCAGATAAACAATAATCAGAATGTAAATAACATCAATCAGAATAAGAACTGAACATTTGTTCACCAATCGAAAGGAAGTTGAACCTTTGTTCAGTAATCAAAATGTTTATAACACCAATTGGTATGTTACTGAACCTTTGTTCAGTAATCGGAACAATTATAAAACCAATCAGTATGATACAGAATCTTATTTCAGTAATTGGAACAATCGTAACACCAATTCATATAAACTTTCTTCACTAATTGGAACAACATAAACACCAATCGAAAGAACACTTGTTCTACAATCGATAAAAATTTTTGTTCTCCAATCGAAATAACACTTAAACATCAGTCAATAGAAATCTTTGTTCTGCAATCGGAACAAGCATTTCTTCATCAATCGAGAGAAGACTTAAACAATAATCGATAGAAACTTTGTTCTCCAATCGATAGAAGGCTTCTTCAGTAATCGATGAAAGTGTTCAGTGATCTATATATCCCTAATCAGAACAAGGGTTTCTTCTCTAATCGATAGAAGTTTCTATTTGTTCTTTAATCGGTATGAGACTTCCTTAGTAATCGGTGCAACACTTCTCTTCACAAATCGATATAAACTTTCTTCAGTAATCGAGGTAGCACTTATTCTCTAATCAATGCAATTCGAACTATAATTGATTATGGGCTTTTAGTGAAAATATTTTAAAGCCATATAAATTATTTTATTTTTTATACATAAATATCTTGAAGAAGATTATTAAATATATTCATGATATTCAAGAGTGAAAAATATTATTTAATATATTTATGATGTTCGTGAATTTTTATTACCACCAAAACATATGGATATATATATATATATATATGAGTGGTTTAGCATGATCTTCTTCAACAAAGCTTGGCTCTGATACCAATTGTTGGTATCGCTACTTTTACAAGAGATCCGGCTATCATACAACTTGTCGGCCTACGACAGCACAGTTGGAGTCACCTAGAGGTCGGGTGAATAAGGTGATATAGAAAACTGACTGCAAATCAAATACTTTAAACATCAGTTAGTGAATATAATCATGCGCAATAAAGATTAAAGGTGTGGAAGCAATCATACACAAGGAAAACACAAAGATTTATCCTAGTTAGGCCCTTCCTAAATAGAAGACCTACGTCAAGTCCCCAAACAAGCTTTTGGGATTTCACTATTCAAGATATAGTCCCCACAATGGACATACAATACCTAGCTCCCCGCTGGTCTTCTTCTATTTCCCGAGCAAGAAGGAAGCCCACTTCATTTACAGTTTCAGAAGCAAACCTACTCTAATTCCAGGTGTGAGCGCACCCACTATTTATCCTCAGCTAGGTGCTTCTTTCTAGAGCACAAAAGCCAACTCGCTAGTATAAACCACAGCACTATTCCCACTATTACAGACCCCAACTGGTTTTCCCATATAAGGCGAACACTTAGTACAATCCCTCAGTTGTACACAACACTGAGCAGACCCGCTGGTCTTCTCTTAACACCTGAAGAGGAACACACCTATCTTTCTTTAGAAAAGAAAGAACAAGCTATCGAAATCAAGTTCCGGAATATTAATGAACTTGGCTTCCTTGATCTTTGATAGTAACCAGAGGGCTAAAGGGATGAACAAGACTAACACAAGACTCTCAGGCTCACAGACTATCTTTCAGATTTACAATGACACATAGAGAGAGATGGCAGAGAATGAAGGCGTGAAATTTTTTTCAGCTTCAGAAGATTTTTGCTTGGGAGCTTCTTGCTTTTCTTGTCACTCCTGCTTCAAAGCCTCCATCTTCTTATACATGTTTTTTGAAGAAGACTGTTGAGGAGATCCATTGGAGCTCTTTCTATCTATTGCTACTTCTTCTTCTTCTTATTCTGTCTTTGTATTTAATGTATGTCTTCTTGAGTCTAACGGATGCCTCAGATCTTCTTTGTCATGTGCGCATTTAATGCTAGGAAGAGGATAGTGAGAAAGAAAGATATAACATATTAGTCAACCCATACCTCTGTTACCTAGTCCACATTTCCTGCTGACAACTTGCTATGCTAGGTAGATGCATTTCTATCTAGCATGAAAGAAAGAGACCTTTGAGACATGCACAAGGTAGCTTTAGGTCAGAGTGCATCTTTTCAAATGCAGATTATATATAAAATGTTGTGTCTACATTTTAGTTTTCAATACATGAGAAATAATAAAGATGCGAAGGACATTTGAAATTTCATTGCGTGCCAAAGACATGTTGCAGTAATCGGTGGATCCAAAGTATTTAAACCAATATGTTCACTAGTCGAAATGTTTATGCACCAATCAGAATGAGTAATGAACATTTGTTCACCAATCAGAATGCTTATAAACCAATTGGAATGAGAACTGAACGTTTGTTCACCAATCGGAAGGAAGTTGAACCTTTGTTCAGTAATCAAAACATTCATAACACCGATCGATATGTTACTAAATCTTTATTTAGTAAATCTAAATACTCATAACACCAATTGGTTAGATATAAAACTTTTGTTCAGTAATCGGTGTAACACTTAGACAACAATCGATAATAGACTTTTGTTCTCAAATCGAAACACAAATGTCAATCAATAGAAACATTGTTCTCCAATGATAGAACACTTTGTTCTCCAATTGATAGAACACTTTGTTCACCAATCGATAGAAGGCTTCTTCAACAATCGATGTGGCACCTTAGTCTCTAGTCGATACATATTGAACTGTAATCCATATAAACTTTCAGTGTAAATCTTTAAGCGATAGAAATTATGTTATTTTTTATGCATAAATTATCTTGAAAAGTATTAATAAATATATTCTTTATATTCATGAGTTTTAGTTATCTCCAAAACAAATGGATAAATAGGTGTGAATGGTTTAACAAAGGGGGCATCGTTTACAAAAAAGATTGCCTTACCTAGAGAGGGCAATTCTTAGGGTACCAAGAGGCATTTTCCTACCCTAGGTAAAACCGAGGGCTAAGAGGAGTCTCCACTATTGGGAAAAGGCTATGGGTCGAGTTCTCTCGCAATCGAACTGTCATCTTGTTTATATCTCCACTCTTTCTCTATGTATACATAGATTACTTGTGTGTTCCTAAGGTTCTTTTCAAGGTGCAAACTCTTGTACTAGGCAATTTATGGTAGCCGTTCTATTACGAGGGAAGATTGTAGACTCCATCACACTAGTATAATGGGATCAATATCTTCTCTAAGGATAGTCTTATGGGGAGGCTCGACTAAGTTTGCTAACCTTTTGTAATTCTGATTTCATTGCATATAATTAATGCTTGTGTTTTACTTTTGGTGTTTATATAGATCTTGTTGTTGGTATCATGGTGGTATGTTAATCGTGGATAGGGTTCTAAATGGTACTCGATTATCTAATAATCCAATCCAATTTTGATAAAATATATAGCATACAGAAACTCTAAAACTATCGATAATGTCACGTCCCGAGAATTACACAGCGGATATTAGTTCGAAGAATTCGAGTCGATAATTCGAGACGTGAACAGTCGGCAAATAAGCCTCTAGCTAGCACGCACTAAATATATAATAACATACATTATCATAGGGCCCAAATATTGAACTCAACTAATCTTTTATTCAAATCTCAACTCATTGTGTTCCAAATGGAAACTATTACAGGACTAAGACTCAATAATAGCAAAAGTACATAATACCTCACTTCCTACTACATTGTTCTAACACTCAGAATAAACTAACTATAGATAGACTCATAATTGGAACGCTCATCACTCGGACACATTCCCATCCTCGACTTGCTCTTCCTCTTGAACTTCATAGTCACCTAGATTGGGTAAAAGTAGGGGATGAGCAAACTAGCCAGTAGGATTTATATCTCAATGTGCGGGCAATGATATAAGTGATTAACAATTTAGAACTAGGTAAGCACAATGAATGTCATATTATGCATGCACGAATAAAACTCATTAAAACATGATACATGAAACAAGTTAGAGAGAGAGTGATCGTGATAGAGCAAGAATATAAAGAGCAATATGTTGTCAAGAGTGAGGTATGTAACAATCTAGCAAGATATCATGTAAATTGCAATAAATGCAGGATGGCCATATCACGCAAGCAAGCAGGCAAGAATGTACGAGCACGATCAAGTAACACTAATCAGGCACGTAGACACTAATGTACACCAAGGAAAGATCCACCAAGAATGCACACTAGGACACGTGTATGTGGTTATTGTATCTATCATTCAACAAGCAAGCAAGACTCCCAGCGCAGATGCAACGCCAGTAATCATTATACCCCATAGTTAACAGTATATTTATGACTCTCCGTCATTGGGGCCTTGGACACACGCCGTGCCCTGTCAGCATCTCATGTAAAATTTTAAATGTAGATACCCACAGTCACTAATAATGGCCAATGAGAGTTTCAATAAGTAAGCATGTGTAATGTCATGTTCATGATGATGATGGGAACAAGTAATAAGTAATTGAACATGATTTCATGATAACAATGGTCAAGAGATAAATTCGGCAGCATAACGGTACGATTTATAATTTACTTCAATCTTTACATTAATGGCTTTAGTCTAGATTGTAAATCACACTCACGAGATCAAGACGAGAGAGGAAGTGCACGCTATCTCCAGGGAACTTCAATGGTACAACCAACTCGTCGGCCATGTGGGAATCCATGGTCAGAGGAGATTTACGGAGGCCTTGGAGAAAAGGTCACTAGTCTACCGATTCGGAATGACCGGTAGAGAGCTTCCAAATCCCCAAGAAAGGGCTGCCTAGACGTGTAAGTGTGTAGTGATGTACGCGTGTCTCAATTCTCAAACCATCGGTTTCAAATTCGCGGAAAAAGCACTTAACATGATGGCACGAATTGAACAATGCATTTAACTACACATGGGCTTGCAAGATTCAAGAACGATAATTATCATTTAAAACATGGTAGAATAATGGAGAGATTAAATCATGAGTTGCATGAATGGATCATAACATTTAAGGAGCAATTAGAATAGCATTCATGTAATTAAAGCTTTTAAATGGGTTAATCACTTTTAAGCTATTAAAATAACCACCATGCAATGATCAGACCCAAAACATGTGAATTACACACTAAATATCATGTTAACCAGGCCTCGAGTATAGCGGTTAGGTTTGCTAGAAAATAAGTGGGGATTTAATGCAAAATCCTTAGATCGCGACGGGTGCATATGAAGAAGGCGACAGGGCAGTCACACCCGAAGGTCAGGTCGCGACGGCCCCCAGTAAGGGTCGCGACGGGTCGGGAAAAGAACACGACAAGGGGATGTGAAGAACGCGACGGGGCAGTCAGATCAGGCAGCGAGGTAGCGACGGTGTGCTCGTCGCGTTCAGAATGCGACGGGTGTGCTGTCGCGACAAGACTCAGAACGCGGCCTATCGGGCCATCGCGTTCATAGGGTCTGCGCCTAAATCCGACAAAGAAAGGACAGTGCTTTGGATTGCAGACCAGACTTTCCCTACTTCGACACAGGGTTATTCTAAAATTAAGAACAAATTGTACAGTGCATGAAAAATAACGAAACCAAACCAACCTAGACATGCAAGGGTGCTTCTAGTAAATCGGAATTAGAAAACAAGGATGGTTTCAACAGGCTTTAACCAAGTCAAACACAAACGTAAAACCAAGTGCAACCTAAAAACGTAGTTTCATGCAGCAACCCTATTACCACGCTTATAACTCTTTAACTGTTGACATTTAGACAAAACATTCAACACAAGACATGACGAGGACAACTAGTAGAAAACATTTCATGTTGTGGGTTTGCTCTAATTCGATCTTGAATCATGTGCAACATATAAAGAACGGGAAAAGCCCTAACAGTGCGCGACGTTGACAAAACGCTTATAATTCAAAATCTACTCTTTGAAATTCGATGAAACTAGTGGAAAACGAAATTTAACTTGATGCTCTACACATTGGTATAGGATTTGTTAAGGTTTGGCTCGAGAAAACCTACCTTCGGGGTTGAAGAAGTCTCACGTTTCCCGAAAACCCGTGTTCAGACCACTTGGAGGAGAATGCTTACTGCTCCGTGTATACTGCATGGAATTTGGGCATTCCACTTGGGTTAGAACGTAGACTTGACCCTCTTTCCAAGGGTATAAGCCTTGCAAGGTTTGGTTTAGGTTTGACCTACCTTTGGTCGACTTCAAGATGACTGTCTGTGCAGGTCGCAGCAGACGCAACGGGGAAGAAGATGAGCTTCTTGTGGTCGTTCCACAGCTCCTCAGCCACCAGAGCTCCTCCACATGACCCCAGCAAGTTCTAAACTCGTCCCTAGGGTTTGGATGAAGAGTATTTAAGCAACCAAGGTATTTAGGAGTCCTATTATAACTAGGAAAGAAGGGTTGCGGGATTGGCTTGTGTCTTTCCATAATTTGAAGATCTCTCCCGCCATTAGAGAGTCTTGGCCATCAAGCAACTTCCATGGGTGGGTAGGCACGAATTTGGGTTGCCAAGAGTGCATGATTGCCTCCCAATTAAACCCCAATTTCAGCTTATTTATGGTTACGAATTTCCATGCATTTTCTTGCTTCATTTGATTTTTTGGTCATATGTGGTCCATTGGCCCAATTAAGATATTGGGTCATTAACATATATTGTTAGAAGTCTCTACAACATTTTTATTTAATTTATGGTTGCGTCGTATTTTCGTGTTAACGGTTTTCCGACTTGTTTCCTAATTTGGATAATCGGTCTCAATAACTCTTAATCCTATCCCAAATGATTTTTATTGACCCAAATTTCTTGATGGGTCATTAGAGGATATTATTTGAAGTCCGTTTATAATTTTTATTTAATTTTCTGACTCATCCAAATACGTGTGATAATGATTTTTCGACTTATTTAGGAATTACGATAATAAGTCGCAAAACACTTTAAACTTGGACAGTCCAATTTTTCTTGGCACAAATTTCTCTGTGGATCATTTAGGAATATTTTGTGGGGTTGATTTATAGTTTTTACGGAATTTCCCGGCATGTTTTAGCACATACGATAATGATACGTATGTTTTAAATACTTGGATATTATGGAAATTATTTATTTCCATTTATTTGAATTTTTTTATATAACCAAAATTCCGGGGTGCTACACCCTCTCCCACTTAAGAGAATTTGTTCCCCAAATTCATGTATAGAAAGTTATTGTACAAGTGAGGTGTACTTACTTGTGAATAGCTACGGGTATCTTTTGCGCATTGCTTCCTCGGTTTCCCACGTGTCGTCTTCATCCATGCGTTGATTCCATCTAACCCTTACTAGTGGGATGATCTTGTTCCTTAATTGGCGCAGTTCCTGGTCCACGATCTTAATTGGCTTCTCTTTATATATTCCGTCTTTGTTGAATTCCAGGAGCTTTTCTATGACATGCCACAGATCCCGTACATACTTTTTCAATGTGGATATGTGGAACACATTATGTATTCCATCCATTTGTGGTGGTAAAGTGAGAAGATATGCCACCTAGCCGATTCTTTCAAGGATTTCGAAAGGCCTGACAAACCTTTGTGACAACTTGCCTTTAATACCAAAACGCCTGATCTCACGGCCTGGAGACACTTTCAAGAATACATGTTCACCAACCTGAAACTCCAGGTCTCTTCTTCTATTATCTACATATGCCTTTTGTCTTTTCTGCGCCACTGCCATTCTTTCTTTAATAAGCTTTACCTTCTCTGTGGTTTCCCTTATCATCTCTGGTCCTAACATTTGTTTTTCACCAACTTCATACCAGCATATTGGAGATCGGCAACTCCTGCCATAGAGTGCTTCAAATGGTGCCATTTGAATGCTAGCTTGATAGCTATTATTGTAGGTGAACTCCACCAGAGGTAAGTGTTCGTGCCAACTACCTCCAAAATCTAGGACACATGCTCTAAGCATATCTTCAATCACCTGGTTGGTTCTCTCCGTCTGACCATCTGTCTGTGGATGGAAAGCCGTGCTAAAGTTTAGTTTAGATCCCAAAGAGTAGTTCAGTCCTTTCCAAAAGTGGGATGTAAACCTAGGGTCTCTATCGAACACGATAGACACTGGTACTACAGGTAATCTGACTATTTCCTTCACATACAATGCAGCCAGAACATCTACTGACCACTTACTCTTCACTGGCAAGAAGTGAGCCGACTTAGTTAAGCGGTCGACAACAACCCAGATACCATCGAATCCACCTCTAGATTTGGGTAGTACGAAAATAAAGTCCATCCCTATACCTTCCCATTTCCATGCCGGGATTTCTAGGGGTTTGAGTTTACCTGCGGGTCGCAAGTGTTCCGCCTTGACCCTTTGACATGTTAAGCATCGGGCGACATATTCTGCCACCTCACTCTTCATATTAGGCCACCAAAAGTTCCTTTTCAAATCTTGATACATTTTGGTAGTTCCAGGATGAATGGTATACCTAGTCTTGTGAGCCTCATCCATGATCATTTTCTTTGTCTCCGCATGGTCGAGTACACAGACTCGATCCCGGAACAATAGTCTTCCATCTTCAGTTAATGAGAAATTCGGCCTCTGATCTAGATTAGCCTTAATCTCCACAAGTACAGGGTCATTATCTTGGAGTGTTGTGATGTCCTCCAATAGTGTAGGTTGTGCTCTAACACTAGCAACAAGGCATCCCTTCTCTTTGATGTCAGCATCAATATTTAACTCGGTGAAGTCCTCTAATAACTTCCATTCGTCCACCATTAAACTTGACAATGTGATCATTGGCTTTCTACTTAGAGCATCCGCCACAACATTTGCTTTTCCTGGATGGTATTGGATCGAGAAGTCGAAGTCTTTAAGATACTCCAACCACCTCTGCTGTCTCATATTCAAGTCCTACTGAGAAAACATATACTTCAAGTTTTTATGGTCAGAAAACACAATGAACTTCTCACCATATAGATAATGATGCCATATCTTCAAGGCGAAGACTACAACAGCTAGCTCCAGATCATGTACAGCATAATTGTCCTCGTGCTTCTTCAATTGTCTGGACGCGTAGTATATAACTTTCCATTTTGCATCAGCACACAGCCTAGGCCGATCCCAGATGCATCGGTGTATACTTCAAAACTACCCCCAGCAACTGGCAGTGTCAGTACGGGTGCTGAGGTAAGGTGCCCTTTCAATGCCTGGAAACTTTCTTCAGATCATCAGTCCATGCAAATGCATTCTCCTTCCTGGTAAGCCTGGTCAATGGTATAGCTATCTTTGAGAAATCTTTAATGAAGCGACGATAATAACCGGCTAAACCCAGAAAGCTCCTAATCTCCGACACAGTTGTCGGCCTTTCCCAGTTCTTTACCGCCTCCACCTTAGATGGATCCACAGAGATTCCCTCCTTGGATATGATGTGACCAAGGAAAGACACTTCCTCCATCCAAAATTCACACTTACTAAGTTTAGCATAGAGTTGATTATCTCTCAGCACTTGCAGAGCAACCTCCAAGTGTTCCTCATGTTCTTCTTTAGATTTGGAGTAAATAAGGATGTCATCAATGAACACCACTATAAACTGGTCCAAGTATGGCCTATAAATATTGTTCATAAGTTGCATGAAAGCCGCTAGAGCATTTGTTAAACCAAACGGCATGACCATGAACTCATAGTGACCATATCTACTCTGAAATGCAGACTTGTGAATATCCTTCTCCTTTATCCTTAGTTGATGGTAGCCTGATCTTAGATCTATCTTGGAGAAATATTGTGCACCGGAGATCTGGTCAAACAGCTCGTCAATGCGGGGCAGTGGATACTTATTCTTTATTGTCAACTGGTTTAACTGACGGTAATCAATGCATAGCCTCATTGTCCCGTCCTTCTTTCTGAAAAATAGCACTGGCACTCCCCACGAGGATGTGCTAGGCCTGATAAAACCCTGATCTAGCAATTCTTGGATCTGTCTTTTCAACTCCTGCAATTCAACAGGAGACATGCGATACGGAGCTTTTGAAACAAGGGCTGCCCTATGGAGTAACTCAATGGTGATGTTTACCTCCCGCTCAGGTGGTATGCCAGGTAATTCTTCTTGAAATACATCAGGATAGTCCCTGGCTATCGGAATGTCTTCTAGGGTTGGTTTCTTCTTTTCAGTCGCCAAGACGGAAACTAGGAAAGCATCACAACCCTGGTTGATCAGCTTAGAAGCCTTTAAGGAGGATATCATGATAGGGTGTTTGTGATAACAGGTGCCAAGTGGCGATAGAGTTGGAAGGTTTGGTCTTTTAAAAGTGACCCTCCTATGGCGACAGTTTACATCGGCATCATATTCAATTAGCCAATCGACACCCAAAATGGCATCATAACCCTTCATGTCTAAACAGATAAGGTCAGCAGGGAGATTGTGTCCTCCAATTATAGTTTCACATTTTGGCAAGTACTGGGTAAGTTTAGATTCTGAGCCAAGTGGAGAAGCTACAGTGATCTTGGATTTCAAGGGTACAGGTTTGACAGGTAGAATTGTAGCAAATGTAGTGGAAATAAATGAATATGCAGCTTCAGTATCAATAAGCACAAAAGAAGGTTGGGAGTGTATGGAAATGGTACCTTCCACCATACCCCCTTCCTCTACGACAGCATTAAGGCATCCTTGACATCGTGGTACATTCTGGGCTTTGCCTGGCTGGTCCTTCATCATTGGACAGTCAGGAATACGGTGGTCACGACCACCACATCTCAAGCATGCCCCGAGCTTCTTCCAGCATTCTTCAGTTCGGTGCCCCGGTTTATCGCAAAATTTACAGTTTTCAGTCAACTGCCTGCCTTCCACTTTGACTTTCTTGTCTCCAACAACATCTCTTCTGCCATTCGGCCTCTTATTGTTATTGTTGACGTTGTTGTTACGAAACGTTGGAGCAATATTAGGTGCTCCCTTCTTGACGAAGACCGGCTTGGAGTTGTCCTTGCCTCTCATGCCTTCCACTTTGGCCATGGTGTCTTCTACCAGCTGAGCTCTTTGGACCATCTCAGTGTAAGTTTGAATGTTGTGAGGTCCGAGCCTCTCGATCAACGTGGGCCTGAGCCCATCCATGAACCGATTTGCCTTCAGTCTTTTAGTTCCCACCAGGTGTGGGGCGTACACAGCAAGACGCGCGAACTGAGCCTCATACTCAGTCACAGATATTCCCTTCTGCTTCAGTGCGGCAAATTCCGTCGCTTTCCTCTCCTTCACTCTTTCAGAGAAATATTTTTCCTGGAATATCTCCAGGAATCCAGCCCACTCCAATTCATCTATATTAGGCAGATGGGCCAATGTGGCCTTCCACCATGCTCGGGCATCCTTGGTAAATTGAAAAGTGGCCAGTACCACTTTCTCCTATTGGTGCATTGCATTACTTAGAAGATCCATTCTATTTCTTCTTGCCAATTTTCTGCTTCATCTGGGTCAGGGGATCCAGAGAAACAAGGAGGGTTTAAACTCCTAAAATTCCGGTGCAGATCACTGGCTCCATTCCTTGCAGTGGCAGCCTGATTTCCATCCTGAACTACATTTTGTGGTGCTTGGGTCAATCTAGCCACGGTTTCTTGCATAACTTGCCACTGATTACGAGCCATTGCCGTTGAGTGTAAGAGTTATGAGGGTTCCTGAGAAAAGGATCGAAACCAATTAATGTCTCTAGATACAATATAAGGGTCAATAGGTAGGAGTGTTTTGTTCATTCTTTCATATTCCCAGTCTCTACCCATTCTCACCAGGTACTATATCTAAGTTCCATGACCTAGGTTCCATAGGTATCTCCTAATCCTGAGACATATATCCTATTTGGATTTCCTAGGCTCTGATACCACTAAACTGTCACGTCGCGAGAATTACGGAGCGGATACTAGTTCGAAGAATTTGAGTCGATAATTCGAGACGTGAACAGTCGGCAAATAAGCCTCTAGCTAGCACGCACTAAATGTATAATGACATACATTATCATAGGGCCCAAATATTGAACTCAACCAATCTTTTATTCAAATCTCATCTCATTGTGTTCCAAATGGAAACTATTACATGACTAAGACTCAATAAAAGCAAAAGTACATAATACCTCACTTCCTACTACATTGTTCTAACACTCAGAATAAACTAACTATAGATAGACTCATAATTGGAACGCTCATCACTCGGATGCATTCCCATCCTCGACTTGCTCTTCCTCTTGTACTTCATAGTCATCTGGATTGGGTAAAAGTAGGGGATGAGCAAACTAGCCCAGTAGGATTTATATCTCAATGTGCGGGCAATGATATAAGTGATTAACAATTTAGAACTAGGTAAGCACATTGAATGTCATATTATGCATGTACGAATAAAACTCATTAAAACATGATACATGAAACAAGTTAGAGAGACAGTGATCGTGATAGAGCAAGAATATAACGAGCAATATGTTGTCAAGAGTGAGGTATGTAACAAGCTAGCAAGATATCATGTAAATTGCAATAAATGCAGGATGGCCATATCACGCAACCAAGCAAGCAAGAATGTACGAGCACGATCAAGTAACACTAATTAGGCACGTAGACACTAATGTACACCAAGGAAAGATCCACCAAGAATGCACACTAGGACACGTGTATGTGGTTATTGCATCTATCATTCAACAAGCAAGCAAGACTCCCACCGCAGATGCAATGCCAGTAATCATTATACCCCATGGTTATTGGGGCTAGACTGGAGCCCTTGGACACACGCCGTGCCCTGTCAGCATCTCATGTAAAATTTTAAATGTAGATACCCACAGTCATTAATAATGGCCAATGAGAGTTTCAATAAGTAAGCATGTGTAATGGCATGTTCATGATGATGATGGGAATAAGTAATAAGTAATTGAACATGATTTCATGATAACAATGGTCAAGAGATAAATTCGGCAGCATAACGGTACGATTTATATTTTAGTTCAATATTTACATTAATGTCTTTAGTCTAGATTGTAAATCACACTCACGAGATCAAGACGAGAGAGGAAGTGCACTCTATCTCCAGGGAACTTCAATGGTACAACCAACTCATCGGCCATGTGGGAATCCATGGTCAGAGGAGATTTACAGAGGCCTTGGAGAAAAGGTCACTAGTCTACCGATTCGGAATGACCGGTAGAGAGCTTCCAAATCCCCAAGAAAGGGCTGCCTAGACGTGTAAGTGTGTAGTGATGTACGCGTGTCTTAATTTTCAAACCATCGGTTTCAAATTCGCAGAAAAAGCACTTAACATGATGGCATGAATTGAACAATGCATTTAACTACACATGGGCTTTCAAGATTTAAGAACGATAATTATCATTTAAAACATGGTAGAATAATGGAGAGATTAAATCATGAGTTGCATGAATGGATCATAACATTTAAGGAGCAATTAGAATAGCATTCATGTAATTAAAGCTTTTAAATGGGTTAATCACTTTTAAGCCATTAAAATAACCACCATGCAATGATCAGACACAAAACATGTGAATTACACACTAAATATCATGTTAACCAGACCTCGGGTATAGCGGTTAGATTTGCAAGAAAATAAGTGGGGATTTAATGCAAAATCCTGAGATCGCGACGGGTGCATATGAAGAAGGCGACAGGGCGGTCAGACCCGAAGGTTAGGTCGCGACGGTCCCCAGTAAAGGTCGCGACGGGTCTGGAAAAGAACGCGATAAGGGGATGTGAAGAACGCGACGGGGCAGTCAGATCAGGCAGCGAGGTAGCGACGGTGTGCTCGTCGCGTTCAGAACGCGATGGGTGTGCTGTCGTGACAAGACTCAGAACGTGGCCTATCAGGCCGTCACGTTCACAGGGTCTGCACCTGAATCTGATAGAGAAAGGACAGTGCTTTGGATTGCGGACCAGACTTTCCCTACTTTGACACAGGGTTATTCTAAAATTAAGAACAAATCGTACAGTGCATGAAAAATAACAAAACTAGTTTTAAACCAACCTAGACATGCAAGGGTGCTTCCAGTAAATCGGAATTAGAAAACAAGAATGGTTTCGATAGGCTTTAATCAAGTCAAACACAAAAGTAAAACCAAGTGGAACCTGAAAATGTAGTTTCATGCAACAACCCTCTTACCACGCTTATAACTCTGTCACTATTGATATTTAGACAAAACGTTCAACACAAGACATGACGAGGACAACTAGTAGAAAAACTTTTATGTTTTGGGTTTACTCTAATTTGGTCTTGAATCACATGTAACATATAAAGAACGGGAAAAGCCCTAATAGTGCGCGACTTTGGAAAAACGCTTATAATTCAAAATCTACTCATTGAAATTCGATGAAACCAGTGGGAAACGAAAGTTAACATGATGCTCTACACATTGATATAGGATTTGTTAAGGTTTGGCCTGAGAAAACCTACCTTCTAGGTTGAAGAAGTCTCATTTTTCCCGAAAACCCGTGTTCAGACCACTTGGAGGAGAATGCTTACTGCTCCGTAAATACTACATGGAATTTTGGCATTCCACTTGGGTTAGAACTTAGACTTGACCCTCTTTCCATAGGTATAAGTCTTGCGTGGTTTGGTTTAGGTTTGACCTACCTTTGGTCGACTTCAAGATGACTGTCTGTGCAAGTCGCAGCAGACGCAACGGGGAAGAAGATGAGCTTCTTGTGGTCGTTCCACAGCTCCTCAGCCACCAAGAGCTCCTCCACACGGCCCCAGCAAGTTCTAAACTCATCCATAGGGTTTGGGTGAAGAGTATTTAAGCAACCAAGGTATTTAGGAGTCCTATTGTAACTAGGAAAGAAGGGTTGCGGGATTGGCTTGTGTCTTTCCATAATTTGAAGATCTCTCCCTCCATTAGAGAGTCTTGGACATCAATCAACTTCCATGGGTGGGTAGGCAAGAATTTGGGTTGCCAAGAGTGCATGATTGCCTCCCAATTAAACCCCAATTACCACTTTCCAATTTCAGCTTATTTATGGTTATGAATTTCCATGCATTTTCTTGCTTCATTTGATTTTTTGGTCATATGTGGTCCATTGGCCCAATTAAGATATTGGGTCATTAACATATAATGTTAGAAGTCTCTCCAACATTTTTATTTAATTTATGGTTGCGTCGTATTTTCGTGTTAACGGTTTTCCGACTTGTTTCGTAATTTGGATAGTCAGTCTTAATAACTCTTAATCCTAGCCCAAATGATTTTTATTGACCCAAATTTCTTGATGGGTCATTAGATTATATTATTTGAAGTCCGTTTATGATTTTTATTTAATTTTCTGACTCATCCAAGTACGCGTGATAATGATTTTTTGACTTATTAGGAATTACGATAATAAGTCGCAAAACACTTTAAACTTGGCTAGTCCGATTTTTCTTGGCACAATTTCTCTGTGGAACATTTATGAATAATGTGTGGGGTTGATGTATAATTTTTACGGAATTTTTCGGCGTGTTTTAGAACGTACGATAATGATACGTATGTTTTAAATACTTGGATATTATGAAAATTATTTATTTCCATTTATTTGAATTTTTTTATATAACTAAAATTTTTGGGGTGCTATAGATAAGCTTATCGAATTCGGAATCAGATATTCTGATAAGCTACGGAATCAGATATGGAAAGTCTTGATTCCGTATCCAATTACTGATTCTCGAATCCAATAGCATATATATTAAATATTATATATTACATATACTCATCCTAGGACCAAGATCTAAATAGGATGGAGCACCAAGTTCCAACCCTAAGAGGCTGAAACTAGGGCCCTCCAAACTTCATCGTGTCGTGTTCGTCTCTACGCATCGCCCTCCTCTCAACTGCAATGTTGTGTCGCCATCCTAAGAGCTCCACCGCCTCCATCCTCCTCCTCTCCTCCTAAGAGCTCCATCGCCATCATCTCCCCCCTCTCCTCTTGAGAGCTTCACTGTTGTTGTAAGGCCCTCAAATTGTTTGTGATTTTATTGTGTGTTGAGTCATGTTGTATATATATATATGTATATCATGTATGCGTATGTAGATACTTATGTATGATGTTATCTTGGTATACTTATGTATGCATGTGTATATTAGTTGTAAATAATGGATGAATGCATGGTGTAGTAGTGTGTATACTATACTACATATATTGCATGTAAATATATAGTGTAAGCATGTTTTTCTACATGTTTTAAAGTTCTAGCCGAAGGGCCAATTGGCGTCAACATGGTTGGATGCCGATGAGGAGTTAGCGTCCACCCCGATGGACGCCAACTCTTAAGTAAACGACCATAGATGTGGACGTTTAATTCTTTGAAACTCTGTGCGCAGCAGACCCCGAAATTCTGGGGGCAAGCAAGCTCACCAATTGGGGAGATGTCCCCAACGGCTCTCAGCCCTCACATCAGACCCTGCGTGAGACAGAAGGCCCTTTCCTGATTAAAACAACTCACCTTGCATCTGGGGAGAGCTCTCTTGGCTCTTTGCAAAAGGGAAACCCTAGCTGTGAGAATAAGAGAGAAAAACTGAACTTTGTGAGCTTGGATCCGGCGGTTTGAAGCTTCTCCCTGCAAGCTATTGCAACTGGAGGATAGTGTGGACGTGGGGGAAAGCATCCCCAACTTCAGACTGGTGGCTACTTCGACCTAGAACCCGAGGGAAGGCTGTGGAGGAGACTTCTTGGCACTGCCCAAGGAGAGCTTCAACAGCAAATTTGATCCCTTTGGAGATTTTGAAAAAGGCAAGTAACCCATCCCCGTGATCCATGTATGTGTCCAGTAGGTCTTAGGGATTTTATGGGATTTTATTCGTGTCCTGGATCCCCCACTTTCTCCTTTTCTTGGAGCTCGGTCTGTGTTTTTGCACAGACAGGAACTTGACGTCAAGATCCCTTGCCGTTAAGGTCCCCAGTTGGCGGCAGACGATGCTGTCGTTAAGCTCTGTGAGCGGCCAGACAGTGTCGTTAAGTTCTTCAGTACAGAATAGGAACTGTTCTGCCCTATATCTATTTATTTTTTGGGTTTTGGCGCATGACGATATAGTGTAAACTCTATATATTATGTAAAATAGGCAATGTGATATGTGGTGAAATTCCCGTGCATTTCTGCGAATGGTATAATTTGTTAGATTTATTTAAATGCATGTTTGGAAAATAGTTGTACATGTTCATCTATTGTTTCACATGATTCGTGAGGAATTTGAATGCCATAAATTTTCTAGACCATGTGTATGTATGTCAGTCCATGTTCTGCAAATTTGGGAATTTTTCCACGATCACGTGATTTATTACAATTTCTGTATCGAAATTAGAAAACATGTGTAGATCCTTGTAAAAATTTCAGTAAATTGTATGATGTGAGATAAATTTGGGGAAAATTTATGTGATGATGCGCATGTTAGGTACAGGTCTGTAAACTGTCAAATCCGACATTTATATTGTGCTTCCATGATAACCGAATTATTAATGGCATGTGAATGAGTATTTCATTTTCTTTAAATTCTGGGTAGTTCAAAAAAATGTGAAAATTTGCATGTGTGGTCAGGAACCTGTAAAAAGTGTGTGGTTAAATTTTTATGTGATTTGGATAACAGTAAAGTATATCGTGAAATTTCCATGTGAAAATTACTTATTAATGCATGCTATCATGATTTGGGTTGATTTTGTGTTTTCTACCTGATTAGAATAAATTACTGAGTGGTTAACCTCTGTCAAACAGTAGTACCATGATTTAGGAAAACATAGCCATGTGCATGAATGAGAAAATGTAAGTCATGTGTAAATCGTGTGAAACATGTGTGTTTAAAACGAAATGTGTAAAATGTGTCGTGTGTGACACTGCTTCCATAGAAGGCTGTGGAACCGTACCGTGGAAAAGTCCTCACGGGAAAGTTCAAAATGTGATAAATCCTATGGGCATTAGGATGAAATCCTGGAGGTGGACAAGTACCACTGGTTAGGGTGGAGAGTTCTTCTCCCGGTCTGCGCAGTCCAAGAGTTGTCACTGTGTTGCCTAGGTGGCGTCTATGTGTTATGTGTATGTGATTTGAATGCGTCCTTCTAATGGTGGTTTGGACTATGTGTCACGGCATCTAAATGTGAAAATGTGAATGTGTATATGTGTAAATTGTGTAATGTGAACATGTGCATATGTGAAATGTGTAAAAGTGAACCATGTGGATGTGTAAATGAGTAACCATGTGATATAAATGTGTTAGAGTGTAAATTGTAATTCATGTTATGAGATTACTAAGTTCATGTCAAAAAAGCAACCATCCTATGTTTATAATGATGCCCTACATGTACAAGAATATGTAGAATTCATGCTAGGAGTACTTCTTTTATATGTGTGTGAGATTCCGTGCTTAGAATGCTACCTTGTTAGCTTAAATGTAAATTGTTAACTCCCATGTGAATAAATGAGTAGAAAGCATACGGTAGGTATTTCATTTTGGTTTGACATAAACCATGTACCATGTGTAGTGAAATTGGTAGGAATATCCTGATAGGTAGTTGTCTTATATTGTACAACCATGCTATAGGCTTGAGATAATGTAATTGAATGTGAGACTTACTTGTGATGTTTGCTTGCTGAGTCTTTTAGACTCACTCCTTGTTTCGGCGTACAGGTTTAGTAGGTGACCCTACACCTTTGGAGGAGACCGTGGAAAGCGACTCCGAGCGAGGAGAGTAGCTTAGTGGAGTCACCGTTGTAGCATTTTACGCTTTCATAGTATGTAAATGAGGCATTGTAATTGAACCATTATGAAATTGTGGGCAAGCTATGTATTTTTGAATTAGTATTCCATTATGTGGACTTTAGCTCTTAAATTTGCTATATTGATCATGTATGGTTAAATGTGGATGATGAAATGAAATGACAAGTAGTTCTTTTACTTCCGCTACTTTGAATTTTGTATTTATGAACATCTCAATCATGTGTGTTAATGCTTGGGTGAATGTCCCACTGTGACGAGACTCACTATACCGACGTGGATTGGTATAATTGTACCGGTATAAGGAGGGTCGTCGCAGAGATTTGTATCTGAGCCACTTGGTTGAGACTGTCCATAAATATCCGAGTCATCATTTTCATTACATGCTAAATCTTTATAGAATTGTCCACATGTGTAGAAATGATTCATAATGAATGGAAAATAGATAAGGAAGTGGTTAGGAAATTAAATAATGTAGTTCTAATAGTGGCTGAAATTTATTGCAGCCATGGCTTCGCGAGGTAGGCGTGGTGGTGCTCCTGCTCGTGAGGACGAGCAGAGACGTGAGAGCAGGCTGAGCAGCGGGCCCCGGCACCTCAGGGTCCTGTACTTCCCCCACCGCCGCCTGTGGATTATGGAGTATCCATGCAGGGTCTAGTGCAGGCCATGCAGACGCAGGCCCACACCCAGGCTACACTCTAGGCTCAGATGGAGGCTCAGGTTGGAATAATAAGATAAAGGGTAGTCTGTTTTATTTAATTGCATGATGTTGTGTTGAATATGCATTTCTTGTTGTTTGTTGTAGCAGGCCCAGGTTCCAATTCCCCAGGCTCAGGACCATGATGGACCTTCCATCATGGAAAGATTCAAGATGATGTTGCCACCCTCTTTTAAGGGGAAGAGCGACCCGTTACTAACTGAGAGCTGGATGAGGGAGATCGAGAAAATCTTCCGGGCTATTAGGTGTGCGGACGATGATAAAGTTACTTTAGCCACCTATATACTACAGGTATGTGCTAGTTTTAATCGTTTATGGCCCCTGTTAAGTTGAAGATTTTTCGTTGGTGCTTATGAAGGTTATGTTGCAGGAGAGAGCTGATGTGTGGTGTGCTTCATTACTGCGCACCCGGTTCGAGGACGGCGCTATCGAGATTGCTTGGGACAAGTTCGTGAGACTCTTTCGGGCCAAGTTCGTCCCCGAGCATATTCAGGACCGGATGGAGCAGGAGTTCCTTTCCTTGACCCAGAGCTCCATGACCGTGCTCGAGTATGAGGCCAGGTTTGCTGAATTATCTAAGTATGCACCTCATATCGTGACGGATGAGCGTAGGAAAGCAAAGAAGTTCGTGATGGGCCTGAAGCCATCACTAAGGACGAGGCTAGTGGCGTTTGACCATCGCACCTTGGACGAGGCCCTCAGCGCTGCTTGTAGGCAGGAGGGTGAGATGGAGTAATATCTGGAAGAGAAGAAGGCTTTGCAGAAGAGGCCTGCAACTACGTTCCAGTGATAGGACAAGAAGAAAGCAGTGTACCAGGCACCGTAGCGTCCAGTAACAACCAGCAGTACACAGGTACCTTCTCAACGTTCCCCTGGTGTGAAGAAGGAGTGTCCCCATTGCGGGAAGACACACGGTGGTTCCGAGTGTTGGTTGGTAGCGGGAAAATGCTTGAAGTGCGGGTGCAGCGACCACAAGATCAAGGATTGTCCGAGACTTCAGCAGGGAGTCCAGCGTGGAGCGCCAACCCCAGCAGCGGTGGCAGCAGCAATGCCAGCTACAAGAAGACCAGGAAGGCCTCGAGCCCCAGCTCGAGTGTTTGCCCTAGCATGAGAGGATGCCGAGCAGGCGGAGCATGTCACCGAAGGTACAGTTTTACTTCTAGGTGTGCACGCTCGGGTTTTGTTTGATATGGGTGCCACTCACTCATCATTTCGAGCGGTTCCCTAAGCAGTTAGCCCTAGAGTCAAGCGTAGAGTCTGAGGATTTAGAAGTCCCGTTGTCTGTACACACACCTGCGGGTCGGTATCGACTGGGAAGTGTATTCCATCGTTTACCTGTGTGCATTGGGATAAAGTCCTAGAAGGGTGTTTCTTCTTTCTAAAGATGAAGGACTTTGATGCTATTCTTGGTTTGGATTGTCTAGAGGAGCACTATGCTTAGTAGATTGTCGTCGAAGAGGATTGTTTTCCGCATTCCTGGTGAGGACGTTCTCTCATCCCTTGCCAAGAAACTTGGCGGGAAAGTTGGTCATCTCTGCCATGAGGCGATGCACATGGTACACAAGGGTTGTGACGCTTTTCTTTCTAGCGTAGTGTTAGTACCCGAGGCTGGCCGGTCACTTACTCTTGCAGAGATCGGGTAGTGCAGGACTTTCCAGACATTTTTTTCGATGATTTGTCTGGATTGCCATCGGATAGAGAGATAGAGTTCACCATAGAGTTTCTTCCGGCACCTCTCCTATCTCAAAGGCTCCATATCGGATGGCACCTACGGAGTTAGCCGAGTTAGGAGGCAGTTGCAAGAATTGCTGATAAGGATTCATTCGCCCTAGTGTTCCCCTTGGGCGCGCCTGTATTGTTCGTAAGGAAGAAAGATGGGTCACTTAGGTTATGCATCGATTATAGGAAGCTAAACCAAGTGACTGTGAAGAACCGATATCCCTTGCCTTGGATTGATGATTTGTTTGACCAGTTGCAAGATGCATCAGTCTTTTCTAAGATTGATTTGCGATTTGGTTATCATCAGTGAGAATTAGGAGGGTGAGGATGTGTCCAAGATGGCGTTCAGAACCCGTATGGACAGTATGAGTTTTTGGTCCTCCTTTCAGATTGACCAACGCCCCTGCAGCATTCATGGATCTCATGAACAGGGTGTTTAGGCCATACTTAGATAGCTTTGTTGTTGTATTTATTAATGATGTGCTGGTCTACTCTCTGAATGAGGCCACACACCGTCAGCATTTGAGAGTAGTGTTAGAGGTTCTTCGTGAGCATAAGCTGTATGCTAAATTCAGCAAGTGCGATTTCTGTTGCGCGAGGTTCATTTCCTCGGGCATGTTATCTCCGGTACTGGTGTAACAGTTGATCCAGCAAAGGTCTAGGCAGTTATGGATTGGGAGACTCCCAAGAACCCTTCGAGATTCGGAGTTTTATTGGTTTGGCTGGTTTACTATCGGCGATTTATGAGGGATTTTCCATCCATCGCCGCCCCATTGACACAGCTGACCAGAAAGGGAGTGAAGTTTGACGGTCCGAGAAGTGTGAGAGTAGTTTTCAATCGTTGAAGACTAAGCTCACGTCAGCTCGGTGTTAGTCTTGCCGAACGGTGTAGAGGGTTTTGCTGTCTACACGGATGCGTCTCGGATTGGCCTTGGTTGCGTTTTGATGCAACAAGGAAGGGTAGTATCATATGCTTCTCGTCAGTGAAGGAGCAGAGAAGAACTATCTGACCCATGATTTGGAGCTTGCAGCAGTGGTTCATACACTAAAGATCTGAGACATTATCTTTATGGTGTCAGATTTGAGGTGTTCACCGACCACAAGAGCTTGAATTATCTTTTCTGCCAAAAGGAATTAAACCTGAGGCAGAGAAGATGGATTGAGTTCTTGAAGGACTATGACTTTGACCTCAATATCACCCTGGAAGGCGAATGTCGTAGCTGATGCCCTGAGTAGGAAGAGACCATCTCTCTAGCAGGACTGGAAGATGTTGGAAGATGCAGCTTGCGCGTTGACTGAGTTAGAGCCATCGTTATGCTAGGCTTTTGTAGCTCAGTTATCTCTTAGGTCCACGGTTTTGGAGAGGTGATCGAGCAACAGAAAGCCGACCCTAGACTCCAGGAGTTAGTGGCAAGGCGAGCATTGCTCGTGATGAGGATGGTGTGATTAGGTTTCATCACCGCATCTGTGTCCCTGATTTGGTAGAGGTCCGTGAGCATGTGTTAGCCGAGGCTCATAGATCGTGATTCTCTATTCATCCGAGTAACACTAAGATGTACCAGGATTTGAAGAGGTCCTTTTGGTGGTCCAGCTTGAAGAGGGATGTGGCGGATTATGTGTCCCGATGTCTAGTGTGCCAGCAAGTGAAAGCCGAGCGGCAGCGACCATCTGGTCTTATGCAGAAGATGGAGATCCCAGTATGGAAGTGGGAGGCTGTCACTATGGATTTTGTTTCAGGTTTGCCTCGGTCTAGATGGGGCAATGACTTGATTTCGGTAGTCGTAGATAGATTCTCGAAGACTGCGCATTTCTTGCCTATGAAGAAGAAGCAGTCGGTTGAGAGTTTGGCTAGATTGTATGTTAGTAGCATCATTAGATTGCATGGTGTGCCGAAGTCGATCATTTTGGATCAAGATCTGAGATTTACTTCGAGGTTGTGGAAGGGTCTTCAGGATGCGTTAGGTTCGAAGCTGAAGCTCAGTTCGGCGTTTCATCCCCAGACAGATGGACAGTCCGAGAGGACTATCCAGACGCTCGAGGATATATTGAGGGCATGTATACTGGATTAGAAGGATGATTGGGAGCGTCATTTACCTCTAGTGGAGTTCGCATACAACAACAGCTTTCATGCGAGTATTGGTATGGCTCCATTTGAGGCATTATATGGTAGGCCATGTAGATCTCCTTTATGTTGGAGGAGGCCGGCGATAGGCAGTTGATCGGTCGGAGTTAGTTCAGGAGACTTCGGATAAGATTCAGCTTATCAGAAAGAGGCTTATTGTGGCACAGGATAGGCAGAAGAGCTATCGACAATAGGATGAAGGATCTAGAGTTCGAGGTAGGTGAGCATGTCTTCTTGAAGATATCGCCTACGCGTGGTGTGGTTAGAATTGGCAGGCATAGTAAGTTAAGCCCTAGATTCATTGGCCCGTATGAGATTCTCAGACGATTGGGCAACGTGGCATATGAGCTATCTTTACCCCCAGCTTTAGCTAGCGTTCATCCCATTTTCCACGTATCTATGCTCAGGAAGTATGTCCGAGATCCATTTCACGTGATTAGTCACGAGCCAGTGGAGATCCAGCCAGATCTATCGTATGTGGAGCAACCAGTAGCTATTCTTGACCCGAAGGTTCAGCATCTCCGGAACAAGAGGATTACGTCGGTAAAAGTGTTATGGCGCAACTTCTTGCGAGAGGAGGCTACTTGGGAGCTTGAGGATGCAATGAGGAAGAAGTATCCTATTTGTTCGAGTAGTATTGTTTAAACATCGAGGACGATGTTTTCCTTAAGGGGGAGAGGGTGTATGGCCCTCGAATTGTTTGTCATTTTATTGTGTGTTGAGTCATTGTTGTATATATTATATATATGTTATTCATGTATGGTATGTAGATACTTATGTACGATGTTATCTTGGTATACTTATGTATGCATGTGTATATTAGTTGTAAATACTGGATGAATGCATGGTGTAGTAGTGTGTATACTATACTACATATATTGCATGTAAATATATGGTGTAAGCATGGTTTTCTGCATGTTTTTAAGTTCTGGCCGAAGGGCCAATTGGCGTCAACATGGATGGACGCCCATGAGGAGTCAGCGTCCACCCCGATGGATGCCAACTCTTAAGTAAACGACCATAGATGTTGTAACGCCCCGACGCGGAATATCGGAGTGGGATTACAGTTATTAATAGTACAGAGCGAGAATAAATAACAAACCATTGCACAATATTTGGATAACACCAAATAAACTCCAATTTCATTAATAATCCAACAATCACCAGTACATTCACTAATAACTCATCATCTTCATAAACTGACTAATACATCAACGTTTCAGAGCCAGAACTAGGGCCCAGAGTACTTTATTCAAAATCAACTATTACATCATGACTAACTGACTCATAACTATACTAACTACTACTAGATAGCATCGATGGCTGGAATGGTCACTCCTGAGCATCGCCCTCAGTCCCGTCCTCGTATGTGTGGTCGTCTCCATCCGACTCACCTGAACACATTAAATAAATACGCAGGATGAGCGAATAACGCCCAGTAGGACTTAATATCTCATGAACACAAGCATGCTTTACATAGTTAATGTTTTAAAGGCGGGTTAACTAGAGAGTAAAGTCATGTAGAGCATGTCACGATAACGAGAGAACAATTGCAACTGGCACAGGGAAAATAGTACAACGAGAACGACAATAGAATGGCCATGTAACGATATAACATGTAAATTGCACAACGGTGCACTAGTAACGATCACGCTTGCACTTGTAGAGATAGCACTTTGATTGTCATAGATTAATCTAGATAGTAAAATGGCGCTGGATGCATGCCGTAACACATCCTATGATCATTTTAACTCCCATGGGCACTGGCACTTTTCGGGCGCTCCTCCCAGGACCTGATCGGGCCCTATTGCGCTGGCATTAGTCATTTCTTTTATCTTAGACAATCACACGAATGGCCAATAGAGTACCAAGAAGAGATAAGAGAGTACTAGACGAGATAGATGAGAGTGTAGAGAGAACGTGAACAGATGAGAGGATATAAAGATAGATGAGATAGGACAATTCCGTAAAACAACGAGAAATTTCGATAGTAACGGTTGCACAGCACCAAGTCGGTGCCGACAGTCTGGTAGAAGTCACAACCTCCCCTTAGCCGTGCTGTGTACGGGTCAGGTGGTCCGGTGTGAACTCAAGACGAGAAGGAACACTAAGGCGTGGATCGTACTGATCCCTAAGATATAACGGGTTTTAGGGTACAACCAGCTCGTTGACTAAGGACGTGCGCCAAAGCCAAGAAGACTTACGGAGGTCTTGACAAGGAGTCCCTGGTCCAGTCGAGAGTATTCTCGGTGGAGAGGTGGTCCAAGTCAAGGGAAAGTGTGTAAAAACGGGTCCGTCGTGCCTCGAGTGCTCGAAGGCCGAGGGGAAAACGATAACGGTAGATAAAATGCACGAGTCAAAACGGAAACAATTGTATTTACAAAATAGGGTAATTTAGTCATTTATTTCGATAATTTACCGAATACATTATTGCATAATTTATCGGGGTCAAATGCATTAATAATGTTGTGTGTGTGTAAGTGTAAAGAAATCTTGAGGATATGACAAGTCGTGCAAATGTCATTTTAAATAATTAGATTTATATCATTAATGCCATTATTAATTTACCAAGTCGAATTAACTATAACATGAGTTAATCATGGCTAATTAAGGGTATATAGCTTAAACAACATGGTATATGCACAATTTTCAATTTTGGCTGATTTCTTGAAAACGCGGCGGACCTACCCGTCGCGTTTCAAGTCGCGACGGGGCGGTTGGGTGCGACACGGGACCTGGCCGGTCTGGCCCGGTCCGGGGTGAATCGCGGAGGCCCGTGCCGCCGCGTTCTTGACGCGACGCCATCGGCCGGCGCGACCCTACTGTTATCGCAGCGGGTCGCGCCGTCGCGATAACAGGTGGGTTTGCTCTTTTTCTTTTTTTCCAGGGCGAGCCCTCAATGATACATGGACGTTCTAAATTACATATAAAATAGTATGTTGATCCAAAAAGTACGAAACTAGTTTTAAACGAAATTAGACATGTACATCTATCAACATGCACGATTAATTTGAAAATAGACAAGGTTTAGACATGCATTGATTAGGCTACTTTTCGGTAACCTAAACAGGCGGAGTCTGTGTTCCACGAATTTTCAGGGATGATACATGATGAAAATTACAAAACCAGCGACGTTTGAAAGCTAACACGATTAGTATTTTATAGAATTTTTCATGGCATGATATCAAATATGCACGATGTTTAAAGGGTCAACATGAAGAGTCGGGTACAGGCAATAGATAGAGATTCAAAGATTTAATTCTCCCTCATGGGAGATCGAAATAGAGCAAGACTAGGGGCATTTGAAAGCTAGTATCATGTAGTATAACTGAGAATTTTATCATGGCATGGGAACAAGTACATATCGGGAATTAGAGAAAACATGAGACCTCAGTTCATGAGAACAGCAGGATTTCACAAATTAAATTCGCCCAAATGGATGAACGAAATACAACGAAAACATAGGGCTTTTGAAAAGGTACATGAAGGCTACTTAGGGTAATTATTTCACAATTTTTTCTTGAGAGATTGCCTACCTTTTTCGTGAAGTAAGAAAGCCCTAGTTTGAATGACGAAATAAGAGAACCCTTCTTGCTCCAAGCCTTCTCCTTCCTTGCTCCTTGGTCCAGATCTTATTCTCTTCGTTCCAAAGGTCTTAGCACGAAATTGTGGGGTGGTAGGGTCAAACGGGGGGTGTTTTGATGGCTTATAGAGTTCTAAATCAACTAAAACTTCTTTCTCATCCAACTCCGAAAATTGGCATTTATCTCCCACTTTCTCTTATTTATCCACCTAATAGAGTTGGGAAGAGATCCAATTTCATGGGTAGAGGTTTAGGATAAGTCTAGGACTCTTTTTAGGATGGGTATGGACTATTTAATAATTATTTAAACCCTTTCCTAATTATCACTTATTTTTATTCTGAATTTAGCTTAATTATTTCTCATCCCATGATGGGCTATCCCTATTTGGGCCCATTCATTGGGTTGGGTTATTAGAGTAACCCATTAATAATTTAGCTTAATGGGTGTTGCATTAATTCCCTTTATTCCATGTATTCTCCCTTTATTATAATTAAATCGATTTATCTCATTCATTAAATAATAAAATTTATTTTTCTTGATTTTAAAAATCAAGGGTGCTACATCCTCCCCCTCTTAAAAAGAATTTGGTCCCAAATTCATAGAATCGTAAGAGGAAGAATGACTTACTGAATAATTTCGGATAATTCCGTCGCAATAACGCTTCGGACTCCCACGTGGCCTCTTCAACTTCATGGTTTCTCCATATACCTTCACCACGGGTATAGACCGATTCCGAAGCTGTTGCATCTTCTTGTCCAAAATTTCACTGGCCTTTCTTCATAGGTCATATCCTTATTCAGAATAATGTCATCATAGCTGATTACGTGTGATGGATCGTACACGTACTTTCTCAGCATGGATACATGGAAAACATTGTGTACTGTTGCAAACTGGGGTGGTAGTGCCAGTCGATACGCTACCTCGCCCACTCTATCTAACACTTCAAACGGACCTATGAATCTTGGTCTCAATTTGCCTTTCATCCCAAATCTTTGGAATCCTCTGGTCGGGGATACTTTTAGCATTACATGATCTCCGGCTTGAAATTCCAAGTCTCTTCTTCTTTTGTCTGCATAGCTCTTTTGTCTGGATTGAGCTATCTTAATTCTGTCTCTGATAATTTGTATGTCTCTGCTAGTGCCTGTACCATGTCTGGTCCCAGCCATTGTTGTTCACCTACTTCATTCTAGCATACTAGCGATCTGCAGCTTCTGCCATACAGTGCTTCAAATGGTGCCATCTTGATGCTGGCCTGATAACTGTTATTGTAGCGAATTCTATCAGTGACAAGCTCATTCCAATACCCCTCAAAGTCTATTGCACAAGCTCGTAGCATGTTTCCACTATCTGATTTGTTCTTCAGTCTGTCCATCCGTCTGTGGGTGGAAAGCTGTGCTAAAGTTGAGTTTCGTGCCTAAGGCAGTCTGGAGTCCCTTCCATAATCTAGAAGTGAACCTAGGGTCACGATCTGAGACAATGGATACTGGAACTCCATGTAGTCTGACTATCTCTTTCACATATAATGCTGCTAACACATCCACACTCCAAGTGCTCTTAATGGCAAGGAAATGTGTGGACTTGGTTAACGATCCACAATAACCCAGATAGCATCTAGTCCACCACGAGTTCGGGGTAAACCCATGATGAAATCCATTCCGATGCTTTCCACTTCCATTCAGGTATGTCCAGGGCCTAAGTACACCCGCAAGACGACGTGTTCTGCTTTTACCTGCTGACAAGTGAGGCAGTGCGCGGCATGCTCAGCTACCTCACGCTTCATGTTTGGCCACCAAAATGACCTCTTCATGTCTTGGTACATCTTGGTTGCACCTGGATGTATTGTGTACTTGGTCTTGTGGGCTTCATCCATCAATTCCTTTTCAGCTCTTCATTGTCAGACACACATGTCCTGGCTTGGAATAATATTCTTCCATCTTCAGCGATGGAGAAGTCTGGTTTGTCAGCTATGGTCTCCCTTACTCTGATTAGAAACGGATCATTAGCTTGTTGCTCTCTGATCTCGACAAATATGTCGGGTTGAGCTTTAAGATTAGCCACTAACATCTTATCACTTCTCTTTTCAATATTCAGATCTAGACTGGCGAATTGCTCTAACAATTGCATCTCGCCCATGACTAGACAGGATAATGAAGCTACTGGCTTTCTACTGAGTGCATCAGCTACTGCATTACCTTACCTGGGTGATATTGAATGTTGAAATCGAAATCCTTTAAATACTCCAGCCATCTTCGTTGTCTCATGCTAAGCTCCTTCTGAGAGAATAAATACTTCAAACTCTTGTGGTCGGAGTAGACAATGAATTGCTCTCCCATAGGTAATGCCTCCAGATTTTGAGTGCAAATACCACAACAGCCAGTTCTAAGTCATGGACAGGGTAGTTAACCTCATGTTGCTTCAATTGCCTTGATGAATAGGCTATCACTTTCTCATTCTGCATTAATACACAGCCTAGACCGATTCCAGATGCATCAGTGTAGACTGAGAATCCTGCGCCCTCGACTGGCAATGCGAGGACAGGTGCAGACGTCAACAACTGCTTTAGTGTTTGGAAGCTCTTCTCGCACTCCTTGCTCCAGACATAGGGATTGTCTTTCCGCGTAAGAGGTACAACTATCTTGGAGAAATCTTTTATGAACCGTCTGTAATATCCAGCCAGTCCAAGAAAGCTCCTGATTTCTGTGACATTGGTCGGCCTTTCCCAGTTCAGCACAGCTTCTACCTTGGAAGGGTCGACAGCGATACCATCCTTGGAAATGACATGGCCTAGGAACGACACCTCCTCGAGCCAGAATTCACACTTGCTCAATTTGGCGTAGAGTTGTTGTCCCGCAAGATTTGCAGAGCGATCCTCAGATGCTCCTCGTGCTCTTCTTTGGTCTTGGAGTATATGAGAATATCATCAATGAATACCACGACGAACTTGTCGAGGTAGGGCAGGTAGATGCTGTTCATTAATTGCATAAAAGCTGCAGGAGCATTGGTTAGTCCAAAAGGCATGACTACAAATTCATAATGACCGTACCTGCTTCTGAAAGCTGTCTTGTAAATATCTGCATCTTGAATCCTCATCTGATGATATCCCGATCTAAGATCAATCTTAGAAAAATATTTAGCTCCTGATATTTGATCAAATAATTCATCGACACGCAGCAGAGGGTACTTGTTCTTGATAGTGAGATTGTTCAACTGCCTGTAATCGATGCATAACCTCATAGATCCGTCCTTCTTCTTGACGAACAACATTGGTGCTCCCCAAGGAGAAGTACTTGGCCTAATAAAACCCTTTTCTAGAAGTTCCATCAATTGCTCTTTCAATTCTTTCAATTCAGCAGGGGACATCCTGTAGGGTTGACGTGAGACGGTGCAGCTCCAGGTACGAGATCAATTGAGAAATTTACATCTCTCTCGGGTGGAATGCCTGGCAGCTCATCAGAAACACGTCTGGATATTCTTGCACTATGTGGATGTCTGATATCTTAGTTGCTTTCTTCTCAACTACAATTGCGGCGAGAAATGCCACACAGCCCTTTCTTATCATGTTCTGTGCCTTTATAGCAGAGACGAGGGACAAGTATCGCTTGTGCCTACGTCCTGTGAAGGTCAGCTTAGGGAATTCACTAAAAAAAAATTTCCCTCTTCTACAATCCACGATAGCCCCATACGTGGATAGCCAATCGGCTCCCAAATGACATCGTAGCCCTCCATGGGCATACAGATCAAGTCAGCTCTAAGGTTAAGTTCACCAACCTTAACATCAGCTAATGGAAAATATTTATTTAATTGAGCCTTTTCTCCTAGTGGTGTTGTGACAGATAATTCAAATGTCATAGATGCAGGTTTCTCATTTAGGGTATCAGCAAATGCTTGTGATATGAACGAATGTGTTGCGCCAGTATCGAACAAAACAAATGCGAATGAGAAAAGACCGGTAGTGTACCTTCCACAACTCCACCTTCCTCGGTGGTCTCACCTCTTGCAGGGCTTGGAGTCTGCCTGGCTTCTTTGGTCCCGCAGGACGCTTCTCGTTCCTCAGTAACGGGCATTCAGGAATCCGATGCTCTCGGCTCCCACAACGAAGGCATGCACCTGCCTTCCTCCAGCATTCTTCTGTCGTGTGACCAGCTTGTCACAATGTTTGCATCTGGGCTTGTTGTTCAGAGTAGTAGTGGTGGGACTTTGGGCTTCCGCTCCTGGCTTGGCCCGTCAGTGATACTTGATGGCCTTTCTTGCCATTAGTAGGCTTGCTCAATACTCCGGAAGTTTGCTCTTTCCTGAACATTCTACCCTTGATGCGCTCAGTGAGTTCAGTCGCATCTTCCAGGCATTGTGCTCTCCTGACCATCTCTGGGTAGGTCTGAATATCAAATGGTGCTAGCTGTGTAATATATGCGGGTCTAAGCCCGTTGAGGAATCTCTTTGCCTTCATTCTCTGGGTACTAACCAGATGATTGGCGTAGCGAACAATCGAGAGAACTGTGCCTCATATTCAGCAACCGTCAGGTTTCTCTGTTTCAGAGCGGCGAACTCGGCGGCTTTCCTTTCTTGAATTCTTTCTGAAAAATATTTGGAGTTGAATTGCTCCTTAAACTCATTCCATGTAAACTGAGCATCTGCCCGTGTGGCCTCAATGGACTCCCACCACGCACGGGCGTCCCTTTCAAGCTGGAATGTGGCAAGTAAAAGCTTATCTCCATCCGCGCATTGCATAACGCGGAAAATACGCTCAGTCTCCTTGAGCCAGTTCTCGGCCTCATCAGGGTCTGTAGTACCGCTGAATCGAGGCGGGTTAGGTTGCGGAAGTTCCGGTGCAATTCACCAGCTCCTCGGTTGTTGTTGTTGTTGTTATGTTTGCCCCAGCAGCCTGAAGTAAAGCTTGAGTGAGCTGCTGAATCATGTGTTGCATATCACGGAGTTGTGCACGCTCCGCTGCCATTGTTTAAGTTCCTTCAAAAGAGAATTAAAATGTAAGTCGTTGAGTTTGCACTAGGTTTGTGCGTGTGGATTTATTTTATCTTATTACCCACGGTTCTACCCATCTCACATAGGTATGGAATTAGACTCTAGTCAAGTCAGGTCAAACCTAGATCATCCTATACTTAAGAATAACCTAGGCTCTGATACCACAAAACTGTAACGCCCCGACGCGGAATATCGGAGCGGGATTACAGTTATTAATAGTACAGAGAGCGAGAATAAATGCAAACCATTGCACAATATTTGATAACACCAAATAAACTCCAATTTCATTAATAATCCAACAATCACCAGTACATTCACTAATAACTCAACATCTTCATAAACTACTAATACATCAACGTTCAGAGCCAGAACTAGGGCCCAGAGTACTTTATTCAAAATCAACTATACATCATGACTAACTGACTCATAACTAACTAACTACTACTAGATAGCATGTGGCTGGAATGGTCACTCCTGAGCATCGCCCTCAGTCCCGTCCTCGTGTGTGGTCGTCTCCATCCGACTCACCTGAACACATTAAATAAATACGCAGGATGAGCGAATAACGCCCAGTAGGACTTAATATCTCATGAACACAAGCATGCTTTAATAGTTAATGTTTTAAAGGCAGGTTAACTAGAGAGTAAAGTCATGTAGAGCAAGTCACGATAACGAGAGAACAATTGCAACTGGCACAGGAAAAAGTACAACGAGAACGACAATAGAATGGCCATGTAACGATATAACATGTAAATTGCACAACGGTGCACTAGTAACGATCACGCTTGCACTTGTAGAGATAGCACTTTGATTGTCATAGATTAATCTAGATAGTAAATGGCGCTGGATGCATGCCGTAACACATCCTATGATCATTTTAACTCCCATGGGCACTGGCACTTTTCGGGCGCTCCTCCCAGGACCTGATCGGGCCTATTGCGCTGGCATTAGTCATTTCTTTTATCTTAGACAATCACACGAATGGCCAATAGAGTACCAAGAAGAGATAAGGAGTACTAGACGAGATAGATGAGAGTGTAGAGAGAACGTGAACAGATGAGAGGATATAAAGATAGATGAGATAGGGACAATTCGTAAAACAACGAGAAACACGATAGTAACGGTTGCACAGCACCAAGTCGGGTGCCGGCAGTCTGGTAGAAGTCACAACCTCCCCTTAGCCGTGCTGTGTACACGGGTAGGTGGTGTCCGGTGTGAACTCAAGACGAGAAGGAACACTAAGGCGTGGATCGTACTGATCCCTAAGATATAACGGGTTTTGGGTACAACCAGCTCGTTGACTAACGACGTGCGCCAAAGCCAAGAAGACTTACGGAGGTCTTGACAAGGAGTCCCTGGTCCAATCGAGAGTATTCTCGGTGGAGAGGTGGTCCAAGTCAAGGGAAAGTGTGTAAAAACGGGTCCGTCGTGCCTCGAGTGCTCGAGCCGAGGGAAAACGATAACGGTAGATAAAATGCACGAGTCAAAACGAAAACAATTGTATTTAACAAAATAGGGTAATTTAGTCATTTATTTCGATAATTTACCGAATACATTATTGCATAATTTATCGGGGTCAAATGGCATTTATAATGTTGTGTGTGTGTAAGTGTAAAGAAATCTTGAGGATATGACAAGTCGTGCAAATGTCATTTTAAATAATTAGATTTATATCATTAATGTCATTTATTAATTTACCAAGTTGAATTAACTATAACATGAGTTAATCATGGCTAATTAAGGGTATATAGCTTGAACAACATGGTATATGCACAATTTTCAATTTTGGCTGATTTCTTGAAAACGCGGCGGACCTACCCGTCGCGTTTCAAGTCGCGACGGGGCGGTTGGGCGCGACACGGGACCTGGCCGGTCTGGCCCGGTCGGGGTGAATCGCGGCGGCACGCGCCGCCGCGTTCTTGACGCGACGCCATGGCCGGCGGCGACCCCACTGTTATCGCGGGGGTCGCGCCGTCGCGATAACATGTGGGTTTGCTCTTTTTCCTTTTTTCCAGGGCGAGCCCTCTGTGATACATGGACGTTCTAAATACATATAAAATAGTATGGTGATCCAAAAAGTTCGAAACTAGTTTTAAACGA
Organism: Colocasia esculenta; assembly: GCA_014218235.1. Classification (NCBI taxonomy): domain Eukaryota; kingdom Viridiplantae; phylum Streptophyta; class Magnoliopsida; order Alismatales; family Araceae; genus Colocasia; species Colocasia esculenta. Next base: position 91,128,209 of record CM024755.1, read on the forward strand.
AAGTAGACATGTACATCTATCAACATGCACGATTAATTTGAAAATAGACAAGGTTTAGACATGCATTGATCAGGCTACTTTTCGGTAACCTAAACAGCGCAGTCAGTGTTCCATGAATTATTCAGGGATGAATACATGATGAAAAATTACGAAACCAGCGGCGTTTAAAATCTAACACGATGTAGTATTTTAGAGAATGTTTTCATGGAATGATATCAAATATGCACGATGTTTAAAGGTCAACATGAAGAGTCGAGTACAGGCAATAGACAGAGATTCAAAGATTTAATTCTCCCTCATAGGAGATCGAAATCGACAGGACAAGGGGCGTTTGAAACTAGTATCATGTAGTATAACTGAGAATTTTATCATGGCATGGGAACAAGTACATATCGGGAATTAGAGAAAACATGAGACCTCAGTTCATGAGAACAGTAGGATTTCACAAATTAAATTCGCTCAAATGGATGAACGAAATACAACGAAACCATAGGCTTTTGAAGAGGTATATGAAGGATACCTAGGGTAATTATTTCATGATTTTTGCTTGAGAGATTGCCTACCTTTTTCGTGAAGTAAGAAAGCCCTAATTGAATGACGAAAATAAGAGAACCCTTCTTGCTCCAAGCCTTTTCCTTCCTTGCTCCTTGGTCCAGATCTTCTTCTCTTCTTCTCAAAAGTCTTAGCACGAAATTGTGGGGTGGTAGGGTCAAACGGAGGGTGTTTTGATGGCTTATAGAGTTCTAAATCACCTAAAACTCTTTCTTTCCTCAACTCCGAAAATTGGCATTTATCTCCCACTTTCTCTTATTTATCCACCTAATAGAGTTGGGAAGGGTCCAATCTTGGTAGAGGGTTTAGGATAAGTCTAGGACTCTTTTTAGGATGGGTATGGACTATTTAATAATTATTTAAACCCTTTCCTAATTATCACTTATTTTTATTCCGAATTTGGCTTAATTATTTCTCATGCCATGATGGGCTATCCCTATTTGGGCCATTCCATTGGGTTTGGGTTATTAGAGTAACCCATTAATAATTTAGCTTAATGGGTGTTGCATTAATTCCCTTTTATTCCATGTATTCTCCCTTTATTATAATTAAATCGATTTATCTCATTTATTAAATAATAAAATTTTATTTTTCTTAATTTTAAAAATCAAGGGTGCTACAGATGTGGACGTTTAATTCTCTGAAACTCTGTGCGCAGCAGACCCCGAAATTTCGGGGGCAAGCAAGCTCACCGATTGGGGAGATGTCCCCAACGGCTCTCAGCCCTCACATTAGACCCTGCATGAGACACAAGGCCCTTTCCTTATAAAAATAACTCACCTTGCATCTGGGGAGAGCTCTCTTGGCTCTTTGCAAAAGGGAAACCCTAGCTGTGAGAACAAGAGAGAAAAACTGAACTTTGTGAGCTTGGATCCGGCAGTTTGAAGCTTCTCTCTGCAAGCTATTGCAACTGGAGGATAGTGTGGACGTGGGGGAAAGCTTCCCCAACTTCAGACTGGTGGCTACTTCGACCTAGAACCCGAGGGAAGGTTGTGGAGGAGACTTCTTGGCACTGCCCAAGGAGAGCTTCAACAGCAAATTTGATCCCTTTGGAGATTTTGAAAAAGGCAAGTAACCCATCCTCGTGATCCATGTATGTGTCCAGTAGGTCTTAGGGATTTTATGGGATTTTATTCGTGTCTTGGATCCCCCACTTTCTCCTTTTCTTGGAGCTCGGTCTGTGTTTTTGCACTGACAAGAACTTGACGTCAAGATCCCTTGCTGTTAAGGTCCCCAGTTGGCGGCAGACGATGCTGTCGTTAAGCTCTGTGAGCGGCCAGACAGTGTCGTTAAGTTCTTTAGTACATAACAGGAAACTGTTCTGCCCTATATCTATTTATTTTTCGGGTTTTGGCGCATGAGGATATAGTGTAAACTCTATATATTATGTAAAATAGGTAATGTGATATGTGGTGAAATTCTCGTGCATTTCTGCGAATGGTATAATTTGTCAGATTTATTTAAATTGCATGTTTGGAAATAGTTGTACATGTTCATCTACTGTTTCACATGATTCATGAGGAATTTGAGTGCCATAAATTTTCTAGACCATGTGTATGTATGTTAGTCCATGTTCTACAAAATTGGAAATTTTTGCACGATCATGTGATTTATTACAATTTCTGTATCGAAATTAGAAAACATATGTAGATCCTTGTAAAATTTTCAGCAAATTATATGATGTGAGATAAATTCGGGGAAAATTTATGTGATGATGTGCATGTTAGGTACAGGTCTGTAAACTATCAAATCCAACATTTATGTTGTGCTTCCTTGATAACCGATTTATAAATGGCATGTGAATGAGTATTTCATTTTCTTGAAATTATGGGTAGTTCAGAAAAATGTGAAAATTTGCATGTTTTGTCAGGAACCTATAAACAGTGTGTGGTTAAATGTTCATGGGATTTGGATAACAGTAAAGTATATCGTGAAATTTCCATGTGAAAATGAGTTATTAATGCATGCTATCATGATTTGGGTTGATTTTGTGTTTTCAACCTGATTAGAATAAATTACTGAGTAGTTAACCTCTGTCAAATAGTAGTACCATGATTTAGGAAAACAGAGCCATGTGCATGAATGAGAAAATGTATGTCATGGTAAATCGTGTGAAACATGTGTGTTTAAAACGAAATGTGTAAATGTGCGTGTGTGTGACACTGCTTCCATAGAGGGATGTGGAACCGTACCGTGGAAAAGTCCCCACGGGAAAGTTCAAAATGTGATAAATCCTATGGGCATTAGGATGAAATCCTGGAGGTGGACAAGTACCACTGGTTAGGGTGGAGAGTTCTTCTCTCGGTCTGCGCAGTCCAAGAGTTGTCACTATGTTGCCTAGGTGCCGTCTATGTGTTATGTGTATGTGATGTGAATGTGTCCTTCTAATGGTGGTTTGGACTATGTGTCACGGCATCTAATGTGAAAATGTGAATGTGTATATGTGTAAATTGTGTAATGTGAACATGTGCATATTGAAATGTGTAAAAGTGAACCATGTGGATGTGTAAATGAGTAACCATGTGAGATAAATGTGTGTTAGAGTGTAAATTGTAATTTGTTATGAGATTATAAGTTCATGTCAAACAGCAACCTTCCTATGTTTATAATGATGCCCTACTTGTACAAGAGTATGTAGAATCCATGCTAGGAGTACTTCTTTTATATGTGCGTGAGATTCCATGCTTAGATGCTACCTTGTTAGCTTAAATGGAAATTGTTAACTCCCATGTGAATAAATGAGTAGAAAGCATGCGGTATGTATTTCATTTTGGTTTGACATAAACCATGTACCATGTGTAGTGAAATGGTAGAAAATCCTGATAGGTAGTTGTCTTTATTAGTGTACACCCATGCTATAGGCTTGAGATAATGTAATTGAATGTGAGACTTACTTGTGATGTATGCATGTATGATGTGTATGGATTTACTTGCTGAGTCTTTTAGACTCACTCATTGCTTCGGCATACATGTTTAGTAGGTGACCCTACACCTTTGGAGGAGACCGTGGAAAGCGACTCCGAGCTAGGAGAGTAGCTTGGTGGAGTCACCGTTGTAGCATTTTGCGCTTTCATAGTATGTAATTGAGGCATTGTAATTGAACCATTATGAAATTGTGGACAAGCTATGTATTTTGGAATTAGTATTCCATTATGTGGACTTTAGCTCTTAAATTTGCTATATTGATCATGTATGGTTAAATGTGGATGATCAAATGAAATGACAAGTAGTTCTTTTACTTCTGCTACTCTGAATTTTGTATTTATGAACATCTCAATTATGTGTGTTAATGCTTGGGTGAATGTCCCACTGTGACGAGACTCACTATACCGACGTGGATTGGTATAATCGTACCGGTATAAGGAGGGTCGTCGCAGTTGTCGTCATCCTCCTCTCCTTTTGAGAGCTCCATCACTGTTGTCGCCCTCATCTCCTTCTAAGATCTCCACTAGATAGGCGTACGGTGAACGTATGGGGCTTCAAAAACAGCAATCCATCTCCATGATTGGCATCGCGTCTGGCAGGGTTTTGCATGTGATGAACCTCAGCACCCAAGGCTGACTCCCTAAAGTTGTAAAGCCTCTCCAGCAGAGAGCCCTACCACAACATTGCCTGGCCCCTCCCCCCAGAAGTAGCAGCCACTGCAAGGCCATGCTGTCAGCCACAACACCCACACCAACGGTAAATTAGTCCCGACATCCCTGCCAGCCTTCCCGTGTTCGTGTTCTTCTGTCTTGGCGGTTACTTGCCTGTTTATTTGTGTTCTTTCCCCCATCTCTCTTTCTTCTCATTGTTTAATTGTTGTTGGTCTGGAAATGGTTGTGGTTCTGCTATTTCATTGCCCAGAGGAGAGGATGATCACTTTCTAGGCAATACACAAAAAGAGAAAGTGGATTTAGCGACGGCCTTTCCGACGGATATAAATTTGTCAGAAACTTAGTCTATATTTGCCGACGGATAAAATCCGTCGGAATTTTTGTCAGCCTTTTCTAGCGGATTATGTAGCATCCTCCTCCCCTTGGTCAGCCACCCTCGGATGAAGGTAGCGATGCATCGGGCCGTTACCTTATGAAGGCGACAGGATGGCTATCACATTCTGGTTGGGAATGCGACAGGCATGTCGTCGCATTCAGCCCTCTGACCACAACATGCAATTTTCTCGTTTTTCTGTCGAGAAAGTTGGGACAAGTGTCAAGCGCTGACACCATGAAGGAGACATGTCAGGTGTCGAGTTCACGATGTCAGGCTTGCATGGGTGATGCGTGGCTGTTCTGTTTCTCAGGTCTGACTAGGACATTGGGATCGCGATATGTTAGGCGCCCCGTTTAGGTAAGTGAACGCATCGGGTAAGTGGTCGCATTCTCAACTCCGAGGCTTTTAAGTGCTTAGGCCTCAGAACAGTCGGCTTCTTCCTCTCCTCCGACGATTCTTCTCCTCCTCCCACCCCTGTGTGCTTGCCTTCTCCGTGGGAGAGTTTGAGGGCCTTGTGGTGAGGTGTGAGGGTTTAAGAGGAGTGTTGCCCTAGTGGTTGTGTTGGGGTTTCTCCTTCTCGGTTGTGGTGCTCTCCTCCAACTGTGATGTTCGCCCCTCGTGGTGGTGACCTGTTCTCCGATGTGTAGGAGGACGTTCGTGGCTTGTGGACGGAGTCTCCGTGGAGGTTGGAGTGAGGAGGAGGTGGCCATGCACACGAGAAGATCCCAATGGGTTGGCTCTTCATTTTGAAGTGGGGATACCTTGACTTCCCCCTAGATCTACTATGCTAGGGCCTCTAATCCCATTCTCCAAGCCATTAGAACCATGCTAGGTTGTGCATGTGTGATTAATGATCTCATTGTACTTGAATGGGCGTTTGGGTGATGAGAGTTTCCATGCTTGCATGTGAGGTATTTGAGTGTAGTTGCATTCCCTTGGCATGCATGGGTGTGTATGAGGGTGGTTTTAGTTCAATTTACATGTTTACATCGTCCTACATGCTTCCCTCCCTTGGTTGTTTCCGGATTTGGTTGTATGGCTTGAGGAAGGTTCTCTCGAGTGTGTATGTCTGTGGTCGCAACATGTTTGGTGTCATAAAACAGATCGTGATAGCCCGACACATCGCCTTTTCATAGGGATTGCGACGCCTACCCTGTCGTGTTCTGGTAGCGACAGGGTGGTTGTCGCCTTCTTACCTATTTTCCCATGGGTTGTGGGGTCTCAGGTGATCACCAGGATCTCTATCTGTGGTCGCGACAATGCCCTTGTCGCGACCTTGTTTGCGACAGGTTCCCTGTCGCCTTCAGACCCAGGTCATGATTGGCAAGGTGTCCGCCTTCACGTGGCGAGATGCCTTGCGTCGCCTTCTTAGACAGAGAGTGGCTTGGTGACCTGTACGGAGTTTTCCTTCCGCTGCGACTCTATTCTTGGCACTTATGCTATTTCCTAGCATGGTTCTACTCTAGTCTTTCGCCAGTGCTAGGCACTTGTGGGCTTGTCTGTTGAGAGGTTGTTACCGTTACTTGGACCCTCAGTCCCCGCGCGCCTATTTGAGGGAGTTCTCCAGGCGGCGGCAAGTTCGAGTCTATGGACTCTTGTAGAAGAGGAAAAATGGTGGGGACAACGACGTAGGGTCGTTGGAGAGCTCTCTTAGATGAGTCTTGGACGTCGAGGTGGTTGAGGCATTTCTTCCAGCACAGATCAGCTAGTCCTTCTCACTGCCTCACTCTACTTGGTTCTGGTACCATTTAGAGGGGCCAGGAATGGGACCGTACTTTGGCCAGACTACGACAATTGTGGTTGTTACTCATACTTCCGCGTCTCACTCTGACAGGAGGTGCTAGTCATGGACTGGCAGTTGAGGGTAAGGTGCGTGGCGCACCTAACTAGTCGACTACTGGTAGTTGCCCTCCGTGGCTAGTGTTGTTCTTCAGACAGCTGTTCACTGTCTGTGTTTACAACCTTGGGTTTTTCCCAGTACCGTGGTTTACACGGGTTTCCGATCCTGATGTTTGGTTTTGATCGATGGCCGTGTTGTTATTTTACGCTTCCGCAAATACTCTGTTAGTAGGATAGATTTACTCACTTTATTTAAATCATGCACATCTCTATCTATTATGTTGTTAGAACCAGTGGGAGATTAGTAGTCCCTACTGGGGTTCTTCATGAACCTCATTCCCTCCTTTTCAAGTGAGACATCACGGCTGCACTCTCCACATTGAGCAGTGTCCCCCTTCTAGTTGGTACTTCACTATCGGGGTATGCCCCTAAGGGATTTATTATTTCCCTTTTACTTTTGCACTCATACATTACTATTTTGGGACTGTACTAGACGTGTAGTTGTGGTGGACTCTTTCCTTTCACTGTTAGTACATTTTAGTACTTTGTCGTTACTTACTTCTCTTACATATCTTGATAGACTGATCAGTTAGCCCTTCTGGGTCTTAGGACTTGTGGGGGGTGGCTCAGATAGTCAGATTCTCGGTGGGAGCTGGGGTCCGGGTGTCAGGGTCATTACAGTGGTATCAGAGCAGGGGTCTACTAGGACATGTAATAGATCTAAGTGACAACACAAAGTGCCATAGGAAGTACAAGTGACACTGCTAGCCACCGGGTTAATCGGTTAACGTGACTGATAGTTATATCGCAAGACAAGGCTCTGCGTAGACGTAGACAGATCCGAGATCTGATGGAGCATCAGAACGTCGCACCAAACAGTCGGTTTCAGCCGAGCACGGCACCGGCAGATGCTTAGCTTAGCATGATGATCAGCATGGTGTCCCGTTGCAGTAGGGAGCACAACAATAGCAACAGTAATATCCACCCCCCCCCCCGCCAGACGTCATGGAGAAGTGGGGGAGAGCTATGTTCTAGGCTCTGTGGTAGTACAGAAGATGCCAGCAGGAGGTCAGCAGTTTGTAGAGATGGCAGTAGAGGAGCAGCCACCAGCGACTCCGCAGGCAGCACCAGTGCAGCCAGAGGTACCATTAGCAGCTTAGCAGTAGGCTCAGAGTGGTAGTAGCACTTGAGGACAGGACGACACTCTTGGAGAGGTTCCTTTGTCTTTGGCCTCTGACTTTCTACGGCGACTATGATCCTGACCGAGCAAAGAGTTGGGTCCATGAGCTTGACCGTAGTTTCGAGACCATGGACTGTGCAGAGCAGGATCAGGTCCGACTGGCAGTGTATCAACTGAAGGGGTCAGCCCACGAGTGGTGGAGAGCAGTAAGGCAGACCAGTTTTCAGGTTTGGAGGCCGGACCAGATAGCTTGGGAGCAGTTCCTAGAGGTCTACTACGGCGAGTACTTCCCCGACTACGCTTGTCGCGAGAGGAGGGACCAGTTCCACGAGTTGACGTAGGTTGAGTTGATAGTAGCACAGTACTACCAGAGGTATATTCGTTTGTCAGCACATTCCTCACTTAGCCACTAGTGAGTAGGCTTGCACTTAGTGGTTCATTAGTGGGTTACGCTCGGAGTTCATGTGGCCATGGCTGGCCACCTCTACGACACCTGGCATGGCAGTGGCCAGAGCTAGCGCATTAGAGAGGGAGTGTGGGTTCCAGCCATAGCAGGGAGGATGTTTGGTGAGGTCTAACTCGTACCAGCGTCCCTCAGGCAGCTGAGGGAGTGTGTCTTCGTCTTCTTCTTCGGGTACAAGCGGCAGTGGTCTGGCCTCGAAGATGAAGAAGTTGTTCATACGAGGGGGTAGACGACGTTACCAACAGTCACCTCAATAGCATCATCAGCTGGAGGAGCCAGTGAAGCAAGGCACAGAGTAGAGCCAGTAGTGCACGGGTTGCTTTCACTGTGGGCAGCAGGCTCACTTCAGGCGGGAGTGTCTGTTGAGGCAGGGGCAGCAGTAGTTGGCACCTGCACAGTACACTCAGTAGGACTGTAGGCACAGTACCCCACCCTAGCAGGCGCAGTGTCAGCATCAGTACCAGGGGTTTCCAGCAGTCGCAACAGCACCCCAGCAGCAGCCTCAGCGAGGACATGGTCGCAGTCGGTGATGAACATCACCAGGGATGAGGTGGAGGCCTCTAGTCTGTTCGTTGGTACAGTTCCTATCCTTGGTAGAGTTGCATATGTTTTGATTGATCTCCGTACTATGCATTGTTTTGCTTTAGAGGAGTTCTTTAGTTCGCTTACCAAGTTTGCTCCGGAGAGGGCCTGTGACCTAGCAATTGAGCTTCCGACGGGTGACTATGTGCATACTTTGGGATACCTAGAGGGTGTCACCATCGAGGTGCAGGGTCACCTTCTGCCAGCCAGATTATTTGCCTTACAGATCCACAACTTTGATGCCATCCTTGGCATGGATTGGTTGGAGGCACACTCTGCATTGGTGGACTATCAGCAGAATTGTGCGGTTCGAGATACTTGAGCACTGATGCTTTACTTCTGAGGTACATGGTCTACCCACTGACCCTTCGTTTCCTTCTGTAGAGCTCGTCGCTTGATCCGAGATGGTTGTGTGGCATATCTTGCTTCTGTGAGTTTCTCAGATTCTGGCTAGTTATCTGTTTCTGACATGCCTATTATTTGTTAGTATGCTAATGTGTTTCCGGAGGATCTACCTAGTTACTGTCAGAGGGGGAGGTAGATTCTCCATTGAGTTTTTTCCAAGGACGATGCCTATGTCCAAGGCACCGTACCGATGGCGCCGGTGGAGCTGTGGGAGTTGAATCGCCAACTTGAGGAGTTACTCGAGAAGGGCTTCATTCGTCTGAGCTGTTCCGCTTAGGGTGCACCTGTGTTGTTTTTGAGGAATAAGGATGGCACTCTCAGGATGTGCATCGATTGTCGGCAGTTGAATCAGGTTACAGTGAAGAATAAGTATATGTTGCCCAGGATCGACGACTTGTTTGACCAGTTGTAGTCAGCTTCAGTGTTCTCGAAGATCGATTTGTGGTCCGATTACTACCAATTGAGGATCCGAGAGTTAGATATTACTAGATCAGCCTTCCGTACCCGCTACGGTCACTTCGAGTTTGTCGTGATATCTTTTGGGCTCATGAATGCACTGATAGCCTTTATGGAGATGATGCACAGTGTTATGAGAGTACATGGACAAGTTCATGGTAGTGTTCGTGGATGACATCCTGGTGTACTCAGCGATGACATAAGAGCACGAGGTTCACTTGAGGCTAGTGCTGGAGTCACTGAGGAGTCACCAACTTTATGTCAATTCAGAAAATGTGAATTTGGCTAAAAGAGGTGCACTTCCGTGGTCACGTAGTTTTAGGTGCAGGAGTGGCGGTGCATCCCGCCAAGGTTGAGGCAGTGGTTTCGTGGGGCCAGCCCACTACATTTGCAGATGTGCGAAGTTTTCTGGGGCTGGCAGGCTACTACAGGAGGTTTGTGCAGGACTTCTCTAGAGTTGCTGAGCCGTTGACGAGGCTGACCAAGCAAGAGACCATGTTCGTGTGGACAACAGAGTGTGAGTAGAGTTTCTAGGAGCTAAAGAGCAGGTTGACTTCTACTTCGATCCTTGTTGTGCCATCTTGTAGCGGTGGTTTTGTTGTCTACACCGACGCTTCGGGGACTAGTCAGGGTGCCATCCTGATGCATCACGAGAGGGTAGTCGCTTATGCTTCTCGACAGCTGAAGAAACATGAGCAGAACTACCCGACACACGACTTGGAGCTTGCAGTGTTCGTGTTTGCCTTAAGGTTGTGGAGGCACTACTTGTACGGGGAGGTGTTCGAGGTGTTTACAGACCATAAAAGTTTGCAATATGTCTTCACACAGAGAGATCTAAACCTCAGGCAGCACAGGTGGGTCGAGTACTTGAAGGACTACGACTTTACTCTTTCCTCTCACCTGGGAAAGGCTAATGTCGTAGAAGACGCTTTGAGCAGAAGAGCCCACTTGAGTTCTTTGTTGGTTAGACACTGGAGGTTGTTGGAGGGAGCAGTCCAGGGAGTGTTTTCTCCGTCGAGATTCAGAGATAGAGCAGTGTTGACCAGTTTGACAGTTCGTCTAGTCAAATACCAATAGGTGGTAGAGGCTCAGAGTGCAGATACAGAGTTAGCAGACATGGTGTAGATGCCAGAGGTTGAGCTGGATGAGGATAGTGAGGTTAGGTTCAAGGCAGACTCTACGTTTCAGCGGACGTTAGGCAGGAGCTGTTGACTAAGGCGCACAGATCGAGGTTCTTTGTTCATCCAGGTTCCACAAGATGTACCATGACTTGAGGGGACTCTTTTGGTGGCTTGGGATGAAGAGAGATTATGCGCAGTTCGTTGCTTGTTGCCTTACCTATCAGCAGGTGAAGGTGGAGCACCAACGTCCTGGTGGTGAGCTGCAGTCGCCACCCATTTCTGTGAGGAAGTGGGAGCACATCACCATGGACTTCGTCACTAGTTTACCTCGTACTTTGCAGGGGCACAACAATGTTTGGGTGATCGTCGACCATCTGACGAAGACAGCTCATTTCTTACCGGTCGGATTAGCGTGGTCAGTGGACAGACTTTCCAGATTGTTTGTGGACAGAGTTGTGCCATTGCACGGGACCCCGGTCTCTATTGTTTTAGATAGAGATCCGAGGTTCACTTCATGTTTTGAAGTAGTTTTAAAAGGGCACTGGCACCGAGTTGAGACTGAGATCAGCCAATCACCCACAGATAGGTGGTCAGTCGGAGAGGACTATACAGACCCCCGAGGACTTGTTGAGAGCATGTTGCCTAGACTGGGGTGGCACGTGGGAGTCGCACCTTCCCATGGTGGAGTTCGCTTATAATAATAGCTTTCACTCCACCATTGGAATGGCGCCCTATGAAGCTCTGTACGACAGGCCGTGTCAGACACCTTTGCACTGGCATGAGATTGGAGAGAGGCAGTTACTGGGACCAGGGTTGATACAGCAGTGTACAGACACAGTGAGACTGATCAGACAGAGACTGCAGATAGCAGGCAGAAGAGCTGCGCAGATGTTCGCCAGAGGCCAGTGTGTTTTTGGGGATCTCACCCACCAAGGGCATTCTCAGGTTTGGGAAAAGGGGCAAGCTCAGTCTGAGTTTGTTGGTCCCTTTCCCATCCTGGAGCGGTTGGCGAGGTCGCTTATAGGTTGCTCTTTCGTTCGAGTTGGCAGGGTCTCGCACTTGGAGGTACATGCCAAACTCGTCGCATGTGTTGGACTACTCACAGTTAAAGGTTGCTCTAGATTTGCAGTGCTAGAGTATCCAATCACTGTTGTGGACTGTAGAGTGCAGCAGCTACGCAGAAGGCAGATCCCACTCGTCAAGGTTGTTTGGAGAATCGTGGTCGGTGGCGAGCCCATGTGGGAGCGCGAGGATGAGATGCAGAGCATTTTCCTTACGTGTTTGAGTGACTATATGTTTGCTTGACTTGTTCGCCGGTTTTCACCCTTAGTTTTGAGGATGATTTTTTTTTTGTTGGTTAGATTGTAACATCATCCTCCCCTTGGTCAGCCACCCTCAGAAGAAGGTCACGACGCATCGGGCTGTCGCCTTCTGAAGGTGACGGGATGGCTGTCGCATTCTGGTTAGGAATGCGACAAGCATGTCGTCGTGTTCAGCCCTCTGACCACAACATGCAATTTTGTCGTTTTGTTGTTGGAACAGTTGGGACAAGTGTCAAGCGTTGACACCATGAAGGTGACATGTCAGGTGTCACATTCATGATGTCAGGATTGCATGGGTGATGTGTGGTTGTTCCGTTGGTTAGGTCTGACCAGGATGTTGGCATCGCGATAGGTTAGGCATCGCGTTCAGGTAAGTGAACGCGATGGGTAAGTGGTCACGTTCTCAACTTCGAGGCTTTTAAGTGCTCAGGCCTCTGAATAGTTGGCTTCTTCCTCTCCTCTGGTGATTCTTCTCCTCTTCTGACCCCTGTGTGCTTGCCTTCTCCGTGGGGAGAGTTTGGGGGCCTTGTGGTGAGGTGTGAGAGTTGAGAGAGGAGTGTTGCCCTAGTGGTTGTGTTGGGGTTTCTCCTTCTCGCTGTGGTGCTCTCCTCCTACTATGGCGTTCTCCCCTCGTGGTAGTGACCTCTTCTCCAATGTGTAGGAGGACGTTTGTGGCTTGTGGACGAAGTCTCCGTGGAGCTTGAAGCGAAGAGGAGGTGGCCATGCATACGAGAAGACCACAACAGGTTGGCTCTTCATTTTGAAGTAGGGATACCTTGACTTCCCCCTAGTTCTACAATGCTAGGTCCTCCAATCCCTTTCTCCAAGCCATTAAAACCATGCTAGGTTGTGCATGTGTGATTGATGATCTCATTGTGCTTGAATGGGGGTTTGGGTGATGAGAGTTTTCATGCTTACATATGAGGTATTTGAGTGTAGATGCATTCCCTTGGCATGCATGGTTGTGTATGAGGGTGGTTTGAGTTCTATTTACATGTGTTGTCACGCCCCTTCAATTTAGCAGTGGAATAAATTGGAGGGAAACGTAAGCAACGAGTATGGTAACGAAAATTGCTCATACAGATGCAAACATCAGAGCATCTAATGAACAATAATTGACATAAAGTCTTCATTTCATTATAAACACACTAAGACTATTACAACCACTAATTCGGACCCATGCACAAGGCTCATTGACTTCACTACATTTGAAAGAAATCTAAAGCAATAACTATTAGACTCCATGGTACTAGGATAACTTCATCAAGTGACTCCAGGTCAGTCATCACTCTAGTACTGTCCCATTGATCTGTGTAACGTTATTGTCCGACTTACCTGAGACACAATAACAAATAACGAAGGGTGAGTGATAACACCCAGTAGGACTTAAACCTCAGGATCAAGCATGCTTTAAATGATTAATGCTTTAAAGGACAGAGTAACTAATGATAGAGAGAGTCATGTAAAGTCGAGAAAGTAATAGAACCGGTAACATGGTTCAAATAGCACGCGAATGAAGTATAGCACGATGATTAAAGTCAAGTCACGATAAAAAATGATAACAACCCAATAGCATGTAGCGACAGTGTCAAGCAATAGCAAGTGACAGGTATAGCAAAGAGAGAGATAGTAGTTGGTCATGTAAAGAGTAAATTGCACTTTGGTTATCTATAGATAGCTGAGAGAGAATATAGCACTTTTGTTGTCAATAGACAACGAGAGAACATAGCACTTTGTTTTGTTTGTTAAATGGCACTTTGTTGTCAAAGACAACGAGAGAATATAGCACAATGAATATGATTAAGTCACGATAGAAAATGATAACTCAAGATAGCAAGTAACAAGTAGAGAAAGGAAAGAGTACGACAGTAGTCGTTCAATATCAGGACAATAACAGTTCAGTAACAGTCAGTGGTGGCACAGTAATAGTGCAGTACGTCTGAACTAACAGACTAACAGTAACAGTATAACAATCAGATGTCTAGCTAATTCAGAATAGTCAGTCAGAACTGGTGCAAATGCAGACACCGTCATTAGCCCCTGCAGGTATTTTCGGGTGGCTCTCCACCCCCAGGACTGGATTGGAGCCCCTCGGACACTCTCCGTGCCCTCAGTAGTATGCATTCAAGTCCAGTAGAGTCACAAGACCCATTATAGCGCTAGACAGTTAAAAACGGTACAATACAGTAGGAGCCACAAAGCTCAAAGGGTACCAAGAGAGTTCTAGATGAATAGACGATATAGACGAGATAGTAGAGTGATCATGAATAGATGATAGTATAGAGACAGTAGACGAGACAAGGACATATTCGTAAGACAACGTTAAACAAGTGATAGCACCAGTTGCACGACATGCGCGATCGGTGTTGGTAGTCAGGTGGAATTCACTACCCTTCCACTGGCCATATTATGCAGATGTCCAAAGGTCCGACATGATTCAAGATAAGAGAGAGAACAATCTAAAGTCATATGGATCTTACTGATCCCTCAAGTGTATCATAGGTGTTAGGGTACAACCAGCTCGTCGACCATGTGGGAATCCATGTACAGAGGAGACTTACAGAGGCCTTGAACAATGATTCACTAGTCCGTCAGAGTATCCGACGGAGAGTTTGTCCAAGTCAAGAGAAAAGTGCGTAGAGAAACAAGTGCTCGACGTTCTAGAGGAATTCTAGAACAGTGGTGTAGTGCCCTAGAAAATTTTCTTAAATTTATTTTGCAAATTGTATCTTTATTTCTACATGCGTTTGAAAGCTGTTCTATGTGGATCTTGGCGTTAATACCTGTTAGTGGCAAAATCGCCTGCCGTTTATTTTCTGTTAATGACAGACTATTGTGTCATTTATTATTTTCTGAATTATTTAAATTTTTGGGCAAGCCTGTAAACGACACCATCGATGAACTTTTACATTGAGGATGATGGCATCTTATGTTGACGTTAATCTGACTTGCCTATTTTTGATATTTCCGTTCGGGGAAAGAGAGATCGGCCGTTTCCAAGGTGTTTTAATGCTATGATCCGAGCATTTAGGATCTGAGGGTCAGGATTTACGCTGGCCATTGCGTAGGAGGTCTTTATAAGACCGGATTTCGCGACTAGATATGGGTTTCTCGCTCTGGTTTTTAGAGGATAGAAAGAGGGCTGAGGACAGGGATTTCTGGGCTCGTTCGTGCGTTCTTGAGGCTTGTGGACCGAAGAGGATTGTTCGACTGCAAGATCCAAGGCTTCTCCAAGCAGAAGAACTTGCGTGGAAGGTGGATTGGAGTGTTTGGAGTCGGCGGGAAGGAACTGCCTTACGGGCGAAGCGGGATTTTTCGGGCTTAGAATCGTCACTCCTGTAGGAGGGTTAAAGGCAAGTTACATGGGGGTTTAGTTTAGGATATGTTACACTATCTATTTACCATTTTTCCATATTTTTAAAGCATGCAAATAACCTACGGGAAGGGGTAGAAGTTGCGTTATTTCATGTAGGGTTTTCTGTGTTTTCTGCGCATAAGAACTAGACGTCCAGATCGCTTGTCGTCTATATCTTGTTAACGGCAGCATCGACTGCCGTCTACTTCATGTGAACAACGTTCATTTTCTAACATTCATTATATGTAAATGGCGCTATGTGCCGCCGTTAGTATGTATTAACGGCGCTATGTGCCACCGTCTATTTGGACTTAACGACAGAGTATGTGGACGTCTACGTCAGTAAACGCCACATACCTTGCCGTCATGTTTCTCAGTAACATGTATGTCCAGAAAATTGATTTTAATTATTTATATATGATCCATGCTTGTATGAGTTTCGGCCATGTGATGTTTAGGGTGTTTGTTTACTGTTATAATATGGACTAATTATTGCAATAGTAAACATGCTATTTATATCTATATATATATGAATGTTATTGATGTTCGATTGACAAAAGACGGTGTAATGGATTGTAAAATGATGTATGTTAGAATATGAATGGTTGAAGACTGAATTACAGTGAGAGATACAGCATGCCAGTGGTTCTCTATTTTATATAAAAATTCCTTGATCTTTTCCTAAATGTTGTACCATGTGAATTAGTCGAATTGATGGAATTAATTCATGAAAAAGGGTTACAGAATTAGAAAAATACAAATTTGTCATGTACATAGTATATCGATTCTGAATTTTGATAAAATTTTGAAAATTTTAAACATTTGTACATTCTGTTATGAATTTCTTAATAATAAACTGCATGTTGAATTTAAATAAAAATGCAAGTACGTACATGATTGAATGTGTTGCATTTAGTATCATGATAAGGGTCTGTCATGCAGAAAGTAGAATTTCAGAACTGAAAAGACATGCTATAGGTTATTGCAGTTGCATGAAATGTAAATTAAATGATATCATACATGTTAGTGCATGCATTCAAATGAAATGCCAATAAGCATTGCTACTATAGAGGTTCCTACAAGGAATACACCATGGATGCCCCTATGGTAATGGTTCAACTATATGAAATGACTAAATGAATCCGCGGGCAACGGATTGAAATCCTGGAGGTAGACAAGTTCTACAGGTTAAGGTGGGAAGGGCTTTCCCCGGTTTTGCGCAATATCATGACTTCATCACCGTTTTGCCTAGGTGATAAGTGAATGACTATCTGACAATGTGCTATATGATCTCTATAATAGTGTGAGCTATGTCTTGGCAAATAAATGAAAATGACTACATGCTACATGACCTACATGCTACATGCCTACATGAACATTGTCTACATGATTTCATGCTATATGCCAATGTGTTAAATGTTACATGAATTACATGCAAATTGATATATGAAAGAATTGCTACATGTTTAAATGGTCCATTGTCACATGACAACGGTTACATATTGCATAATGTAGCATAAGTTTTTCATTAAGATGGTTTATATGTTACATGACAATAAGTAAATTCCATTATAAGAATGATTACATGCTATATGTAGGAACATGTTGTTTTAATTGTTAGAAAATAAGATGTGGATTTTATGCATTACATGATATGATTTATTTCCATAATAATTAGAATGCTATGAATGAATGATTGCCAATTGACATAGAACCATGTTAGTAGGAAGAGTAAATGATATCAATGAAATGAGTGATAATATGTTACCATGTTTTTAAACCTAGTATATTTATAATATCGTGAACTGTCTTTCATGTGATTTGCTAAGTCTCGTAGACTCATACTTTCCTAACATTTCAGGAGAACCAGAGGACACTCAGGAGTTAGTTCACGCTAACTCGGAGCGAGAGGACGTGGATACTTAGATTGGTTGAGAGGTTTTAGAGTGACTCTTGTATGTGAGGGCTATATGTACTTTCCTTTATGCATTTGGACTATGAAATGTAATAAGTTTGGGACTATTGTTATATCTCTTTTATGCACTAGACTTTATATTTGAGTATAATGTTAATTACAATCATTTAATTCCATATTATGTTGCTTATTATTGGAATTGAATTGTCATTTGTGTATATTTCAACCTGTACCATCAATTGTTGGATTTATTCCACTGTAATACCTCTGTTAGATCCAATGTGAGTTTGTATAACTGTACTGGGTCTACAGAGATTGGTATCAGAGCGTTCCAGGTTGAGCATGTACATAAATGAATATCAACATTGTATTCATTTTTTAAGTCTGCATAAAGAATTAGTCGAAAATTTTGTAGAATAATAGGTTATGATAATGATACTTATTTTGCAAACTATTACTATGGCGACTCGTGGACGTAGAGGAGTTGGCCCGTCTAGGGGTGATGAGTCAGCGGGAGGTTCGCAGGCTCCAGCTCAGCAGGCTCAGGACCAGACTGGAGTACCTTTACCACCCCCACCGCCACCTGTGGACTACAGAGCATTGATGCAAGGATTCATGCATGCGATGCAGACTCAGGCACAGACTACAGCGGCATTGTAGGCACAAGTGCAGGTTCAGGTTGGTAGATGCAAGAGTTATTCAAGGTGTTAATTGGAGGAATTGTTAGCTAAGAGCTTCTTTTGGATTGTAGGCGTAGGCACCTGCTCATGAGGCAGCTTCTTGAGGTGTGCCTATGATGGAGAGGTTAAGGAGGATGACTCCACCCTTCAAGGGGGAGAGTGATCCTATTTTGGCAGAGAGTTGGCTCCAGGAGACGGAGAAGATCGTTCGTGCCATCCGATGCGCAGAAGAGGAAAGGGTGACTTTGGCTACTTATATGCTGCAGGTAAAGGTTGGTTTTTGAGGGTTATGCATGTTGTTTGGAATGTACCATTAGTTGTATTGATTTTTCTTCTCATAAGTATGTCGATGTGTGGTGGTCCTCTATACTATGCACACAGTTTGCAGATGGGGCTATGGAGGTTGCTTGGACTGAGTTCGTCCGTATGTTCAGGGCGAAGTATATTCCAGAGCATGTGCAGGACCGTATGGAGCATGAGTTTTTGACATTGACCCAGGGGTCAATGAGCGTGCTTGAGTACGAGGCGAGATTTGCGGAGCTGTCCAAGTATGCACCCCACATAGTGGCAGATGAGCAGAGGAAGGTAAAGAAATTCATTATGGGGTTGAAGCCGTCCCTGAGGACGAGACTGGTGGCTTTGGGACATTGTTCCATGAAGGAGGCTTTGTCAGCGGCATGCATGCAAGAGGCAGAGATGGAGGTCTATCTTGAGGAGAAGAGGGCTTCTTTAAAGAGGCCAGCATCAACATTCCAGCATCAGGACAGAAATAAGAAGGCCCCAGCTTTCCAGCAGAGAGCAGTTGCACCGGTGAGAGTGGCTGCACCGACACCAGGCAGAGGCATAGTTGCAGAGAAGCCAGTCTGTACCCAGTGTGGGAAGCGCCATGGAGGCGAGGTGTGTTGGGTGACTTCTAGGAGGTGCTCGAGGTGTGGTGATAAGAACCACAAGATCAGAGATTGTCCAAAGATGGCACAGCAGACTGCGGCGGCAGCAGCACCAGCAGCAGCTAGACCGGCACCGAGAGCAGCAGGTAGACCGAGGGCTTAGGCTCGAGTGTTCGCTTTGGCGAGAGACGAGGCAGAGTTGGCAGAGCATGTCACAGAAGGTACAATTTTAATTATGAGAATATATGCTAGAGTCTTGTTTGATACCGGTGCCACGCATAGTTTTGTTTCCGAGGGATTTTCTAAGGTTTTGATGAGGGATGATGGTTTAGCTCCAAAAAAGGTGGAGGTTCCCTTGTCTGTGCATACTCCAGCAGGAACTATTTTGATCGAGCAGTGTTTTTTCGTCTCTTCCGGTGAGCATTGGGAAGCATATTTTGCCTGGTAGTTTCTATTTGTTGAAGATGAAGGATTATGATGCTATTTTGGGCTTAGATTGGCTCGAGGAGCATTATGCTATGATGGATTGTCGGCAGAAGCTTATTATTTTTCGGATTCCTGGTAAGGAGGAGTTTGTTCATCCTTTGCCTAAGAGCATGTCGGGCAAGTTCGTCATTTCTACTTTGAAGGCAGCCCAGATGTTGAGCAAGGGTTGTAGTGGTTTTCTGGCTAGTGTGGTTGTGTCCGAGGATTCGAAGAAGGTTTTATCTGTGGAAGATATAGAGGTAGTCAAAGATTTCAGCGATGTTTTTCCAAAGGATTTGTCTGGTTTGTCCCCTGCAAGGGAGATCGAGTTTGGCATTGAGCTAGTCCCTGGCACAACACCTATTTCCATTGCGCCTTATCGTATGGCACCAGCAGAATTGGCAGAGTTGAGGAAGCAGCTATAAGAATGCTTGATAAGGGCTTCATTCGACTGAGCGTTTCACCATGGGGAGCACATGTTCTCTTTGTGAAGAAGAAGGATGGATCAATGAGACTGTGCATTGATTACCGCAAGCTTAACCAGGTAACTGTCAAGAACAAGTATCCTTTACCTCGTATTGATGATTTGTTTGATCAGTTGCGAGGAGCTTCGATGTTCTCTAAGATTGATCTTCGTTCTGGCTATCATCAACTCCGAATCAAGCCGGATGATTCTGTTAAGACGGCTTTTAGGATGAGATATGGCCATTACGAGTTCCTTGTCTTACCCTTTGGTTTGACAAATGCTCCAGCAGTTTTCATGAACCTGATGAACAAGGTTTTTCGGCAATATCTGGATTCCATTGTTGTGGTCTTCATAGATGATGTGCTGATCAACTCACCTGATGAGGAGACTCATAGAGAGCATCTGAGGATTGTGCTGGATATCCTGAGGGAGCACAAGCTGTATGCTAAGTTTAGCAAGTGCAACCTCTGGATGAAGGAGGTCCATTTCTTGGGACATGTCATATCTGGCGATGGTGTTTCTGTGGATTTGGATAAGGTGGAAGCTATCCTTGACTGAGAAACACCGAGATCGTCAGCTGACAACAGGAGTTTTCTCAGCTTGGCTGGCTATTACAGGAGGTTTATCAAAGGATTCTCTTCTATTGCGGCTACCTTAACGAGATTGACAAGGAAAGGAATCAAGTTTTAGTGGTCAGAAGCTTGTGAGAAGGCATTCCAAGAGCTGAAGACTCATCTGACCTCAGCGTCAGTGCTTGTTTTGGCCAATGGTGTAGATTATTTCTCTATCTACACAGATGCTTCGAAGATTGGGCTTGGTTGCGTTCTTATGCAAGGAGGTCGAGTTGTGGTGTATGCTTCTAGGCAACTCAAGGAGCATGAGCGCAACTACCCGACTCAAGACTTGGAATTGGCGGTAGTGCTCTATGCTTTGAAAATATGGAGGCATTATTTATATGGAGTTAGATTTGAGGTCTTCTCAGACAACAAGGGTATCAAGTATTTGTTCTCTCAGAAAGAGTTGAACCTGAGGTAGCGGAGGTGGATAGAATTCTTGAATGATTATGATTTTGAGCTTTCTTACCATCCAGGGAAGGCCAATGTGTTCGCCGATGCTTTGAGCAGGAAGAGGCAGTTGATGAGGCAAGACTGGAAGATGCTAGAAGATGCTTCAGGTGCTTTGGCTGTTTTGGAACCTCAATTGTGCAACTTGTTTGTGGCTCGTTGTCATTGAGATCGTCTATTCTTGATCGGGTTATTGCTTTGCAAAAAGATGACCCGTTATTGCAAGAGTTGGTTGGAAAGGGCGGTATTACCAGAGATGAGGATGATGTGATTCGCCTGAATCTTAGGGTGTGTGTCCCTAATGATGCTGATCTGAGGAAGGAAATTTTGGAGGAAGCGCATAGGTCTCAGTTCTCTATTCACCCAGGCAGTGGGAAGATGTACAAGGATCTGAAGCATTCCTTCTGGTGGTCTGGCATGAAGCGAGGCGTTGTTGATGTTGTGGCAAAATGTTTGATTTATCAGCAAGTGAAGGCGTCAGCGACCTTCAGGTTTGATGTAGAAGCTGGATATTCCTCAGTGGAAGTGGGAGCAAGTGACCATGGATTTTGTGTCTGGATTGCCTAGATCGGCTAGAGGAAATGATTCCATTTGGGATCGTTAATTGTAGATTTTCGAAGAGTGCTCATTTCCGCGCCATGGAGAAGAAGTAGTCCGTAGAGATCTTGGCCAGACTATACATTGATGGCATTGTGAAGCTGCAGGGATTCTGAAGTCAATTATCTCAGATCGTGATCCGAGATTTACTTCCAGATTTTGGTAGAGTTTGCAGCAGGCGTTTGGCAGTCAGTTGAAGCTGAGTTCGGCATTTCATCCACAAATGGATGAACAGTCCGAGAGGACTATGCAGATGTTGGAGGATACGCTTAGGGCTTATGTTTTATAGTGGAAGGGTGGTTGGGAGCGTCACCTAGCTCTTGTGGAATTTGCATATAATAACAGTTTCCATTCGAGCATAGGTATGGCACCTTTTGAGGTTTTATACGAGAGACCCTGTAGATCCCCGTTGTGTTGGGAGGAGTCAGGAGATCGGTATCCAGTTGGACTAGAAGTGGGGCAAGAGACTTCAGCAAAGATCCAGATGATTGTGTAGAGATTGAAGGCAGCTCAGGATCGTCAGAAGAGCTATGCAGATACAAGGAGGAAGGACTTGGCTTTTGAGGTTGGAGACCATGTTTTTCTCAAGGTATCGCCAACTACGGGTGTAGTGAGGTTTGGAAAGAGAGGCAAGTTGAACCCGAGGTTTATTGGTCCATTTGAGATTTTGAAGAAGATCCGGAATGAGGCATACCAGTTGGCTTTGCCACCATCATTAGCAGCGGTGCATCTAGTATTCCATGTATCCATGTTGAGGAGTTATGTTAGAGATCCGGCTCATGTGATCAGTTATGAGCCAGTGCAGTTTCAGCTAGACTTGTCTTATGCAAAGCAGCCTATGGAGATTCTAGATTAGAAGGTGTAGGAATTAAAATCGAAGTTTATTCCCTTTATGAAGGTCTTATGGAGAAACTTCTCACGTGAAGAAGCGACGTGGGAGCTTGAAGAGAGGATGAAGAAGCTTTATTCGTCCTTGTTTATTGAGTAATCTAACCCAATCTTCGAGGACGAAGATTATTTTAAGGGGGAGAGGATGTAGTGCCCTAGAAAACTTTCTTGAATTTATTTTGCAAATTGTATCTTTATTTCTGCATGAGTTTGAAAGTTGTTCTGTGTGGATCTTGGCATCAACTTCCTTTGGCATTAATACCTATTAGCGGCAAAATCGCCTGCCGTTTATTTTCTATTAACGACAAACTATTGTGTCATTTATTATTTTCTGAATTATTTAAATTTTTTGCCAAGCCTGTAAACGACACCATCGATGGACATTTACATTGAGGATGACGGCATCTTATGTTGACGTTAATCTGACTTGCCTATTTTTGATATTTCCGTTCAGGGAAAGAGAGATCGGCCATTTCCAAGGGGTTTTAATGCGATGATCCGAGCGTTTTGGATCTGAGGTCAGGATTTAGGCTGGCCATTGCATGGGAGGTCTTTATAAGACCGAATTTCGCGACTAGATAGGGGTTTTTCGCTCTGGTTTTTAGAGGAGAGAAAGAGGGCCGAGGAAAGGGATTTCTGGGCTCGTTCGTGCATTCTTAAGGCTTGTGGACCGAAGAGGATTGTTCGTCTGCAAGATCCAAGGCTTCTCCAAGCAGAAGAACTTGCGTGGAAGGTGGATTGGAGCGTTTGGAGTCGGCGGGAAGGAACTGCCTTACGGGCGAGGCGGGCTTCTTCGGGCTTAGAATCGTCACTCCTGTAGGAGGGTTAAAGGCAAGTTACATGGGGGTTCAGTTTAGGATATGTTACACTATCTATTTACCATTTTTCCATATTTTTAAATCATGCAAATAACCTACGGGAAGTGGTAGAAGTTGTGTTATTTCATGTAGGGTTTTCTGTGTTTTCTACACATAAGATGTAGACGTCCAGATCGCTTGCCGTCTATATATTGTTAACGGCGGCATCGACTGCCGTCTACTTCATATGAACATCGTTCGTTTTCTGACATTCATTATATGTAAACGGCGCTATCTGCCGCCGTCAGTATTATTAACGGCGCTATGTGCCGCCGTCTATTTAGACTTAACTACAGAGTATGTGGACATGTAAGTCAGTAAACGCCACATACCTTGCCATGAAGTTTATCAGTAACATATATTTCCATAAAACTGATTTTAATTGTTTATATACGATCCATGCTTGTATGAGTTTTGGCCATGTGATTTTAGGGTGTTTGTTTACTATTATAATATGGACCGATTATTGCAATAGTAAACATTCTATTTATATCTATATATATATGAATGTTATTGATGTTAGATTGACAAAAGATGAGTGTAATGGATTGTAAAATGATGTATGTTAGAATATGAATGGTTGAGGACTGAATTACAGTGAGAGATACAACATGCTAGTGGTTCTCTGTTTTATATAAAAATTCCTTGATCTTTTCCTAAATGTTGTACTATGTGAATTAGTCGAATTGATGGCATTAATTCATGAAAGAGGGTTAAAGAGATCAGAAAAATACGAAATTTGGCATGTACATAGTATATCCTGATTCTGAATTTCTTTTAAATTTTGAAATTTTTAGACATTTGTACATCTGTTATGAATTTCTGAATAATGAATCTGCATGAAAATTTAAATAAAAATGCAAGTATGTACATGATTGAATGTGTTGCATTTAGTATCATGATAGGGGTCTGTCATGCATGCAAAAAGTAGAATTTCAGAACTGAAAAGACATGCTATAGGTTATTGCAATTGCATGAAATGTAAATTAAATGATATCATACATGTTGGGCCATGCATTCAAATGAAATGCCAATAAGACATTGCTACTATAGAGGTTCCTACAAGGAACTACACCATGGATGCCCCTATGGTAATGGTTCAACTAAATGAAATGACTAAATGAATCCACGGGCAACGGATTGAAATCTTGGAGGTAGACAAGTTCTACAGGTTAAGGTAGGAAGGGCTTTCCCCGGTTTTACGCAAATACCATGACTTCATCACTGTTTTGCCTAGGTGATAAGTGAATGACTATATGACAATGTTTTGCCTAGGGGAAGTGGACCTGCTAACTATGCATAATAGTTGGGTAGGCCGTACCCGCAGCACTATAGTGCTTACTATGGATTCGGATGGGGAATACGAGGATTTCTCGGATTGACACACCATGTACTTCGGTTCCCTTGTGTACTCTTGACCCCTCTTCGTAGGGAGTCATAGCTTATGCCCCAGCCCCGTTATCTATGTACCCCCCCCCCCCTTTTCTTTATGCTTTCAGCAATATAAAAATAAAAAAACCCGATATCGACATTGGAGGTTCACTCCTCTGTCATATCAATTGAAAAAAAAAAAACTATATGAGAATGTGTTATATGATCTCTATATTAGTGTACATGCTACATGACTACATGCTACATGCAAATAAATGAAAATGACTACATGCTACATGTCTACATGTCTACATGCTACATGACCTACATGCTACATGCCTACATGAACATTGTCTACATGATTTCATGCTATATGCCAATGTGTTAAATGTTACATGAATTACATGAAAATGATATATGAAATAATTGCTAATGTTTAAATGGTCCATTGTCACATGGCAATGGTTACATATTGCATAATGTAGCATAAGGTTTTCATTAAGATGGTTTATATTCTGTTACATGACAATAAGTATTCCATGATAAGATGATTACATGCTATATGTAGGAACTTGTTGATTTAATTGTTAGAAAATAAGATTGGATTTTATGCATTACATTATATGATTTATTTCCATAACAATTAGAATGCTATGAATGAATGATTGCCAATTGACTTAGAACCATGTTAGTAGGAATAGTATATGCTATCAATGAAATGAGTGATAATATGTTACCATGTTTTTTAATCTAGTATATTTATAATATCATGAACTGTCTTTGATGTGATTTGCTGAGTCTCGTCGACTTATAATTGCTTAACATTTCAGGTGAACTAGAGGACACTCAGGAGTTAGTTCACAATGACTCAGAGCGAGAGGACGTGGAGACTTAGATTGGTTTAGAGGTTTTAGAGTGACTCTTGTATGTGAGGGCTATATGTACATTCCTTTATGCATTTGGACTATGAAATGTAATAAGTTTGGGACTTGTTATATCTCTTTATGCACTAGACTTTATATTTGAGTATAATGTTGATTACATTCATTTAATTCCATATTCTCTTGCTTATTATTGAATTGAATTGTCATTTGTGTATATTTCAACCTGTACCGTCAATTGTTGGATTTATTCCACTGTAATACCTCTGTTAGATAATCCATGTGATTGGTATAACTGTACTGGGTCTAAGAGGGGCATTACAAGTGGAGCGTCGATAACGGTATTCCCAAAACATCGCGAGAATCGTAGACAACTTCATTTTAAAATAGGGCAATGTAATTACATGATTGACATAAATCATGAGATGTATTATGAGATATTTTCATGCCAAGTTCAGCCATATTTGGATGGTTGAAGTGTGTGCATGTGTGAGAGAAATTATAGATAGAAAGAGATCATGTGCTTGTATTTTAAATTACACAATATGTGTTCAGTATAACAATGTGTATTACTGCGTGTAGGACTGTTAACAAAGGGTACAAACACTGTAGAAGGTTATAGCATCAAAATTCTTGGGTTTACATGCAAAAGTCTGAGATCGCGACGTACCCAGTGAGGGTCGCGATGGAGTCAGAACAGATCGCGATAGGGGGTTACACAGAAAGCGACAGGTCGTTTAGGACAGGTTCACAGATCGCGACGGCAGTGCCTGTCGCGTTCAGAACACGACGGGTATTGCTGTCGCGACAAGACCTTAGAACGCAGCCTATCGGGCCGTTACATTCACAGGGTCTGCGCCTGAGTCCGACAGGGAAAGGACATGTTCTTGGATTGCGGTCCAAACTTACCCTATTTTAAATTTGGGTGCTTCAAAAATTCATAACTAAATGTACATCAACCATTGCACATTGAATGATACTAAATCAAATCTTTCTCATTAATAACTTTTCAAATGTCTAGTTACAACCACTAATATCAGAGCCAGTCTATAGGGCCCAATCATTTCAATAAAAGGAAAATGACTAACTACGACTCTAAGATAACATAACGACTCGAGGGCACTCCTGGCTTCACTCTTGGTCATTCCCTTCCTCTTGAGTTAGGTGTCATCCTTGTCTCACCTGAGAACACAACATCAAATAACATAGGGTGAGCGATAACGCCCAGTAGGACTTAAATCTCAGGCTCAAGCAGGCTTTAAATAATAATGCATTTAGGCAGAGTGTCTAAGATAGCAGGTACAAGAGAGTCAAAATATAGTAAGAGATAGCACAACAGTAACAAGATAGCATAATAGCACGAGATCGAGGATAGTTTCCAAAATAACACAAGTATTGAATATAGCACGAATAGCAGATGGCCATAGCACAACTAGCACAAGTATAGTAATAGCACGACGAGTATAGCACTTGTTTGTCATTCTAGACATCGAGAGTGCCACGTTTTGTGTTTTTGATTGTCATATAGATAGTCGAGATAGATAGCACTTGAGTGTAATGCCAAACACTCTGATCATTTAACTCCCATGGGCACTAGCACTTTCGGGCGCACATCCCAGGACCAGATCGGGCCCTTTATATATTGCCAAGCATTGGTTATATTGTTTATCTTTAGACAATCAGTCAATGGTCAATATAGTACCAAGAAGTAGATGAGAGCACTAGATGAATAGACGAAAGTGAGTGAACGTGAATAGACGAGCGAGTAGAGTACAAGTGAGAGCTAGGTGACATTGCACGTAATACGACGAGTAAACAGGCGATAGTAACAGTTGCACAACACGTGCACGTCGTATTGGCAGTCAGGTGAATTCATTATCTTCCCACGGGCCATGTTATGCACAAGTCCAGAGGTTCGACGTGATTCAAGGTAAGAGTGAACTCTAATAGCCGTTTGGATCATATAGATCCCTAAAGGTATCATAGGTATTAGGGTACAACCGGCTCGTCGACCACGTGGGAATCCATGATCAGAGGAGACTTACGGGGGCCTTGTGCAAGAGTTCACTAGTCCGGCGAAAGGAATATCCGACGGAGAGTTCACCACAAGCCAAGTAAAGTGTGTATAAAATAGGTGCTCGACGTTCTAGAGGAATTCTAGGACAGTGGAGCGTCGATATCGGTACTAAACAACGCGAGAAATAAATACAAGTCCTTTCAAAATAGGGAAATTATGTACTTCATTTCAATAAATTACCATACATTATGAGATATTTCCTTCAAGATTTCAGCCATATATGGATGGTTCAAGTGTGTGCAAGTGCAAGAGAAATCATAGATAGAAATAAGTTGTGAACATGTATTTTAAATCATTCAATATAGCACCATTTTTTTAAGTAGGGTTTTACTGGGGGTATACCGTAGTGACAAAATAATTTTATTTTATTTTTTTATGGGTTTTTCATCAAAAACCTGTGAAGGCGACATAGGGCTGTGAGGATGGCGACATGGGCCAGGCAGAACGCGACGACATCTTGCACAGGTCGCGACAGGGCATGCAAATCGGGAACTGAGAAAGCGACGGCTCACCTGTCGCCTTCTTGGTCGCGACAGGGAGGGTGTCGCAATCAGGCCCCAGAAAGCGACATGTCGAGGTGTCGCATTCTGGTTGTCTGCGCCTGACTCTGACAGGAGTCAGACCAGACATTGGATTGCGGACCAAGGATTTCAACCTTTGATACAGGTTGTTCAGAAATTCATAACTAATTATATACACGATGAAAAATCATGAAATCAGTGGCAAATGAAACTAGACATGCGAGGGTACTTCCAGTAAATAGGGATTAGAGAGAGCATGGTTTGAACATGGTTTGAGCATGAACAACAACGAGTAACACAGACAAGACATAGAGAGCAAGACTGATTTAATTCGAGCACATGCTCAATGAATTTTAGGCTTTTTAGGGAAATGATCCCTAACAACGTGAAGTATCTACAGTAAAACTTTCGTAGCATGGGATCAAGTATACATAGAGATTTGAATTAACATGACACCTCTGGGTTATCATGTTTGTAGTTCTTTAGAAATTAAGAACAAAATATAGGATGGATGGAAAAATATGAAACTTGGGGTTTCGTTCAAGAGGGTAGATAGAACCTACAGAAAAGTTTCATGGTTTATGCTTGTGGGAATGCCTACCTTGACTCGATTTCCTCTTCTAGGCTAGAACTGAAGAACGGGGTTGAGAGCTTGAAAGGTTCTTCTCCCCACGAAATCTCCTCCTCCTTGGCCTCTCCTTCTGGTCCAGGAATCCTTTGGCATGAGCTTGGGTCAGCCATGAGGGTTTTAGGAGAGTATTTAAGCTTCTCCTCTTTCTATTTCCTAATAGGACTCTAATCCTCTTAAATTCCGAAATTTCCTTACTTCCCCTTCCTTCCTTGCTTTCCAATCTCTATTTAGACTAGGAAGAGATCCATTCGTGCTAACCATATGGGGTAGTGTCACGTCCTAATAAAAGGCTATTTATTGGGAAATGACAGAAAACAGGCACAAAGTAAAACATTTATGTTTATTCATTATAACGCAGTCTGCGGAAGTCTTATTACATAAAGCTCCTCTTTACACACTAAGTGAGGAGTAAGGATGAGTAGCTACTACTCATACACTTTACAAGTACGCAACTAAAGCAGTAATGGTTGGTTGACTCGTCATCGGTGTCCACTCTGCACACAGCCCATTTTACATTCTCCCTCATCTTGATTACCTGAAAAGGGAAGGATGGGTGAGCTAACTAGCCCAGTAGAATTCAAATCCTTAAATCAAAGGATCAGGACACATGATAATTTAGGTAAGAACATGAATGGTATCAAGAACAGGCAGATAACCAAGATAACATGTCAGTGAATGTATAACAGTAGTATGAAAACAGGCATACTCAGAAATTCATATTAAGGCTCAGGTTCGGAGTCATATAAATATTCACACAGGACAGTAATAGGATGAACGGATATCAAAGAAGCAATACCAGATCTCAGAATAGTAGCTTGATACATAGTGATAGTAAAACTCAGGTCATGCTCAAGTATTAGCTCACGAATTGGTTCATATATCAGTTCACACAATACAGGAAGTATGATGACCATAATCAGGAAATAGTGATGCAATGCCAAACATCCCGGTATCCTTATCACTCCCGTACGGCCCGTAATGAATTCGGGTGCTCCTCCCGGACTGGACCAGCCCTATTTGCACAGGCATATCAGTCAGGTGGGGTCCAAGGACCCAATAAATGTCATCATCATAATTTATCATATCTCACAAGGTGTTCAAGCCTTTGAACTCTCAAGTCATCAAGTAATATAAACTTAGTTGCCGAATACAGGAGAATGGACTCAACGGAGTACCATTCGGAGTTGAATTTCAAGGATAATTGTATGATGAGTAAGGTATCCAAAGTGGGTGATCTTTATAGTAGAATGACAGTAAATATCAAAGTAAATATGAGGGTAACTTGGTAGGCTAATAGGGTGAAGTTTAAGCAATGATTTGCACATGAAAAAGTGCTGAAATTCGAATCAGGGTCATAGCTGTCGACAGGTAAGAAAGGGGCTGTCGACAGATGGCTACAGACAGAACTCAGGTTTGCTGGACTGTGTGTATCTGTCGACAGCAACCAGGGGATCTGTCGACAGATCCACACAGTCCAGAATCCTGGAGTTCTGGAAGACATGCGCCTGTCGACAGCTTTGGGCTGGCTGTCGACAGGTAGCTGCAGAACTTCAGAAATGATTTGTAAACTGATCTAACATCCTAATTATAGAACCTATAAACCAAGACATGTTTTATAACAAATGGAAGAGTCTAATTGGAGTTCTCATAGTGGTTTATAAACCGAACAAACGAGGTGAAACAAGAAGTTGCAATTCAAGCTTGTCTAGTTAGAAACTAGACGTAGTATAGTGTTGGAAATGTGGTCTTGATAGTAATGGTTTATTGGAAGATTCCTACAGATAGATACTAAAACTCAAGGTATTCCATATCTAAATCATAGTTTGGAGTACCTAACATAAACACAAGTTCTCACACAGTTCTAAAATATTATAACTTCTATAGCATGAACAAGGATCAAAGGTGGAAGAATAGAAAGAAGAGAGATGATCTGGAAGTAAAACAAGTATCACTTCCTCCCTAACGTAAGAATAGTCATCAAAATTAGAGAAACACAATAGAATTACAGATATATCAGCTTGACTACTCAACCCGAGTTATTTATCATGTGTGGAAACATGATCAGGGAAAAGGAGATGAATCCTACACATGGATAGCTAGGACCTACTACCACATGCTACTGGAGGAATATCCTTTCAACCAGAGATTATGTGAACTCAAGAGTAGCTTCTATAGAAATACAAAACACACATAAAGTGCTAGAGGGGTTCATGACACTAGAACAGAAACTGGAACATCCAAACAGTAGGTTCTAAAGTTTATTCAAGGACATGAGTTAGAAGAGGAGAGATGAGGATCGAATCCTACCTTAGTTTGAAGTAGATGAAGATGATAGCCACAAAGAAACAAGTAAGAAGATGTAGCCTTGGTACAATATTAGCTTTAGCTTCCAGAGTAATTCCCCAATCACTCCTTAGTAGCAGCTTCCCAGAACTTGAGCAGAGGCAAGATGTATAATAGAATGAGAGAAAGAGAGAACAATGGTTCCCCGAATGCTTCTCACCAATTTCTCACTCAGAACCTCTCACTCTGAAGTTACCACGAAATAGTAGCAGCATAACAGGAAAACATGAAGGGGAACCTGGCCACGATGACCCTTGGGTATTCTTATACCCATGGATGCCTTCCATGCAAGGTGACACGAAGCTCACCCATGTGTCGCAGTAAGGGTGAAAGGTTTTTACCCCATGACACGAGTAACATGCATCTCCTAGTTAGGACACCTTAGGTAAGTTGGTATGATGTTTTACCTCAAGTGCTGGCCACCCAATAGCCTTACACGTAGACCTTTGCAATTTTCCAGAAAATCCCAAACCGTAAAATACCCTAATTCAACTGGTCCAATGTTTGCTAGGCAAACACATTTAAATGGTGTCCTTTTGTCATGAAATTTTAACCATAGGCTAATAATGGTTTTACAATTGTAATAATTTTAGTTTAATTTTTAGATTTTATTTTACAGTAGGTGAAAAATCACCCGAAAAATGGTCGCGTCGACTTAATCCAAAATCCGTACGTCAAAAATTCAGATAATTGCATATTAATTTCTCCACATTTTTCTGGAAATTATGATGTTCTCGGATTTTTATTTCGATGTCGTTTTCCGGTATCACCCTGTGGAGGCACGCACTTCGAGGTACGATACTGGAATAACGTTCATTACCACTATTTAAGTCTATCATCTAATTATCATAATTTATAATAACCCTAAGGTATTTTAACCAAATTACTTCTATTTTCTTAATATTTTAAATTTCTGGGGCGTTACAACTCTCCCCCACTAAAAGAAATTTGGTCCTCCAAATTTTAATAAAACGAGAGTATGTTTACTCACCTGGAAATAATTCTGGGCACTGGTTCTTGATGGTATTTTCTAATCCCAGGTTGCTTCTTCTTGTCCTCGTTTATTCCATTGAATCTTTACAATGGAACTTCCTTGCTCCATAGTGCTTTATTTTTCGATCCAGAATTTGCACGTCTTTCTACATATACCAAATTTTCTTGTATCTCCAAATCTTGATATTCAATGTTGTGATCGATGGGCTTCTCCTAAGATCCGCTTCTTAATCTCGGAATTATCCGGTACACATAATTTGTTCCGAAACTGAAGATTTCCATGAATGTCTTCATTAAATTCAAGTCTAAAAGCCAACTTTTCTCTAATTTCTCTCAACACAAGATCATTGTCCTATTGCTCTCCAATTTGTTTCAACATATCTGACTGAATTGTTAAGTTATCAACTACAATTCTTTCTTCTTGTAATTCAATCTTTAAACGTAATGCGGAAAATTCCTCCAATAATTTCCATTCCCTTACTTACAATTGGATTACCTTGACTATAGGATTTCTGCTAAGTGCATCCGCTATATATATATATATATTTTTTTTTTCCTGGATGGTATTCAATTTTGAAATTATAATCCCACTTGTCTAGGCATATCAAATCACCGGGTAAATTTTGTCCTTTAACTGAAATCCGACTAGCAAGGTAATATTTCTTAAGTTTCTTATCCCTACTCAAAGGAATTGTTACCTCAAGTTGTGTAGACAATAGTTCTGATTTTACTTCTAAAGATTTAGCAAACTCATAACTAATAAAAGAATGCGTAGCTCCTGAATCAAACAACACATACGCAGGCTTTGAGTTTACTAGCAATGCACCTTTTATCAGTCTGCCTTCCTGCGGAGATTCAGGTTCCACATCCTGAATGGCATTTAGTCTTCCTTGCTTTCCTCGGGAATTCTGATTCTTTGGTGCATTCTTGGGCATCGGACAATCCGAAATTCGATGTTGAGTACTACCGCAACGGAGACAAGCACCACCTACGCCAACAGTCCTCAGCCTTATGCCCACTAAGATGGCAATGCTGGCATACCCCTTCTTTCCATTAGAAGTTTTTCCTGCCTTCTTATTTATTTGCTGAACTTTCGGGGTATTTCCCAACTCAAACTTTCTCTTATGATCAGAAGATCCTTCTCCAGATTTCCCTCTAATCTTTTCCACAGTGTCATTTGCAGCCTCTAATGCTAAGGCTCTCTTAACCATTTCTGAGTAGGTAGTGATCAGGTGAGGGTTAACTGCATAATAAATTGGGGACGTAGCCCATTCATAAACCTCTTGGCTTTTAATTTCTCCGTAGCTATAAGATGCGGAGCATACTTTGACAATCGAGCAAATTGTGCCTCATATTCCGATACCGACATCCTTAATTGTTTCAAATTGGCAAACTCATTCGCCTTCCTTTCTTGAATTACTTCAGAAAAGTACTGGTCATTAAATAATTCTACGAATTCCTCCCAACTAACTTGTGTTGAATCTGCCAAGGTTGCCTCTACAGTTTCCCACCACGCTCGGGCATCCCGATCTAACTGAAATGTTGTCAAACAAACTTTTTCTTCTTCTGTACATTTCATTATCTTAAAAATTCGCTCAATATCCTTCAACCAGTTCTCAGCTTCATCCGGATCCGTACTTCCTGCAAATCTCGGAGGGTCCAGGCTTCGAAAATCCTTAAATAAACTTGTTCCAGTATGACTATTGTTCTTGGCTACTGTTTTCATTACTCGAGTCAAGTCATGCATTGAATTTTCCATCTTCTTCCAGTTAATGTCACTTCCATCCATAGATAACTTGGAAGAGTATCTGAGATATTCAATAAGGCATACATCAATTTCTATAATCAAACCATGTAAATTTCATCATGCACAGGCTTTAGATTCACAACACCCTAGTTCCATTAACCAGTCAGAAGATATATAACATTTTACATCACTACTTGTCCATAAGCTTCGTGAGATTTAAAACAATCTTGAAATTTTGATTCATCAATTATGTGAGTGTTAAACACATTTAAATTATTAAAGAGTCTTACTTGGTTTAGTAAGGAATGGATGTAGACAATGATTAAATAATCTATCTCAGTGGTATAATAATTTAAAATCCAAGAAAATTGGAAAGTTAACGGAAGAATAAATCACGAGGATAGTCATGAAATTATATGATCGATTGAATCATTCATTTACTAATTCTTGTTTAGAGTTGGATATAATAACATATAAAAGTCATTGTGACGTAAATTAAGGGATGAACAGGTTTGACTTTTCCTTCAGTAGGAGAGGGCTCCCTTGGAGAAGTCATATGTGTGTTTATCATTTTTCACCGGACCTTGAATTTTTATCATTCTACTAGGTTTACTTGAATTATGAAATTTTTAGGTAGGCCAAATTGTGAGAAATTAGAAAGACGCTATTTTGATAGAATCGCAAAAATTACGTTTTTCTTCTTCGGTGGGAGAGTTGACTTTTTTTTGGTAAGAGATATGATTTTTTCTGATATTTTTATTGGATTCAAATGGGGGGTACTTCTTATTTACATGTAAGAGTGCCTGATGACTCTTCTGACTGACTGAAGAAGGACCAGTTCATCACAGACTGGTGTCTGTCGACAGCTTGGAAGTGGCTGTCGACAGATAGCAACAGACAGAGCAAGGTTTTTCTGGTTCTGAGGGTATCTGTCGACAGACCAGAGTCGGCTGTCGACAGGTGAAGGACATCTGTCGACAGATCAAGGCTATCTGTCGACAGTTACTGACAGTTTTGTATTTCTGGGTTCTGGAAGCATGTTACCTGTCGACAGGTAAATGCTGGCTGTCGACAGGTGTGATCTAAACTTCCAGGAATCTTGAAAAACTACCATAGGAAATTCTACCAAGTGTTCCTATGAATCTTTACATGATTGACAACATTTTCTTACTTCTAATAGGATGAGTTTCATAGTATGCTTGAGTCATAATATAAACTTTAACTAAAGCATGGTTACAAGAAATAGAACAACACATCTATGGTTGTTTCAAGTGTGTATACATGGTAAACACTTTAATTATGAAGTTCTTGTGTAGGAATAAGAAGCAAGAAAAAAGAAAGAAGGAATCCTCTAAATTTTCATTTCATACTCAATACAATCTATATCCAACTATACTTATCTAGCTTAACCTCAGGCTTTCTACCCATCCTCACAGGTTATCCCTAGGTTTATCGACCTAAGGCTCTGATACCAAAT
Organism: Colocasia esculenta; assembly: GCA_014218235.1. Classification (NCBI taxonomy): domain Eukaryota; kingdom Viridiplantae; phylum Streptophyta; class Magnoliopsida; order Alismatales; family Araceae; genus Colocasia; species Colocasia esculenta. The sequence goes on from CM024755.1 coordinate 91,163,316, forward strand.
TATCTGTCACGTCCTAATAAAAGGCTATTTATTGGGAAATGACAGAAAACAGGCACAAAGTAATAACATTTATGTTTATTCATTATAACGCAGTCTGCGGAAGTCTTATTACATAAAGCTCCTCATTACACACTAAGTGAGGAGTAAGGATGAGTAGCTACTACTCATAACACTTTACAAGTACGCAACTAAAGCAGTAATGGTTGGTTGACTCGTCATCGGTGTCCACTCTGCACACACAGCCCATTTTACACTTCTCCCTCATCTTGATTACCTGAAAAGGGAAGGATGGGTGAGCTAACTAGCCCAGTAGAATTCAAATCCTTAAATCAAAGGATCAGGAACACATGATAATTTAGGTAAGAACATGAATGGTATCAAGAACAGGCAGATAACCAAGATAACATGTCAGTGAATGTATAACAGTAGTATGAAAACATAGGCATACTCAGAAATTCATATTAAGGCTCAGGTTCGGAGTCATATAAATATTCACACAGGACAGGTAATAGGATGAACGATATCAAAGAAGCAATACCAGATCTCAGAATAGTAGCTTGATACAGTGATAGTAAAACTCAGGTCATGCTCAAGTATATAGCTCACGAATTGGTTCATATATCAGTTCACACAATACAGGAAGTATGATGACCATAATCAGGAAATAGTGATGCAATGCCAAACATCCCGGTATCCTTATCACTCCCGTACGGCCCGTAATGAATTCGGGTGCTCCTCCCAGGACTGGACCAGCCCTATTTGCACAGGCATATCAGTCAGGTGGGGTCCAAGGACCCAATAAATGTCATCATCATAATTTATCATATCTCACAAGGTGTTCAAGCCTTTGAACTCTCAAGTCATCAAGTAATATGAACTTAGTTGCCGAATACAGGAGAATGGACTCAACGGAGTACCATTCGGAGTTGACAGTTTCAAGGATAATTGTATGATGAGTAAGGTATCCAAAGTGGGTGATCTTTATAGTAGAATGACAGTAAATATCAAAGTAAATATGAGGGTAACTTGGTAGGCTAATAGGGTGAAGTTTAAGCAATGATTTGCACATGAAAAGTGCTGAAATTCGAATCAGGGTCATAGCTGTCGACAGGTAAGAAAGGGGCTGTCGACAGATGGCTACAGACAGAACTCAGGTTTGCTGGACTGTGTGTATCTGTCGACAGCAACCAGGGGATCTGTCGACAGATCCACACAGTCCAGAATCCTGGAGTTCTGGAAGACATGCGCCTGTCGACAGCTTTGGGCTGGCTGTCGACAGGTAGCTGCAGAACTTCAGAAATGATTTGTAAATCTGATCTAAACATCCTAATTATAGAACCTATAAACCAAGACATGTTTTATAACAAATGGAAGAGTCTAATGGAGTTCTCATAGTGGTTTATAAACCGAACAAACGAGGTGAAACAAGAAGTTTGCAATTCAAGCTTGTCTAGTTAGAAACTAGACGTAGTATAGTGTTGGAAATGTGGTCTTGATAGTAATGGTTTATTGGAAGATTCCTACAAGATAGATACTAAAACTCAAGGTATTCCATAGATCTAAATCATAGTTTGGAGTACCTAACAAATAAACACAAGTTCTCACACAGTTCTAAAAATATTATAACTTCTATAGCATGAACAAGGATCAAAGGTGGAAGAATAAGAAGAAGAAGAGATGATCTGGAAGTAAAACACAAGTATCACTTCCTCCCTAACGTAAGAATAGTCATCAAAATTAGAGGAAACACAATAGAATTACAGATATATCAGCTTGACTACTCAACCCGTTATTTATCATGTGTGGAGAACATGATCAGGGAAAAGGAGATGAATCCTACACATGGATAGCTAGGAACCTACTACCACATGCTACTGGAGGAATATCCTTTCCAACCAGAGATTATGTGAACTCAAGGAGTAGCTTCTATAGAAATACAAAACACACATAAAGTGCTAGAGGGGTTCATGACACTAGAACAGAAACTGGAACATCCAAACAGTAGGTTCTAAAGTTTATTCAAGGACATGAGTTAGAAGAGGAGAGATGAGGATCGAATCCTACCTTAGTTTGAAGGAGATGAAGATGATAGCCACAGAAACAAGTAAGAATGTAGCCTTGGTACAATATTAGCTTTAGCTTCCAGAGTAATTCCCCAATCACTCCTTAGTAGCAGCTTCAACCAGAACTTGAGCAGAGGCAAGATGTATAAATAGAATGAGAGAAAGAGAGAACAATGGTTCCCCGAAATGGCTTCTCCACCAAATTTCTCACTCAGAACCTCTCACTCCTGAAGTTACCCACGAAATAGTAGCAGCATAACAGGAAAACATGAAGGGGAACCTGGCACGATGACCCTTGGGGTATTCTTATACCCATGGATGCCTTCCATGCAAGGTGACACGAAGCTCACCCATGTGTCGCAGTAAGGGTGAAAGGTTTTTACCCCATGACACGAGTAACATGCATCTCCTAGTTAGGACACCTTAGGTAAGTTGGTATGATGTTTTACCTCAAGTGCTGGCCACCCAATAGCCTTACACGTAGACCTTTGCAATTTTCCAGAAAATCCCAAACCGTAAAATACCCATAATTCAACTGGTCCAATGTTTGCTAGGCAAACACATTTAAATGGTGTCCTTTTGTCATGAAATTTTAACCATAGGCTAATAGAATGGTTTTACAAATTGTACTAATTTTAGTTTAATTTTTAGATTTTATTTTACAGTAGGTGAAAAATCACCCGAAAAATGGTCGCGTCGACTTAATCTCAAAATCCGTCGAAAAATTCAGATAATTGCATATTTAATTTCTCCACATTTTTCTGGAAATTATGATGTTCTCGGATTTTTATTTCGATGTCGTTTTCCGGTATCACCTGTGGAGGCACGCACTTCGAGGTACGATACTGGAATAACGTTCATTACCACTATTTAAGTCTATCATCTAATTATCATAATTTATTAATAAACCTAAGGTATTTTAACCAAATTACTTCTATTTTCTTAATATTTTAAATTTCTGGGGCGTTACAGGTAGGTTTAGGAATCCTATTATAACTCAAACTAGCTATTTAATGCATTAAATACCCTTTCTATTTAGGTAATAATTTAGTTACGAATTTAGGGTATTTTCCTATTATCTCCCTTTGTAAATTCATATTTTTGACCCAATAAATTCTAGAAGATCCATTAAGCAAAGCACATTACTCTTTTTCATCTAATGAGTTTTATTTAATGCTCTATTTAAATATCCATTAAGCTGGGTTTTAAATTTTTTATTTTTCGTAAAAATTCAGGTTGCTACATCCTCCCCCTCTTAAAGAATTTGGTCCCCAATTCATATGACCTTATAGGAGAGAATGGCTTACCAAATAGATCAGGGTAGTTGCGTCTGATAATTCCTTCCGGTTCCCATGTGGCTTCTTCCACTCCGCGGTTATTCCATGGACCTTCACCACGTGAATGGGACGATTTCTGAGTTGTTGTACCTTCCGGTCCAATATCTTGATCGGCTTCTCTTCATACGTCATGTCCTTGTTTAACACCAGATCATCATGGCGAATGACATGTGTAGGATCGTACACATACTTTCTAAGCATGGAGACATGGAAGACATTGTGCACACTTGCCAAATTTGGCGGCAAGGCCAGTCTGTAAGCAACTTCACCAATCCTTTCAAGTACTTCGAAAGGACCAATGAATCTTGACTAAGTTTTCCTTTCACTCCGAATCTTTGAATACCACGGGTAGGAGATACCTTTAATAGCACATGATCTCCTATTTGAAATTCCAGATCCCGTCTTCTCTTATCAGCATAGCTCTTCTGTCTAGACTGAGCAATCTTGAGTCGATCTCGTATCATTTGTATATCCCGGGTTGTACTTTGTACCATGTCAGGTCCTAACCATTGTTGTTCTCCTACTTCATTCCAGCACACAAGAGATCTACAATTCCTGCCATAAAGTGCTTCAAATGGTGCCATTTTAATACTCGCCTGGTAACTGTTGTTATAGGCGAACTCAATCAAGGGTAAGTGTTCATTCCAATGACCTTGAAATCAATAATGCAGGCTCTTAACATGTCTTCTACAATTTGATTTGTCCTCTCAGTTTGCCCATCAGTCTGCGGGTGAAAGGCAGTACTAAAATTAAGCTTCGTACCAAGAGCAGTTTGTAGACCTTTCCAAAAATGAGAGGTGAACCTTGGATCTCGATCTGAGATAATAGATGACGGAATACCGTGCAACCGCACGATCTCCTTGACATATAATGCAGCTAGCACCTCCACAGACCATGTACTTTTTATGGGTACGAAGTGTGCAGATTTGGTCAACCGGTCAACGATGACCCATATGGCGTCAAGTCCACCACGAGTTCTGGGTAAACCCATGATGAAGTCCATGCCAATGCTTTCCCACTTCCATTCTGGGATATCTAGCGGTCTGAGTACACCAGCAGGGCACAGGTGTTCCGCTTTTACTTGCTGACATGTGAGGCAATGAGCTACATGCTCGGCTACTTCCCTCTTCATATTCGGCCACCAAAATGTTTCTTTCATGTCTTGATACATTTTGGTACCTCCTGGATGAATAGTGTACTTTGTTTGATGAGCTTCATCCATTAGTTTCCTTTTTAGGGCTTCGTCGTCTGGAACACAAGTTCTTCCTTGGAATACTAACCTTCCATCTTCAGTCATGGCAAAATCCGGTCTGTCCGCTAGGGTTTCCTTGACACGAACCAAGAATGGATCATTGTCCTGTTGCATCTTGATTTCCTCCAGCAGATCGGATTGGATCTTGAGATTGGCAATCAAAACATGATCATCCCTATGTTCAATATTTAAGTCTAGCCTCGCGAATTGTTCAAGTAATTGCATCTCGCCAAGGACTAGACTGAGATAGATGCCATTGGCTTCCTACTAAGAGCATCAGCCACGGCGTTTCCCTTACCTGGATGGTACTAGATGTTAAAATCGAAGTCGTTTAGATATTCTAACCATCTTCTCTGTCTCATGTTGAGTTCTTTCTGGGAGAATAGGTACTTTAGACTTTTATGATCTGAATAGACCGTGAATTGCTCGCCATATAGATAGTGTCTCCAAATCATCAAGGCGAAGACCACAGCAGCCAGCTCGAGATCATGTACAGGGTAGTTGACTTCATGTGTTTTCAGTTGTCTTGAAGAATAGGTGATGACCTTCTCCTTTTGCATGAGTACACATCCTAGCCCGATTCCTGAGGCATCAGTGTAGACAGAGAAACTTTCTCCCTCTACGGTAGAGCGAGAACGGGTGCTGAGGTAAGGCAGTCTTTGAGAGTTTGAAAACTCTTCTCACACTCTTTACTCCAGGAGTAGGGATTCTCCTTTCGTGTCAGACGCGTGAGTGGTATGGCGATCTTAGAGAAGTCCTTGATGCCGCCTGTAGTATCCAGCCAGTCCTAAGAAGCTTCTGATTTCTGTGACATTGGTTGGTCTCTCCCAGTTGAGTACAGCTTCGACTTTGGAAGGATCAACAGAGATGCCGTCCTTTGATATGACATGGCCCAAGAAAGATACTTCTTCGAGCCAGAATTCACACTTGCTTAATTTTGCATATAGTTTATTGTCTCGTAAGACTTGTAGTGCGGTCCTCAAGTGTTCTTCATGATCTTCCTTGGTCTTTGAATATATGAGGATATCGTCGATGAAGACGACCACAATTTGTCAAGGTATGGCCGATATATGTTGTTCATGAGTTGCATAAAGGCTGCAGGAGCATTGGTTAGACCAAAAGGCATAACAACAAATTCGTAATGTCCATACCTGCTCCTGAAGGCCGTTTTGAAGATATCATCATCCTTGATCCTCATTTGATGGTAACCAGATCGAAGGTCGATCTTGGAGAAATATTGCGCTCCAGAAATTTGGTCGAATAGTTCGTCGATCCTAGGCAATGGGTATTTGTTCTTGATGGTAAGCTGATTGAGTTGTCGATAGTCGATGCACAGCCTCATCGACCCATCCTTCTTCTTGACGAATAGCACAGGTGCTCCCCAAGGGGAGGTACTTGGTCTGATGAACCCCTTCTCTAGCAGCCCCATCAGTTGTGCTTTCAGTTCTTTCAATTCGGCAGGCGACATCCGGTATGGTTGACGCGATACCGGTGCAGCTCCAGGAGTCAACTCAATGGCGAAGTTGACGTCACGTTCAGGAGGAACTCTGGGTAAGTCTTCAGGGAATACATCTGGGTAGTCCTGGACTATGTGGATGTCTTCTATTTTTGAACCCTTCTTTTCGACTATGACGGCCGCAAGGAAAGCAAAACATCCTTTCCTTATCATGTTATGGGCTTTTAAGGCGGAGACTTGAGACATCCGCTTCTTATGTCTAATCCCAGTGAATGCTAATTTAGGAAAGTCACTAAACGTTACCCTTCCTTTCTTGCAATCGACGCTTGCCCCATATGTGGACAACCAGTCGGCTCCCAATATGACATCATACCCTTCCATGGACATACATACCAGGTCGGCCTTTAGGTTATGGTCTCCGATCATTACATCGGCAGATGGAAAGTATTGGTTTAGTTTCTCCTTCTCCCCCAAGGGTGTTGTGACAGAGAATTCACCACCCATGGTTGTAGGTTTTACAGTCAGGGTATCCGCAAAGTGTTGAGATATGAATGAATGAGTGGCTCCAGTATCAAATAACACAAATGCTGGAAAAGAAAAGACTTGCAGGGTACCTTCTACCACTCCACCTTCCTCGATGGTTTCTTCATTGTGCAGGGCTTGCAGCCTGCCCTGTTTCTTAGGCATAGCAATGCGCTTCTCATTTTCTTTCAGCATGGGCACTCAGGTATGCGATGCTCAAGACTTCCGCAACGCAGACACGCTCCGACTTTTCTCCAGCATTCATCAGCCGTGTGACCAGGCTTGTCACAGTATTTGCAGTGGCTCTTTGTTGGAGTGTTTGGTACGAAAACCTTGGGTTTCCGTTCTTGGCTAGATCCCTCTGTGATGTTGAAGGGACGCTTTTTGCCGATGATCGGCTTGGCAGATGCTGGTCCCAATGTCATTTCTTTCTTGACGAACTTCCCTTTGATACGGTCAGTGAAGTCCGTAGCATCTTCTAGTAGCTGGGCCTTCCTAACCATCTCGGCATAAGTTTGTATTTCAAGTGGCGCCAGTTGAGTAATGTATTGAGGCTTTAGGCCATTTAGAAAGCGCTTAGCCTTCATCCTCTCAGTGTTGATCAGATGTACAGCATAGCGTGCCAGTCTAGAGAACTGGGCTTCGTATTCTGCTACCGTCAGGCTTCGCTGTTTAAGAGCAGTGAATTCAGCAGCTTTCTTTTCCTGTACTCGTTCAGAGAAGTACTTAGCATTATAAGCTTCCTTAAATTCGGCCCAAGTAAATTGGCCGTCAGCTTTGGTGGCTTCCACGGACTCCCACCATGCGCGGGCATCCTTCTCCAGTTGGATTGTCGCTAGTAGAAGTTTGTCTCCATCCGCACATTGCATTACACGGAAGATCCTTTCCGTTTCCTTTAGCCAGTGCTCCGCTTCATCTAGATCCGTAGACCCACTGAACCTAGGCGGGTTCAAACCCCTGAAGTTACGATGCAGCTCGCCTGCACCTGGTTGGTTTCCCCCGCAGTTACCACCGCCTTGCTGGGTGGCTTGTAGTATGGCACGAGTCAGTTCCTGGAGGGATTGTTGCATGCCTCTCATCTGAGCACGTTCCGCAGTCATTGTAGCTGGTTAGTTCCTACAAAATAGTTGATAGTTATAATGCTGATTAAAAGTTTAATTTGTGCGTGTGTGTTTTATTTTAGCTGATTACCATGGTTCACCACCCCCATCTCTCATAGTAGGATTACTGACTCTTAGTCGAGGCTGGTCAACCTAGATCACCCTATACTTAAGATAACCTAGGCTCTGATACCACAAAACTGTCACGCCCCAATGCGGAATATCGGAGCGCGAAGGCAGTTGCAAGAAAAGGTATAGAGCAAATACTAGACATCAAACCATTGCACATTGAATGATACTAAATCAAATCTTTCTCATTAATAACTTTTCAAATGTCTAGTTACAACCACTAATATCAGAGCCAGTCTATAGGGCCCAATTACATTTCAATAAAAGGAAAATGACTAACTACTACTCTACGCTAAATAACATAACGACTCGAGGGCACTCCTGGCTTCACTCTTGGTCATTCCCTCCTCGTGAGTGTAGGTGTCATCCTTGGTCTCACCTGAGAACACAACATCAAATAACATAGGGTGAGCGATAATGCCCATAGGACTTAAATCTCAGGCTCACAGGCTTTAATAATTAATGCATTTATGGCAGAGTGTCTAAAGATAGCAGGTACAAGAGAGTCAAATATAGTAAGAGATAGCACAACAGGTAACAAGATAGCACAATAGCACGAGATCGAGGATAGTTTCCAAAAATAACACAAGTATTGAATATAGCACAATAGCAGGATGGCCATAGCACAACTAGCACAAGTATAGTAATAGCACGACGAGTATAGCACTTGTTTGTCATTCTAGACATCGAGAGAGTGTAGCACGTTTTGTGTTTTTGATTGTCATATAGATAGTCGAGATAGATAGCACTTGAGTGTAATGCCAAACACTCTGATCATTTAACTCCCATGGGCACTAGCACTTTCGGGCGCACATCCTAGGACCAGATCGGGCCCTTTATATATTGCCAAGCATTGGTTATATTGTTTATCTTTAGACAATCAGTCAATGGCCAATATAGAGTACCAAGAAGTAGATGAGAGCACTAGATGAATAGATGAGAAAGTGGAGTGAACGTGAATAGACGAGCGAGTAGAGTACAGGTGAGAGCTAGGGGACATTGCACGTAATACGACGAGTAAACAGGCGATAGTAACAGTTGCACAACACGCGCACGTCGTATTGGCAGTCAGGTGGAATTCATTATCTTCCCACGGGCCATGTTATGCACAAGTCCAGAGGTTCGACGTGATTCAAGGTAAGAGTGAACTCTAATAGCCGTTTGGATCATATAGATCCCTAAAGGGTATCATAGGTATTAGGGTACAACCGGCTCGTCGACCACGTGGGAATCCATGATCAGAGGAGACTTACGGAGGCCTTGTGCAAGAGTTCACTAGTCCGGCGAAAGGAATATCCGACGGAGAGTTCACCACAAGCCAAGTAAAGTGTGTATATAAAACAGGTGCTCGACGTTCTAGAGGAATTCTAGGACAGTGGAGCGTCGATATCGGTACATAAACAACGCGAGAAATAAATACAAGTCCTTTCAAAATAGGGAAATTAATGTACTTCATTTCAATAAATTACCAAATACATTATGAGATATTTCCTTCAAGATTTCAGCCATATATGGATGGTTCAATGTGTGCAAGTGCAAGAGAAATCATAGATAGAAATAAGTTGTGAACATATATTTTAAATCATTCAATATAGCACCATTTTTTTAAGCAGGTTTTTACTGGGGGTATAACCGTAAGATGACAAAATATTTTATTTTAATTTTTTATGGGTTTTTCATCAAAAACCTGTGAAGGAGACATAGGGCTGTGAGGATGGCGACATGGGCCAGCAGAACGCGACGACATCTTGCACAGGTCGCGACAGGGCATGCAAATCGGGAACTGAGAAAGCGACGGCTCACCTGTCGCCTTCTTGGTCGCGACAGGGAGGGTGTCGCAATCAGGCCCCAGAAAGTGACATGTCGAGGTGTCGCATTCTGGTTGTCTGCGCCTGACTCTGACAGGAGTCAGACCAGACATGGATTGCGGACCAAGGATTTCAACCTTTGATACAGGGTTGTTCAGAAATTCATAACTAATTATATACACGATGAAAAATCATGAAATCAGTGGCAAATGAAACTAGACATGCGAGGGTACTTCCTAAAATAGGGATTAGAGAGAGAGCATGGTTTGAACATGGTTTGAGCATGAACAACAACGAGTAACACAGAACAAGACATAGAGAGCAAGACTGATTTATTCGAGCAACATGCTCAATGAAATTTAGGCTTTTTAGGGGCAAATGATCCCTAACAACGTGAAGTATCTACAGTAAAACTTTCGTAGCATGGGATCAAGTATACATAAAGATTTGAATTAAACATGACACCTCGGGGTTATCATGTTTGTAGTTCTTTAGAAATTAAGAACAAAATATAGGATGGATGGAAAAATATGAAACTTGGGTTTCGTTCAAGAGGGTAGATAGAACCTACAGAAAAAGTTTCATGGTTTATGCTTGTGGGAATGCCTACCTTGACTCGATTTCCTCTTCTAGGGCTAGAACTTGAAGAACGGGGTTGAGAGCTTGAAAGTTTCTCCCCACGAAATCTCCTCCTCCTTGGCCTCTCCTTCTGGTCCAGGAATCCTTTGGCACGAGCTTGGGTCGGCCATGAGGGTTTTAGGAGAGTATTTAAGCTTCTCCTCTTTCTATTTCCTAATAGGACTCTAATTCCTCTTAAATTCCGAAATTTCCTTACTTCCTCCTTCCTTCCTTGCTTTCCAATCTCTATTTAGACTAGGAAGAGATCCAAATTCGTACTAACCCATATGGGGTAGGTTTAGGAATCCTATTATAACTCAAACTCGCTATTTAATGCATTAAATACCCCTTTTCTATTTAGGTAATAATTTAGTTACGAATTTAGGGTATTTTCCTATTATTCTCCCTTTGTAAATTCATTTTTTGACCCAATAAATTCTAGAAGATCCATTAAGCAAAGCCCATTACTCTTTTTCATCTAATGAGTTTTATTTAATGCTCTATTTAAATATCCATTAAGCTGGGTTTTAAATTCTTTATTTAAATTTTTTATTTTTCGTAAAAATTCAGGTTGCTACATCACTACATAATCTAAAATGGTGAAAAGAGCCTTAGCATTAGAAGCTACTAATAATACCGTGCAAAAGATTCGAGGAAGGTCTGGTGAAGGTTCTTTGGATCGTAAGAGGAAGTATGATTCAGGGAATGCCTCTAAAGTTCAACAAACCACTAAAAAAGTGGGGAAGGCCCCAACTAAAAGTAAGGATGTGTGTAAGCATTGCCATCTCAGTGGACATAAGACTAAGAACTGTTGGCGTAGGTTGGGTGCTTATCTCTGATGTGGGAGTACTCAACATCGAATTCCGAATTGTCTGATGATCAAGAATGCACCAGCAAACCCGAATTCTCGAGCTAAGCAAAGACGGTGGCAAGCCATTCAAGAAGTGGAACCTGAATCTCCGCAAGAGGGCAAACTTATAGAAGGTGCACTACTGGTAAACTCAAAACCCGCATATATACTATTTGATTCGGGAGCTATGCATTCATTCATTAGCTATGAGTTTGCTAAATTCTTGGAAGTATAGTCAGTTCCATTACCTATACAGTTAGAAGTTGCAACTCCTTTAAGTGAGGGTAAGAAACTTAAAGAGTATTACCCTGCTAGTCAAATTTTAGTTAATGGACATAATTTGCCAGGTGATTTGATATGCCTTGAGATGTGGGATTATGATGTAATCCTTGGGATTGACTGGCAATATAAACTTCATGCAAATCTAGATTGCTAATTAAGACAAGTAACCTTTTTGGGAAAAGATACTTATTCCATGACTTTTGATAAGCCCCGTACAAGAAGAATACCTATAATCTCGGCAGTTAAAGCATGTAAATTGGTACAAAAAGGATGTCAGGGTTACTTGGCTTCTGTGACTTTGATAAATCAGAATACCACTAGGTTGGAAGATATCCCGGTAGTAAGGGAATTTATTGATGTTTTTCCCGAAGAGTTACTTGGTTTACCACCTAGTAGAGAGGTAAACTTTTCAATTGAATTGGTTCCAGGAGCCACACCATTCTCAAGAACACCTTATAGAATGTCAATGGAAGAATTGAAGGAATTAAAAAGGCAACTGATGGAATTCATAGAGAAAGGATATATTAGACCCAGTACATCACCCTGGGGCGCTCCGGTGTTGTTTATTAAGAAGAAAGATGGGACTATGCGGTTATGCATAGATTATAGACAATTGAATCAGCCAACAATTAAGAAAAAATACCCATTTCCGAGAATTGATGACTTATTTGATCAATTTTCGGGAGCTCAGTGTTTCTCAAAGATTGATTTAAGATCCAAATATCATCAACTAAGAATTCAAGAATAGGATATTCATAAAACAACCTTTCGAATTAGATATGGACACTATGAATGTATAGTAATGTCGTTTGGGTTGACAAACACACCTGCTGCATTTATGCGTTTGATGAATGATGTACTCAGATCTTATTTGGATCAGTTTATGGTTGTATTCATTGATGATATATTGATCTACTCTAAGAGTATGGAAGAACATGAAGCACATTTACGAATTACTTTGCAGCTATTACGAGATCATAAATTGTATGCGAAGTTTAGTAAATGTGAGTTCTGCTTGAAACAAGTGATGTTCTTAGGACATATTATTTCCAGAGAGGGGTTATCAATAGATTCCAAAAGATTGAAGCCATACAGAAATGGGAACAACCTAAGAACCTTACTGAAATTCGAAGTTTTCTGGGTATGTCTAGTTATTACCGACGGTTTGTTAAAGATTTTTCTAAGATTGCTTTGCCTCTCACACAACTGACCCGAAAATGAACTATATTTGAATGGGGTGAGAGTTGTGAGCAAGCATTTCAATTGTTGAAGGAATGTTTATCATCTGCACCAGTTTTAGCCTTGCTGTTAGGAGGGAAAACATTTGAAGTATATACTGATGCATCAAACATCGGGCTGGGATGTGTATTGATGCAGGAAGGAAGAGTGATTGCTTATGCCTCTAGACAATTAAAGACAAATGAGAAAAATTACCCAGTGATGATTTGGAGTTGGCCGCAGTAGTTTTTGCTCTTAAGCATTAGAGACACTATTTGTACGATAATCAATTCATAGTGTACTCTGATCATAAGAGTCTGAAGTACTTATTTTCACAAAAGGAATTGAACATGACTCAAAGAAGATGGATTGAATATATTAAAGATTATGATTTTAATTTTAGTACCATCCTGGAAAAGGTAATACTGTGGCTGATGCTCTCAGTAGAAATCCTATAGCCAAGTTATTTCAATTGCAAGTCAAGGAATGGAAGTTGTTGGAAGAATTTTCCACACTAAGTCTGAAAGATGAACCACAAGAAGAAAGGGTTATAATTGATAACTTGATAGTACAGTCAGACCTATTAAAACAAATTGGAGAACAACAAGACAATGACCCTATATTAATAGAAATCAGAGAGAAATTGACTTCCAGACTTTATTTCAATGAAGATGTACATGGGAATCTTCGGTTTCAGAATAGGTTATATGTGCCAGATAATTATGAAATCAAGAAGCAAATACTAGAAGAAGCCCATCGGTCATATTACACTATCCACCGAGGAGCTGTCAAAATGTACCAGGATTTAATGAAATATTTCTGGTGGTGTAACATGAAGAAAGACATTGTGAACTTCATAGCTAGATGTCTAACATGTCAAAAAGTCAAGGCTGAGCACCAGAAAACCTCTTGAGATACCAGAATAGAAATGGGATAGTGTCGGTATGGATTTTATTGTAGGGTTACCCAGAACACGTAGTGGATACGATGCAATATGGGTAATCATTGATCGACTTACAAAGTCACCTCACTTCTTAGCTATTAAAACGAGATGGTCTATTAGTGTTTTAGCAGCTCTGTACATGAAGGAGATTGTTTGGTTCATGGAATCCTAAAAGATATTGTTTCTGACAGAGATGCAAGGTTCACTTCACATTTCTGAAGAGAACTACAAGGTGCATTGGGAAGCAAGCTAAAGTTTAGTACTGCATTTCATCCTCAAACCGACAGACAGACAGAACAGGTAAATCAGATTATTGAGGATATGTGCCGTGTTTGTGTTATAGAATTTGGAAATGACTGGAATAATCATTTAGCAATTATGGAATTTACATATAACAATAGCTACCAGTCTAGTATTCAAATGGCACCATTTGGAGTTTTATATGGCTGGCAGTGTAGATCACCATTGTGTTGGGTAGAGTTAAAAGAATCACACGTTCTTGGACCTGAAATGATCCAAGAAACCACAAAAATTATTAAGTTAGTACAAGATCGAATGAAAGCTGCCCAAGACTGACAGAAAAGTTATGCTAATCGACGAAGAAGAGAGCTGAAATTTCAACAAAGTGATCATGTATTCCTTAAGGTATCTCCTCGTAGAGGAATCAAGAGATTTGGCATTGAAGGAAAATTGAGTCCAAGATATATTGGACCGTTCGAGATATTGAAGAGAGTTGGAGAGATGACATACCAACTGGCACTTCCACCTCTGTTATCCAATATACATGACATCTTTCATGTGTCAATGTTGAGGAAGTATGTTTACAATCCAGAGCACATTATTGAATATCAAGATCTGGAAGTACAAGAAAACTTGGCATATGAAGAAAGACCTGTACAAATCCTCGACCGAAAAATCAAGAAACTCCGGAACAAGGAAGTTCCATTAGTAAAGATTCAGTAGAATAAACGAGGACAAGAAGAAGCGACATGGGAACTGGAAGATGCCATTAAAACCAAGTATCCAGAGTTATTTTCAGGTTAGTAATTACACACTTATTTTGTTAAATTTGGAGGACCAAATTTCTTTTAGTGGGGGAGAGTTGTAACGCCCCGAAAATTTTATTTACTAGAAAAATGTGAATAATTTGATGATTAAACATCATTATTATCATGAAATGTAATTAACCTTAATTTAGGATTTATTGGTGACAATAAATGTTATTTCAAGTGTCGTACTCAGAGGTGTGCGCTCCGATAGGGCGACACTGAAATTCTGTAACGAAAATAAAATCCGTGAACTCCATAATTTCCAGAAAAATGTGCTCATATCAGAAATGTAAATCTCTAGAATTGTTAACATGCGGATTTCGAGATTAAGTCGACGCAACTATTTTCCAACAATTTTTGCTGGATGAAAAATACATTCTAAACATTAAACTAAAATCGCCATAATTTGTAAAACCTTTTCATTAGCTTATGGTTGAAATTTTAACATGGTTAGACACCATTTGGACACACAAACTTAAAGATAATTGGCCAACTGAATTATTGGCTATTTACGGTAACCATTTTTGTGAATTATTCTTTGCTTAAGTAACCATGTTTACGTAAGGCTTTAACCACTTGGTTTAGATGTGTACACGTTACCCTATACGTGTAAGCCTCAAGGTGAGTTCATGGTAAACGTGTTGTTGTAAAAACCAAAGGGGTTTTTACCGCAACACCTTGCTGACCGACGTGCCATGCATGCGAGGGGGGCTGAGTGTTATAAAACCTCTCCTTCAAAGCTTCGTGGGATTTTTCCCATTCCTACTCTTGCTGCCCTGCAATTGCTATGCTTACACTCTTGCATGGGTGAGTTGCTGTTGGGTTTGTTGTTGCTGCTGGAGCTACTACTTCTACTGCTCTTACTGTGGGCGCTACTGATTCTACTGTCCTACCGAAGGTGCTGTTGGACAGCTACAGTTGCAGCCTTATCGGCTCCTTCCTCTTGCCGGTTGTGGGCTTCTCGAAGTGAAGGTTTTATTCTTCAAGTTAGGTAGGATTCTCTATCCTTCTTCTATACTTGTCTTCTACTTTTGCTAAGAAGTTCACAACCACGTACATGTTTGTCTCTAAACTTGTAAACCAACTTTAGAACAGTGTGTTTATCTCCTGTTTAGGTGTTCGAATCCTCAAGCTTTTGTGTTGACTCCATGAATACTTTTGAGACTGTGTTCATCATGTAGAAATCTTCCTGTTGAGTGCAAGTAACCATTGTTATTGTGAGACCCTTGAAATTTATTTACATTGAGTTTGTTTAACTTTTTGCATAATATAAGTATTTAGTTACTCATGTGTGTATGCATGTATATATGTATGTAACTATATATATTTACTTCTGTGAATAGAAGTACTTAGTTAATTCTGTACATGTTGTACTTATTTAAATCCTATGCATATTGTATTTAAATAATTGTGTATATAGTATCTAATTATTGATATGCATATTATATTTATTTATTCCATGCATATTGTATGTAATTATGTTGTGTATATATATATATATATATATATATTATATATATATATGCATATTTATTCTGTGCATATGATATCTATTTATTTCTATGCACATTAAGTTGTTTATGATGTATAAGTATAGCTATTTTGAGGAATTTCTGTGTTCTGGCCGAAATGCTAGTTGACGTCAACACAAATTGACGTTAATTGCATGTTGACGGCAACATGCATGCCGTTGACTGCATGGCCAGGAGAGGTTGACATCCAGATCATTGGACGCTTACTCCTTGTTAGCGGCAGCAAATGTTGATGTCTATTTCCTCGTTTTATTACGATTTCAGATTTGGAAACGGTTGCGTTTCCTCCGGTTCTTGTTTAGGAAACCTATCCTTAATGGTAGGAATCCTAACCTAATGCGTACCCCGACCCCTTTAGTCTATAAAACACCTAGATTTGGGCAAGGTTAGGTCTTTTTGCTCTTGTGAAAACCCTAAGGCTTCTATGAGAAAAGCTATTCTTTGGCAAGCTTGATCCGGCGATTGGAGGAGTCTTATGGCGATCTACATCAACTAGGAGATAGTCCAATCATAGAGGAAGCTTCCTTGACTCCGGTGTGCAGCCTACATCGACACAAAGACCAGATCTGAAGCAGTTTTGGGCACCTTCTTGGCTTGGCCGAAGAGGGCATCTTCAGATAAATTAGACCTTTGTAGAATTTTTATAAGGCAAGTGATCTAGGGATTACATCCCTACCCATATCCTTTAGGTCTTAGATATTTTTCTGGATTTTTATTTGAGTCTTGGAACCCCATTTCTCATGTATTTTCGTGTTCAGTCTGCACTTTTGTAGACAGGAGGTTGGCGGCCACTTGTGTGTCACCAAGTTATTGTGTTAGCGGCAACATTGTCAATCGTTAACGCCTGTTGGCGGCAACCTTTGTGCTGCCAAGTTCTTCAAGTTTTATAGCATGGCTGAATTGATCTCTGTGACATGCTTGTCGGAATTATGGGTGTATATGCATGTTGTAAAATTTATATATGGTCAAGTACAGTCTATAGGTCATGTCATGAGGATATTTCGAATTTCAGTACATAGTGTTATTTATTGAAATTTCTGTATTAAGGAGATAAGCATGATTTACCTATGTTTAATCCTAAATAATTAGACTTATTGCATGTTAGGGTTTTAGAAATTCTATAATATCATATGATTACTGTTTTTAGGTTTTAAAACTATTAGGTATGACTGTTTTGAAGTGAACCATGTGTTAATGAATTTCTAATAAATATGCCTAAAATCTATCTTAATTATTAAATTTAAATTTGTAGTTCCCAAAAATCTGAAAATCTAGGTATGTGACACATAACATGTTTGAAGCCTGTGGTAAAAATTCGTTCTATTTTGATAACAGTAGGCACTGTTGCTAATTTAATAAGTCATATGACCATGATAAATATGTTTAATTTTAATCATGTGTAATATTGTGATTAGCACTAGGATTAGGATGTTGTTATGAGTTAATTATCACTGTAAATAGAAGCATCATGTACTGTAAACTGAACCATGTGTATTATGTTAAAGTGCATGTAATTGAGTTAAAATGTGTATGTAAATGAATGAAACATGTGACAAGGTGATAATGTGTAAAATTTGGCCGATATTGCCATAGAGGTCTGAGAGCCGTACTGTAGTAAAGTCCCTATGGGAAGGCTCAACGTATAAGTGTTATCCCAAGGGCATTAGGATGAAATCCTAGAGGTGGACAAGAACCACTGGATAGGGTGGAGAGGGCTTCTCCCGGACTGCGCAGTTTACTAAGATTCGTCACTAGTTTGCCTAGGTGACGGGTGTGTGTTAAGTGGAGTGTTATGTGCTATGTGCTATGTGATATGTGTGTGTGTGTTCCTCTAGATGGTAGTTAGGACTATGTGTCACGACAAATTAAGTATAAAAGAGTAAAAATATGAATAATATGTAAAGTGACATGTGAATATGGCAAGTGGTAAGTGCAAGTGATGTGACATGTGATAAGTGAATGTGCAAGTGAAAGCTATGTGAAAAATGTGTGAAATCATGTGCAAATGAAAGTGAATGTAAATGTGAGAGTACATGCATATGAAAACCAAGGTAAAAGATGCATATGTTCATATTATACATGTGTTAATATCATTTTAATTAATTGTGATATCATGTTTAGTATCATGTTGTATCGTTTAATAAAACCCATGTACTAGTGTTATGTGAAAATGTGTAATGTGAAAAGTGAATATATGTTAGTGTAGTAGGAATGTGTTAGCATGTGAATATGAAAATTTTACATTAAAACAGAAAGCTAATTATGTGAATAAGTGTTAAGAATGTAAGTGAAAATGATTAGATATCATGCTAGTAGTGTTATTTACCATGTACACATTTCCATAGTTTAAATTTGTATAATTCTACAACAATTTGAATAAAGTATGAGACCATGAATCATGTTATATACATTGTATGTAGAAAGCATGCTATAGGTCATTCTTAGATACTTGATTATGTTAAGAATATGATTGATATGAATTATGATTTGCAATATGAATCGAGTTAATTAGCATGTATAGAAAACATGTATAGGTTGTTTATGTTAATTGTTAAAGTGATATAAAGAATGTGCCATGTAATTCATTTATTGTTTAAAAGATAGCATGTGTTTCTTTATTGGTTAATAGTTTAGCATGTGTGTGATGTGTGTAAGGTTGTGTCCTTAGATTGCTTGCTGGGTCTTTTAGACTCATACTTGCTTCGGCGTACATGTAAGACATGTGTCCCCGTACTTGAAGAGGGCGTAACGAAGAGTGACTCCGAGCGCGAGGAGTAGTTACTTGTGGAAGATTTATTCGTAGTTATATTTTCTTTCCATAGTATGTAAAAGATGTTATTCATATGGACAATGTCATAATGTATTTCATTTTGGAATTGTAATAAAGTGGACTTTGTTATTTACATTTGCTATATAGACTGTGGAATGATATGATGATGGTGGAATAAGATGAGTTATTTCTTTTATTCCCGTTGTACTCATTTGTTATTCATGTACATATCAACCTATCGTTTAGTGTTGGGTTAATATCCCACTGTAATGACGCCCTTTGTAGCGACGGGAATTGGTATAATCGTACCGTTATGAAGTGGGACGTTACAGAGATGGTATCAGAGTCCAAGGTTGAGTGTGACGACCCTCATTATACCGGTACGGTTATAACAACCCACATCGGTATAGTGAACGTTATCACAGTGGGGCATTTACCCAAACAATAACATACGATTGAGATACACACAAATATAAATACAGAGTAGCAGAAGAAAAGAACCACTGTCTTCATTTCATTCATCATCCACATTTAACATACATGATTCAACTAACAATTTAAAGGAACTAAAGTCCACATAATTGAAGTGCTAAAATTTAATACATAGTTTGTCCACAATTACCTGATAATTCTATTACAATGCCTTGTTACATACAATGGAAGCAAAAGTCACTCTATAACTCCGTCAAGCTACTCCCCGCGCTCGGAGTCGCTCTCCACGGTCTCCTCCAAAGGTGTATCACCTACTAAACCTGTACGCTGAAGCAAGTAATGAGTCTAAAAGACTCAGCAAATAACACCACACATATCATACATGCACATATCATAGCCGGTTTTCATCCCAAGTCACAAGACAATACATGTAGCATGCTTGACATCAATAAGAGACAACCTATCATGGTAACTCTATCAAATTAAATACATGGTTCATGATTTCAGATTTTCCAAAATAAAATGTCCTATCACATGCTTTCTACTTATTCCATCACATAAAGGTTTTACCTCTCATTTAAGCAAATCATGAGAGCAACCAAACATGGTGTACTTACATACATGAAAGGGAACATTTCTATCATAGTTGCTACACATTCTTACACATGCACATTATCATTTTATACACTTTAAGGTTGTTGTTTTGACATGGATTTAGCAATTCACATCCTATCGCATGAGAGCTACATTCTCGATTTAACTACAACATGATAACACTTAAACATGGAAACGTTTACACATAAGCAAGAAGTGTTCCTAGCATGGATTCTACGCATTTTTACACGTATAAAATATTCTTATATACACAACTAGGTTGCTGTTATAACATAATTTCACCTTAATGTATCATGGATCACAATTTCACAATTTAGCTTATTGATTTCACATGTTTACACAATCACTCATTCACATAGTTCTCTTTTTACACATTGCACATTTACACATATTCACACTACACAATTTACACATGATCACATTCACATTTCACATTTCACAATTTAGTGTCGTGACACATAGTCCAAACCACCATAAGGACACATACACATCACATACACATAGACGCCACCTAGGCAATATAGTGACGACTCTTGGACTGCGCAGACCGGGAGAACAAGTCTCCACCCTAACCAGTGGTACTTGTCCACCTCCAGAATTTCATCCTAATGCCCTTAGGATCTTAACACATTGAACCTTCCCATAGGGACTTTTCCATGGTACGGTTCCACAGCCCTCTATGGAAGCAGTATCACACTTGGCACAGTCTTACACATTACACATACCGATTTTTACACACATTTTTACACATGACGCACACACACACCTTTTCATTCTCTCATTCACACACATGGCTCTGTTTTCCTAGCATGATACTACAGATGACAGAGATTACACATTCAATAAGTTACAAAAATCAGGTTGCACGCGCATTTCAAATCATTTTCACAATAGCATGCATTATTCACATATTTTCGCATGGAAGTTTCATATTGCATTGTACAGTTGTTCAAACAGCCTAAAAATTTAACCACATGCTGATTACAGGTTTATGACCTCACATGCAAAATGTCACGTTTTCTGACTCATAATGCAATTACAAAAATTAGATATCAATCCTCATATCATTCGTAATTCAATTTATCATGGCACACCACATGAATATTTAGTTTAACAGTTCATAGCCCTGAACCAACATACACAACACCACAGGAAGTTTCCCCGAATTTATTACACAACACACAATTTACAGGAGATTTTACAAGACCTACGC
This sequence comes from Colocasia esculenta, assembly GCA_014218235.1. NCBI lineage: Eukaryota > Viridiplantae > Streptophyta > Magnoliopsida > Alismatales > Araceae > Colocasia > Colocasia esculenta. The sequence goes on from CM024755.1 coordinate 91,184,505, forward strand.
ATGTTTTCTAATTCCATTTCAGAAATCACAGTAAATCATATGAACATGAACAAATTCTCAATTTTGCAGGGTATGAACTGACACATATACACATGGGATAGAAAAATCTAGGGCATTTAATTCCTCAAAAATCATGTAGACAGTAAGTAATTATGCATAATCCATTTTCCCCAACATATATTTCAATAAATCCAATAATTTATGACATCCACAGAAAATCACAGAAATTTCCGCACACATCACAGT